>JARGCV010000217.1:877500-1460000 GCA_034064705.1 Bothrops alternatus
CTTTCATTGTTTTATAGTAACAGGACATTATATAAGCTGGATAGAGAAATATCAGTTATCTGGAATTTTTTCAGTAAATTGGGTTAGTGGGAATTCTGTGTAACTACCAATACCAACGTCTACAGCTCTAATGAGGATCAGGGTTAGGATCAGGGCCCCAATGATAGCTGCTAAGACTGGTAGAAGCCATGCAGAACTCTGGGCAAGAAGTCACTTCTGAACTGCATGTCATGGCTGTTCCATGGGTATTTTGAAACAGTTGCATTCTCCTAAACCAGGAGTAGGCAACCTTGGCTCTTTTATGACTCGTGGACTTCAACTCCCAGAATTCCTGAGCCAGCATGGCTCAGCATGGAAACTTCTCCCTTTCCCCTCAGCATGGCTGGCTCAGGAATTCTGGGAGTTGAAGTCCACGAGTCCTAGAAGAGCGAAGGTCCTAAAGGCCCCTGTCCTAAACCCATGGATGGCGACCTTTACTGTGAAAAGCCATAGCAAGTGCATCAGTTTAATAGATATTCCTTGGGATGAAGCCATCTAGCAAAAGCATTTTCTATAAACTCTGCAGAAATTCTTAATCTAGCCTTCATCATCCTGGAAGGGAACCATGCTGAGAGGGAATTTGGAGAGCTGAATTTCTAATACATTTGGAAAAGACCCGATAAGGGAAGGTCAGTTTGATTCGCGAAAAGTCAAAGAATATTGGAACTTGCTAAGCTTCATCTAATCACAACAATTCATTGGGCGCTGGTGGCATAATTGGTCCTTGTTTACTTTGTATGATTTCCGGCTCAGATTATTATTATTTTTTTAAAAAAGAGAAGCTGCTCATAGAAAGGATGGGTACTTGCTCTTCTCTCAATTTATAACGGAAGATCCTACAAGCTTGATGGTCAAGACACTTTAGCATCCTAAGGTTCACGACCGCTTGAAGACTCCTCTTGCCTGCCTTCACAAAAGAGAAGAATTAGATATTTTGAGTCTTCATTGCTTCCTGTGGCCACTGGTAACTATCAATAATGAAGGAATCATAGTCAGGGCTGTAAACGAGGGATTTCACAAATGCTTCTTTGTCTTCTGGCTCAGGATACCAGGAGGCCAAGTTGTGTTTATAGGCATAGTCAACCACCTAAGAACAAGAGACAGAAGAAAAAAACATTGGACAAAGCCATTTATTCCAACTAGATCAGAATTCCCCAACCTTTCCGGGTTGGCAGCCCGGGCGGGGGAAGGGCAGACGTGTGCGCATGCACGCATGCCCACATGAGCACCCTTTGCTCACGCAACTGAGAGCACCTGTGATGCTTGCGCAATTGGGGCTGCGAGTGCCTGCGACGCTTACATGAGTGGGGCCCCAAGCACCCGTGACACTCATGTAAGAGGGGCTATGCGCACATGTGCATGCGCCAGCCAACCATTCATGTGATCTCGTTGCGAATAGGCCACAGACCAGTAGTGGCCCACAGGTTGGGGACCTCTGATCTACGTCAGTGGTTCTCAACCTTTTCCTCAACACAGACCCTCTTCAAATAACTTTTGTGTATCACCAAGACTTAAGATTCAAATCATAACATTTCTTTAAGCTTTGGTGGACGCCCTTTGATGACATCACCCCTCCCCCCCCGGTGTCTGCACATCATAGTTTGAGAACCACTGATCTAGATCAGAGGTCCCCAACCTTTTGGGCACCAGGGACCAGTTCTGTGGAGAGACGTTTTTTTCCGCAGACCCGAGATTGCATGGTTTTGTGTGCTGCCTGCATCCCACAGCTGGGGCTTTGCTTGTTTGTGTGGATCAGTTGCTGGCATGCCGCGGCCCGGTACTGGTCCGCAGCCCAGGGGTTGGGGACCCCTGACCTAGATAACTCCCTGCCTCCAAAGCCAACCACGCTATGATAGGTATTGTAGACAACTTAGACATTTTGTGATTTGCTCTATGGATGCCATTTAGCACCCATTTGAAATCAGGACAAAACTAACTTGGGGCTACTTTTGACCCACATTTGAAGATCAAACTGCTCCCTCCCCTTGGTCACATGACTGAACGTCAGGTGCTCGGTAATACAATTGCATTTACGACCATTTGTAGGATCCCTTGGTCATGTGACTGCATTTTGTGACAAGTTTTGCCCCAAAATGTACTTCCAGTTTTTGGCAAAACTGTGGCCATAACGAACAATTGGTTTGCTTAAACAATTGTGGCATTGCTTAACTGATGCGGCAGCCACTTTACCACCACAACGTTTGCTCAACAACCACCGCAAAAAAGGTCATAAAATTGTCTGTTACGTGATTGGCTCATTTTATGACTGTCGTGACTTTCAACCGTGATGTGAAGGCTCCATTTCGGTCCTACGTCGAGGCCTACCTATAAAATAGATTTCTTTTGAGGCATATTTAGTTTAGCGACGTGTAGCCAGATGCTGAAACATTCATTGTTTCAAAACAGAGAGGAAACAGGAGTTTGTTTTCAAGAGCAGGAACTTAAATCTCTCATACCAGGAGCCTCCTAAAATGTCTTACTTTAACCGCAATTTTGAAGGACACGTCTCGAATGGAGCTCAAAGGGGGATACAGCCTTCCCTCAGCCAGATTTTCCTGTGTAACCTCTTGTGCAATTGCCTAGGAGAGAAGAAAGAGAGTGTGCATCACATTAGGAAATGTTTTCCAACAAGGACCACACCCTCTCTTTGTGTATCTAGTAGTACTTAACCTAAGCCAGAGGTAGGCAACCTTGGCTCTTTTATGACTCGTGGACTTCAACTCCCAGAATTCCTGAGCCAGCATGGCTCAGCTTGGAAACCTCTTCCTTTCCCCTCAGCATGGCTGGCTCAGGAATTCTGGGAGTTGAAGTCCATGAGTCATAAAAGAGCCAAGGTTGCCTCACTCTGGCCTAGGCCTAGGCTGCTTTATGACTTGTGGACTTCAACTCCCAGAATTCCTGAGCCAGCATGGCTCAGCTTGGAAACCTCTCCCTTTCCCCTCAGCATGGCTGGCTCAGGAATTCTGGGAGTTGAAGTCCATGAGTCATAAAAGAGCCAAGGTTGCCTATCCCTGGTCTAGATTCTAGCTCTTCCTAGGAAAGTTGGCTTATTCCAAGTCTGACTGTTGTTCCATCTACCCTACATACAGGGAGTCCTCGACTTACCACCATAACTGAGCCCAAAATTTCTGTTGTTAAGTGAGACATTTGGTAACTGAGTTTTGCCCCATTTTATGATTTTTCTTGCCACAGCTGCATGCGCTTACCTGCCACTTCTGCGGGCCAGTTCTGAATGGGCTGCAGACCGGTAGTGGGCCGTGGCCTGAGACTTGGTGACCCCTGGCTTATAACATTTAACAATCCACCACTTAAAACCCCATAACCCCCCACCCCACCCCCATGGCAACAACCCAATAGCAATAGCACTTAGACTTGTATTCTGCTTCATAGTGCTTTGCAGCCCTCTCTAAATGGTTTACAGTGTCAGCATATTGTCCCCAACAATCTGGGTCCTCATTTTACCATCCTTGAAAAAAATGGAAGGCTGAGTCAACCCTTGAGCCCCATCAGAATCGAACTGCCGAGCTGCAGGCAGCCGGCAGTAAACGGAAATAGCCTGCCGTACTGCATTCTAACCACTGCACCACTACAGCTCAATCAATCAAATCAACCACTTGATCGGCTCCATCTTCTGAAGCCCACTGACAAAACCAGTATATCCAAAAAGCAACATGGTGGAGGCCAACCATACTTCAGGGAGAATGACGCTCCAGAGGGAAGGGGCCGCCACCGAGAAGGCCTTTTTTTGTGGTCCCATCAGATGTACCTCAATTGATGGGACCCATGACATATCCTCTCCTTGGAAGTAAAAGTAGGACATAAGAACACAAACCTCTGCTGTGGTGAGAAAGATTTCCTCGGAGATGTGACGGAGTCCACAGGCGATGACTCCTAGAGCAACTCCGGGGAAAACGTAGGCGTTGTTCCCTTGACCAGGGAAGAAGGTCTGTCCATTGGAGAGGGTCACCTTCGGAAACGGGCTCCCACTGGCGAATATGGCCCGGCCCTATCCAAAGAAATGCAAGATAAAGTCCAGGCACCATCTGATAGGAAGTCAAGGAATTTTGTTTTATTATTTTATTTTATTATTTTATTTTTATTTTGTTTATTATTTTATTTTTTATTGTTTTATTACTTTATTTATTTTATTATTTTATGTTATTTTATTATTTTATTTATTTTATTTTTTATTATTTTATTTTTTATTATTTTATTTTATTATTTTGTTATTTTATTTGATTTATTTTTTATTTTATGTTATTTCAATTTTATTATTTAATTTAATTTAATTTAATTTTAATTTAAAATCACATTTATATGCCGCCCCTCTCCAAAGACCCGGGGCGGCTCACAACAAAAAAATACAACAATTTTAAAAATTTAAAATTAACACATTCATACCACACACAAACTCAATCAATTCACATGCACTGATGGCGGGACACTCTTAGGGCCGAGGGACAGAGCACAGCTCACATGCCCCAAGCCTGTCGGCATAGATGTGTCTTCAATCCTTTTGGAAGGCTAGGAGGGAGGAAGCAGTACGAACCTCCGAGGGAAGCTGGTTCCAGAGGGCTGGGGCAGCAATGGAGAAGGCCCTTGCCCTAGGCCCCGCCAGACGGCATTGCTTAACGGACGGGACTCGTAGGAGGCCAACCCTATGTGCCCTAACCGGTCGCTGGGATTCATGAGGCAGGAGACGGTCCCGCAAGTATCTTGGTCCGTTGCCATAAAGGGCTTTATAGGTCATAACCAACACTTTGAATTGTGTTTGGAGACCAATTGGTAGCCAGTGCAGCTCACGGAGAGCTGGAGTGATATGAGCATGTCTTGGGAGACCCAAGACGGCTTGCGCGGCTGTATTCTGGACTACTTGCAGTCTCTGGACAACCGCCTGGACCCAGCTCCGTGTCACCTCCCTGCTAGCCGAAACCAGCCAGGAGGGGCACGGGTCCAGTAAACAGGTGGCAGAACTCACAGCTCCAATGGCCTTGTCCACATCATCAGGAGTTACCAGGTCGAACTCATCCCATACAACAGGACTAAGACGGGCCTCTGTCATTGTTTTATTATTTATTTATTTATTTTAATTTTAATTTAATTTTATTATTTTATTTTATTTTTATTTAATTTAATTTTTATTTTTATTTAGCATATGGCGAAGGAGGTGAATGGAACAGGAAAAAGAAAAACAAGGAACGGGTGCAAAAGGCTGCCATGTTAAAAGATGTCAGACATGAAACAGCTGCTTTGAAGTGACTGGAATTCTTCTGATGCTTTTTGTTTTTTAACCATTCCAGCAGTGTTTTAAGCCCACTAAAAGCTCCAAATGCTGGTTGGAAGTCTCCATTCTGAGTTTGGCTGTTCCAAGCATGATGTGTTTCCGATTTGACAGGTTCCACCTGAGAGACAAGCTTGCACTCAAACAGTGACCTCCCCAGTAGCAAAATTGCCTACAGGTAGTCCTTGACTTACGACTGGCCACATAGCAACCGTTCAAAGTTAGCCCTGAAAAAGGTACTGACAACTCTGTTTTGACGTCCCAATGGTTGAGACCACCCACCCGCAGTCACATGATGTCATTTCAGTAACGGGCTCACCTTTACTGCCATTTTCAGCATCCCTTGGTCACATGACCATAAAGTACAGGCAGTCCTCGACTTACGACCACAATTGAGCCCAAAATTTCTGTTGCTAAGCGAAACATTTAAGTGAGTTTTGCCCCATTTTACGACCTTCCTCGAAGTAGCTGTTAAGTGAATCACTGCAGTTGTTAAGTTAGTAACCCGGTTGTTAAGTGAATCTGGCTTCCCCCATTGACCTTGCTTGTCAGATGGTCGCAAAAGTGGATCACGTGATCCCGGGAGACATTGCAACCGTCTATAAATAGGAATTAGGCACCAAGCTTCTGAATTTTGATCATGTGACCATGGGGATGCGGCAATGGTTGCAAGTGTGACACACGGTAATAAGTGACGTTTTTCCCTGCCGTTGTAATTTCAAATAGTCACTAAATGAACTGTTGTAAGTCAAAGACTATCTGTATAACATTTTTGCGTTAACTTTCAGTTTCCTTTTAAAAAAAACCTGCCATAATGAACCCTGGCGTTTGCTTATTGCACGTTGCACCAAATGTCATAACCTTGGGCATGGTCACACGATGATCCACTTAAGGACATCTCAACCTAGGACCGCAATTGTTGGCTCAATTACAGTCGCGAGCGGAGGACTCTCGGTAGTCGGAAGCTTCGACAAGAGCGGTCTTACGTCTGTCAAGCGGTAACAATCTTCGGCCGTACATTCTGCTTTGCTGGTTGGGTTGCTGAGGGCGAACACAATGGGCTTCTCGTTGAAGGTCCCCATGTCCTTCAAAATCCGCGGAGTGAAAGCACCGGCCACAGCAGCCACACCTGCAAGAGTTTTTTTTTGAAAGGAAAGAGAACAAATGGAAGAAAACAAGAGTTGGATGGACATGAATTGACCAGCTCAAGGTTGACTCAGCCTTCCATGCTTCCGAGGTCAGTGAAACGAGGACCCAGGTTGTTGGGGGCAAATAGGTGAGCCGCCCTGAGTCTGGGGAGAAGGGTGGCATATAAGTAAAATAAATAAATAAATAAATAAATAAATAAATAAATAATAAATAAATAAATAAATAAATATGCTCTGTACACTGCTTAGGGAGGGCTGTAAAGCATTGTCTAAGTCAGTGGTGGCGAACCTATGGCACGCGTGCCAGAGGCGGCACTCAGAGCCCTCTCTGTGGGCACGTGTGCTTTCATCCCAGCCCTGCCTCCCCCCCACGGCCCCCTCCTCACCACCGGCCTGCGCAAAGCAGCTCAGCCAAGGACATGGCAGCCAGGTAGCGGGGACAAGACTCCATCCTTGCGCTCCGTCATGCGCAGATGATACTGCAGGGCGCAAATGGAGGGTGTGGCCACCATGGCGCTGCGGGGCTGCCTCGGTGATCTGTTGCTGCGGGCCATGGAGGGGGTGGCCCTGAGGGCAGGCAGGGCATGGGGTGGCAGGCGGGCTGGTTTTGGGACACTCGGTCTCTAAAAGGTTCGCCATCACTGTAAGTGCTATTGCTAATTTCTGGGTACACGTTACCTGAGAACTGAATGTACCTGTTTTCTGGGTTTACACAAATGCTGAAGGAAAAGCTAAGCAAACAGGCTGGATCTGTGCCATCTACCAGGCCATAAAAAGCTCACGCCAATTAAGCATGCTTTTAGAACATGATGTGAAGTGATGTCCCAACCTGCTTCAGTGTTTTGCTATTTGCATCCCGCCTTTATTAGTTTTACAAATTACTCAAGGTGGTGAACATATGCAACACATCTTCTTCCTAATATTTCCCCCACAATAAGTTCTAGTTCTGCCTAAGCCATGAAAGCTGGCTGGGTGACTTTGTGCCAATCACCAGAAGACTGGGGAGTTGTAGTCCCATCTTAGCCATAAAAAATAATGAAGTGACTTTGGGCCAATCACCGGGAGACAGTGAATTCTAGTCTTGCCTTAGGATGGAAGTCAGCTGGGTGACTTTGGGCCAATCACCGGGAGACAGTGAATTCTAGTCCTGCCTTAGGATGGAAGTCAGCTGGGTGACTTTGGGCCAATCACCGGGAGACAATGAGTTCTAGTCCTGCCTTAGGATGGAAGTCAGCTGGGTGACTTTGGGCCAATCACCGGGAGACAATGAGTTCTAGTCCTGCCTTAGGATGGAAGTCAGCTGGGTGACTTTAGGCCAATCATGCTCTCTCATCTCAACTCATCGCACAAGTTTGTGGGGAAAAAAATAGGAAGATGAAGGAGTATTAGGTATATTCACCACCTTGAGATACTTCTATAGTAATAAAGGTAGGATTAAAAATGTAATAAATAATAATAAATAAATTATTGACAAATTATAAATAAATAAGTAAGTAATTGCAGCATGAAAGTGAGAGTCAACAGGAAGGTGTGAAGAACAGAGAGAATTCTACAAGGAAACTAGAACAGTTACCAATAATAGCTGTTGGTTTTATTGTCCGCACCACTTCCTCCAGGGTTTTCACAGTGGGATGGTCATGAGCAAACATCTCCTTCTCGTGGTTCAGATGACTTCTGCCCTGGGAAACAAGAAAAGCACAGGCAAACATATTTCCAAGTTAAAAAAAAAAAAAAAAGACTGGAGCAAGCCATTTTTCCAGCATTGTGGATCTACGGGGATTAGATATATGAAAGACTTGTTCTCAGTGGTTACTCAACAAAACCCAGCCAAACTCATTCTTCCTGAAGAGTCACCAATCCTGAACATTTCCAGAGAGGCATCTGGTCATTCATTTAACAGGCTGTCTTGGTGGCCATAGCAAAAAGAAAGTCTGAATCATTAAAAAAAAATATGGGTGAGCTGTTTTTATATTTATGGAATATTTCATTCTATTTTTTAAAATATTGTTACTCACACCAAGCTCTTAGTATTAGAGAGGGAAGGGGTAAGAAATCTGATTCCATAATTCTTGTCTTATTCAGAAGCTTTTGGGATCTGGATGCAAATTTTCCAAAGAGTTTGACTGATGGGATTCTGAGGATGGCCGAAGTAAATTCTTCATGCAACACTGAATTCCCACAATCCAGTGATCGCTAGTTGAGTGATGCCATTTGTGACCTTCTTCTGTTGGCTTCTGACAAAGTAAGTCAATGCAAGAATAGAACAGAATAGAATAGAGTAGAGTAGAGTAGAGTAGAGTAGAGTAGAGTAGAGTAGAGTAGAGTAGAGTAGAGTAGAGTAGAGTAGAGTAGAGTAGAGTAGGATGGGATGGGATGGATAATAATAGAGTTGGAAGGGACATTTGAGGTCTTCTAATCCAACTCCTTGCTTCAGCATGAGACCCTATATCATTTCAGACAAATGGTTCCCAGTCTCTTTTTGAAATCGTTCAGTGATGGAGCATCCATAACTTCTGAAGGCAAGCCGTTCTACTGATTCATTGTTTTAACTGTCAGGAAATTTCTCCTTAGATCTAGGTTGCTTCTCTCCTTGACTAATTTCCATCCATTGTTTCTCATCTTGCCTTTTGGTGCTTTGGAAAAATGTTTGACCCCCTCGTCTTTGTAGAAGCCCCTCAAATATTGGAACAGTGCTATCATGTCCTCCCTAGTCCTTTTTGTTAGACTAGGCATACCAATTCCTGTAACTATTCTTCATACGTTTTAGCGTCCAGCCGCCTAATCATTTCATGTGAAGTGGTAGGACAGCTTTATATTGACCTGGCGAGACCACCCTTGGTATACTGTGTCCAGTTTTGGTTCCCATAATACAGAAAAGATTTGGCAACTCTAGAAATAGGGCAGAAAAGAGCAACAAAGATAATAAAGGGTCTTAGAGGCTAAGCCACATGATGAACGATTGAGAGAACTTGGTATGTCTAGTCTAATAAAGAGAAGGACTAGGGGTGATATGATAACGGTCTTCCAATTGAGGGGCTGTCATAGAGAAGAGGGGGTCAACGTATTCTCCAAAGCACCTGAGGGCAGGGCAAGAAGCAATGGATGGAAGTTTATCATGAAGAAATCCAATTTAGGAAACATTTCTTGGCAGTGAGAACATTAATCAGTGGCATTGCATGCCTCTGGAAGTTATGAGTGCTCCATCACTGGAGCTTTGTAAGAAGAGTTTGGATGACCACTTCTCTTCTGCTTGAGCAGGGGTGGATTATAAGACCTCCAAGGTCCCTTCCAACTCAAATATTTTACGTTCTCTGTTCTAACGGGGAAGCTGGCAAGAGGTTACAAATGGCGATCAGATGTCTGCAGGATGCAGCGTCCCTGCAAAATTTGTCTAGCGATGGCACCTGGACTAGCAGAACTGTCATCATAAGATGCCACAGTCACAGTCACTTAGCAACAGATTTACTAATCCCAATTACAGATGCTGCAGCGTTCCTGGAATCACTGTGGTGACTGTTTTAAGGGGCGGACAATTACCTTGACGATGAGTCCTTTCGAGTCCACCATCCAGATTTTCTTAACGGCTTCTTCTCTGGGAATTCCTTCTTTCTCGAGTGCCATAACTATGAGGTGAGCAATACCCAAAGCAGCCTGCCAAAAAGCGAAAAGTCAATTTGTTATTTCCTTCTAACGGGAGGAATGAAAGAGGAGGGCCACTCAGGGCCACCTGAGTAGTGCAAAGGGGTGTGGCGCTTTCTTGGCTGCAGGATGTTTTCTGCCCTGGGTCTCTTCACTGTTGTTGGGGCTGAGTCTGGGCTGTCTGCATCTCAAACAGAAGTGCACATGGTTTGAGATGCAGACAACACAGACTCATCCCCAACAGCCTGCACCTGTCTTCAACAGTGAAGGGACACAGAGCAGAAGATATCCTGCAGCCAAGAAGGCGCCACACACACTTGCGCTGCTCAGGTGATCCTCAGGACACAGGTAAACCTCCAAGGGGCCTCAATGACTCTCTAAGTCAGGAGTGTCAAACTCAAATTTCATCGAGGGCCGCATCAGCATTGCGGTTGCCCTCAGGGGGCTGGGTGGGTGTGGCCAGGGTGGGTGCGGCCTACTGGGTGGGCGTGGATGGAGTGGGTATGGCCTAACGGGTGGGTGTGGCCAGCTCTACATCATTCGCATCAAGGGGGTCTGTGGGGGCCTGGGCAGGAGTGGGACAGATCTGAGGATCTCTGGCAGAAGGGGGGGGACCGGGGCAAGTGCCAAGGCATGGTCCACTGGAGGAGCCTCACTGTTCCTTTCCGGCCATGTGGGGAAGGAGGGGTTTATGGAGCTAAGACTGAATGCGTTTCAGCATAGATGGCCACCACAAAATTGTACATTGGCTCCCGGCTGGCCTGGGCCAGGGCCAAGGCAGCGGGGGCCGTTCCCTCACTGTTTCCAGGATGGCTTTGCGGGCCACATGAAACCACTTCGCGGGCCGCATCCGGCCCCCGGGCCTTGTATTTGACATGTCTGCTCTAAACAAATGCAAATGACCAGCTGCTTGCAAGGAATATAAATCCTTCCATTCCCCAGTCAGAGATGAAGAAGCTTCTTGGATGAGAAGCAAAACAAGTTACAACAGCACTGAAAAAAGTGACTTATGACCATTTTTCACACTTACAACCATTGCCGCGTCCCCATGGTCATGCGATCAAAATTCGGATGTTTGGCCCCTGACTCCTATTTATGACGGTTGCAGTGTCCCGGGGTCACGTGATCCCCTTTTGTGATCTTCGGACAAGCAAAGTCAATGGGGGAAGCCACTTAACAAAGGTGTTACTAACTTAACCACTGCAGTGATTCACTTAACAACGGTGGCAAGAAAAACTGTAAAACGGGGCAAAACTCGCTTAAACACTGTCTCGCTTAGCAACAGAAATTTTGGGGATCAACTGTGGTTGTAAGTCAGGGGCTACCTGTGTGTTATTGCAAAACCAGCCAATGGGTAACGTAAAGGGATGTGAGATGAGCTCGAGAGATGGGAGAAGAACCCCGGTCAGATCAGATAGGCATGGCAAAGATTATAAAATCATGCATGGGATAGAAAAGGTGGATAGAGAAAAATTCTTTTCTCTATCACACAATACCAGGACAAGGGGGCACTCCCTAAAGCTCGTAGGTAAGAAAGTGAGGACAAATAAAGGGAAATATTTCTTCACCCAGAGGGTCGTTGGTTTATGGAATTCACTTCCAGAAGAGGTCGTGACAGCTGTCAGCCTTGACAGCTTCAAGGCAGGGCTAGACAGATTCATGGATGCCAAATGTATCGGTGGTTATTAAAACGGATGTCCATGTGCCGCCTCTATGTTGGTTGAGGCAGGCAGGATTCCCTTGAGTACCATTTGTTGGGGGTCAAGGGAAAGGGAGGGTTTTGCCTTCTCTTTCTGCTCAAGATCCCCATGCACAATTGGTGGGCCACTGTGTGACACAGAATGCTGGACTCGATGGGCTTTGGCCTGATTCAGCAGGGCTCTTCTTATGTTCTCAGAAGAGATCCTGTATAGTTTCTCGGACTATAAAGGGGAGAAATGTACTTTCAAACCTGCAAGATTCTTTTCATGTAATCTTACAACCAAGTGGAGCTAGTGCTTCTGGAGGCACTTCTAGTGTGGACTACCTTGCAAGGCTGAACAGTGGTTCCCCCAAACCCTGTAACTCTCAGAAGCAAACCAGAATCCTACCTCGCCAGCTCCTTGGAAGACAAACCTATGATCGGAAAGCTTGTTCTTTGTAATTCTTAAGGCAGCGAAGATTCCTGCTATAGCAACAGAGGCAGTTCCTGCAAAAGGGGAAAAAAAATATCCAGACAATTCTATCATTGCTGTGGATGGATCTCGGGAGCATAAAGGTAATATAAAGAACTTGGTGTCTTTTTTCAATAAGGTCTGGTGTTTACTGAAGTCCACGACCAACCAGAACAGCTGAGATTAAGATTTTCCATGGTGGTTTACAGTTTACAGATTCATTTAAGAATCAGGTGATTCACTTACTAATTGTAGTGATTTGCTGAACAACAGGGGCAGAAAGGTTTGTGAAATCAGGTGTGGCCCACTTAACAACTGTCTTGTTTAGCAATGGGATTTCTGATCTCAAATGTGATCGTAAGTCGAGGACCACCTGTAACTTTGGAGGTGAGAGAGGAGAGTTGGCTCAAAGTCACCCCACAGTCTTCTGTGCCTAAGAAGAGTCTCAAACCTGGGTCTTCCCATTCCTGGTCCAATATCTGCATCGCTACAACACACTTTCCGTCTAACCCCAAAACTGAATTACCCTGTATTGTAATTTATAAGACAGATTATGTTTTTTTTAGAAAAATATGGATCATGGTCATTCATCGATGCCTTCCTTTCCTTGAACCAGCCTGTGGACTTCAGAGTTGGATTAAAAGAGAATTTGACATCAGCCTATTGTCAGAAGAATAATGTAGGGTTCCAACTTGCACAGGAACAAATCAAAATGAAATCCAGGCACTGTGAGGAAAGGAGATTTATTATTTTCCAAAAACAAATAGGTTTGCCCAAGGGGGTAGCTACAGAGAACATGGGGTACACACAGAGAATGTTTTATAGGGGGATTGGTCCTTAGTATGAGATGGGGGGGCATGCTGATTCTACTGTGTGACACCTGAGGGGCGTGAGTGTGTGTATGTGTTGACTCGGAGAAGGGGTTGATTAAATCAAGTGATGTGGACTGAGTTTCTTTCTTTGAACTGTGAGCGTTATGGTTGTTTACATTGTGTTGACTCAGTTTTGTGTGTTTGCAATTTGAAATAAGTATTTCATTAATTCTTACGTTTTCTGTGAGTTTACAGGATTTGGGGGGGGGGCTGTTAATCAGTAACTCTGTTGGGAGACCTGAGTTAGTTAACATATGATTCCCTATAGAATATTTCTAACACAGTTATATAAATTTATAAATTCTTCCCACACTGTGAAACATACATTGTCGGACTGTGCAATATCTGGACCATTAAGCCAAACTCATCTCTCAGTCACAACGGGGTCTTGTTAAGGACACTTAGCGCTAATGGATACACCTCTTGTATTTATTTATTTATTTTATTTTATTTGGGTTTGTATGCCGCTCCTCTCCAGGGGACTCGGAGCGGCTAACAACATATACATAACAAAAAATACAATATAAAAAACCCAAACAGAATATCTAAAAACCAATAAACACACATTCAATACATCAATCAACCACAATCATCCCCAGGCTTGCCGGCAAAGATGAGTCTTTAGGTTTTTCCGGAAGGCCGGGAGAGTTGGAGAAACGTGGACTTCAGGAGGCAGTTGGTTCCAGAGGGTGGGCGCCACAACAGAGAAAGCCCTCCCCCTAGGGCCCGCCAGATGACATTGTTTCGCTGACGGGACCCGGAGGAGGCCGACCCTGTGCGCTCTCACCGGTCATAGAGAAATATGTGGCAGAAGGCGGTCCTGTAAGTATCCTGGTCCCATGCCATGAAGGGCTACTGCAAAACTAAAGTAACACAATTGCGCCTTTGCATTATAGATGACACTGATGGCTGTGCTTGCCAGGTGTTTAGATATCGGTTTAGCTAGGCCAATAAGAAATCATCTAAATTTCTGTTGAGGCACGAATCAATCTGAACTGAAAGGAAGGAAGGTAGCTCTCCTAAATCAATCTTTGTAAAAAACAAATCAGGAAGTGTGTTGGGTTACACACGGTTGCTCTAGAAACATTTGATTAGGATAATTTAGGATAACCTTCCATCCTCGGGTCAAAACTGGCTTGGTTTTGAGAAGATGAAACAAGCAATTTTGCAATGTACAATTTCAAAAAAAAAATTCACAGAACCAGTTTATTGACCTGTTTTGGGTTGTGTAAGACCAACAATGCTTTTGATTTTTGCCCTACAGCGGCTTCTTAGAAAACAAATTTATTATGTTCTGAATTCTGATGAAAAGGGAAAGTTTTCCAATTCACATATTAGATGGTGTTTTCCAGCTGGATGCTAAAAGCTGAATTGTGTACCAATAAAGAGCAATATTTGTATGAGTTTTGTGCCTGCTTCTTTCAGCTATAGAGGGGAAAAAATATAATGAACTGTTCAGCAGAAGAGAGGCAGTTGCATTATCTTACATTAACGCCTGATGGGTGCCACAGAATTTAAAGAGAATTGATTGCAGGCTCCCAGTTGAACTCAATTTTGCAATTTATACCACACCACACATACACAAACACAGTAAATATCTGGTTGCCTGTGAAGTGAAGATGGAGCATAGTTTTTTTTTTACCCGACTACATGGACAGAGAAAGATGGTCAGTATACTGAAAACAGAATAGAATAGAATAAGCAATCAACATAAATCATACTAGGATACTAAATAAAGCAATTATTATAAATCGTAAGGACTGTTTTCCCCCCATGCCATCACTCTACTAAACAAGTAATTCCCACAACACTGTCAAATTACCTAGTAGGACTGTATTACTATTACCCTTCATATCTTTCCTATCACCTATCTCCTTATCCCCATATAACTATAACTTTGTTGCTTGTACCTTACAATTGATAATAATCATTTTATTTAGTATCCTAGTGTGATTTATGTTGATTGCTTATTTAGTATCCTATGACTATCACTAAGTATTGTATCTTACGATTTCTGATGAATGTATCTTATGATAATTATGATCATGATTTATCACTTGTTGCTTGTTTGTACACTGAGAGCTTAATGCACAGGAGACAAATTCCTTGTGTGTCCAATCACACTTGTCCAATAAAGTATTCTATTCTATTCTGTTCTGTTCTGTTCTGTTCTGTTCTGTTCTAGTCTTCCATTCCGTTCCATTCCATTCTCATTCCATCTTTCCCTGTTCTTGTAATCATGGGGGAAAAAAACTATGTGCCATCTTCACAAGCAACCAGATAATGATTAATCCTATAGAGACAATCATAGACAAAATCGTGCAGAAAAAACATTCTAGTGATACCAGTCTCCAGAATAGTTAAATATCCTCATCTCCATTCCTCTCCACACAAAATTATGATCGGGTAGCTTTGTTTCAACTTCAGGACCACACTCAATCACTTTCAGAAGGTATCAAGTTATGACCTATAAAGCCCTATATGGCAATGGGCCAGGATACTTGCGGGACCGTCTTCTGCCCCATGAATCCCAGCGACCGGTTAGGGCACACAGGGTTGGCCTCCTACGGGTCCCGTCTGTTAGGCAATGTCATCTGGCGGGACCTAGGGTTAGGGCCTTCTCTGTTGCTGCCCCAGCCCTCTGGAACCAACTTCCCTCAGAGGTTCGTACTGCTCCCTCCCTCCTAGCTTTCCGAAAACTCTTAAAAACACATCTATGCAGACAGGCCTGGGGCGTGTGAGCTGCGCTCTGCCCCTGGGCCTTTGATTGGGACTGTATGTTGTATGAGTGGTATAGTTATATAGTTTTTATATTGTATATTACTATTTTAATTGATTTATATTTTTGTACTTGTATTTTTTGCTGTGAGCCGCCCTGAGTCTGGGGAGAAGGGCGGCATATAAGTCAAAATCAATCAATCAATCAATCAATCAATCAATCAATCAATCAAGGACAGGTAGCAAAGAATAAAAAAATATAAAAGGGGAAGCTGGAGGAAGAGATAATGAGAAGGATCACACACAAAGCATAACAGAGCATAGTCTTCCTCTCATAAATCAGTTTGATTCCTTCGCTACAAGTAGTCCTCATGACTTTTTTTTTTAAACAAACATTCAGAGTTACAACGGACGTACCTGGGGTAGGGGGGATGTGTGCTTACGATCTGGATTCAAAGTTATGACAGTTGCCCCCCCCCCCGCAGTCATCTGACTTCACTTGAGACACTCAGCAACCAGACTGGCATTTTATGGCTGTTTCTAGCATCCTGCGACTGCATTTTACGACCGTTTTGCTGAAAATTGGCAGTTATCTTTAGTTTTGGGCAAAACCTAGCCCCATAGTGAATTGTTGGTTGCTTAATGACCTTGGTCATAATTTAAGGATTGCGGTGGTTGCTTAATGACCGCTGCAAAAAAAGTGGTAAAATTGGATCGGTCACACGGTAACCCTCACGTGTTACGACCGCGATGGGCAGCTCTATTACAATTGTAACTCGAGGACTACCTGAACTCTCTTTTCTCTGATTTTTCTGATATTCTAATTTTTCCCCTCTTAAAGGGAAGTTTTACCTCTCTCTATATCAGCGGTTCTCAACCTTTTCCGGGGCTCGACCCCGGCCAGCGCCATATTGCGCATGCGCGGCGCGACGGGGCGCATGTGCGGCGCGACAGGGCGCATGCGTGGCATGACGGGGCACACCACGCATGCGCGGCGTGACGGGGTGCATCGCGCATGCGCGGCACGACGGCCCGCATCACAAAGGGGAAAAAAATGGCCGACCCCCCAAAAAATGGCCGACCCCCCAAAAAATGGCGGGCCCGCATTGCGCATGCGCGGCGCGACGGCCCACATTGCAAAGGGGAAAAAATGGCCGACCCCCCCAAAATATGGCCGACCAAAAAAAAAAAAGGCGGACTGCGGCGTTTGGCGACCCCCGTGAAATGATCGTTCGACCCCAAATGGGGTCGCGACCCACAGGTTGAGAACCGCTGCTCTATATGTTATGCATCTCACAATGTCATCATACAAATGCTGTGAATTATGTACTGTGTAGCATTTGTGCCGTGACATCACAACTGAGGAAAATAGTATCACCCTATACAGGTAGTCCTCAACTTAGGACAAACAACTGAGCCCAACATTTCTGATGCTAATCGAGACATCTGTTAAGTGAACTTTGCCCCATTTTACGACCTATCTTGTCACGGCTGTTAAGTGAGTCACTGCAGTTGTTATGTTAGCAACACCTTTGTTAAGAGAATCTCTTTTCCCCATTGACTTTGCTTGTCAGAAGGCTGCAAAAGGGGAACACCACAACCGTCATAAATAGGAGTCAGTTGCCAAGCATCTGAATTTTGATCACATGACCGTGGGGATGCTGCAACGGTCATGTGTAAAAAACGGTCATAAGTCACTTTTTTTTCAGTGCCACTGTAATTTTGAACAGTGACTAAATGAAATGTTGTAAGTCAAGGACTAGCTGTATTCTACCAGACTTCCATGTATGCAAGATGATATTACCTTTGTCTCTGAAATACGATCACCCTACTACCCGTGTTTCCCCCAAAATAAGACCAGGTCTTATCTTAATTTTTGCTCCAAAAGATGCAGTAGGGCAGAGGTCTTCAAAGTTGGCCCTTTTATGACTTGTGGACTTCAACTCCCAGAATTCCTGAGCCAGGATGGGGGAAACTATGGCCACTTCATGACTTGTGGATTTCAACTACCAGAATTCCTGAGCCAGCATGGGGGAACTATGGCCCCTTCACGACTTGTGGATTTCAACTCCCAGAATTCCTCAGCCAGCATGGGGGAACTAAGGCCCCTTCATGACTTGTGGATTTAGCTCCCAGAATCCCTTAGCCAGCATGGGGGAACTATGGCCCCTTCATGACTTGTGGACTTCTAGAATTCTTCAGCCAGCATGGGAGAACTATGGCCCCTTCATGACTTGTGGACTTCAACTCCCAGAATTCCTCAGCCAGGCATGCTGGGAGTTGAAGTCCACAAGTCATAAAAGGGCCTAGTTTGAAGACCCCTGCATTAGGGCTTATTTTCCAGCTAGACCTTATTTTCAGAGAAATATTTGTTTAATGCGTCCATCTGGCTGGCGATCTTAGCTGGGGCTTAATTTTGGGGTAGGGCTTATATTACGAGCATCCTGAAAAAAAATCACGCTGGGGCTTATTTTTCGATTAGGTCTTATTTTTGGGAAAACACGGTATTATTCAGAAAACCAAATAAACAATATTTAGGACAGCGGTCTCCAACCTTTCTGGCTCGGTGGACTGGTGGAGGCAGCTGTGGCCAGAGAGGATGGTTTCGTACGTGTGTGAGTGCCACTTTCACAAATGCAGTATTGCACTCACGTGTGCCCACCACTTCCGCAGCTCAGTTCTGAATGAGCTGCAGCCCAACACTGGGCCGAGAAATGGGGATTGTGGACCCTTGATTTAGAAGATGTTATCCTATAACTTCAAAAGCTCTTTATGAAAAAAAAATAATCCATTTTTGTTCCCTTAGTATGTTTTCTGAGAATATTCACACATGATTTTCAAAATTTGTATTTATCAAAGCTCAATGCACCACTATGTCCTCTTGAGGGAGCTAAGAATTAATTTTTTAGCGGCATCGGAGGGATGAACGCCCTATGGTACAAGGCACACAACTTTTCTATAGAAACACTTCACATTTTTAAAAACCTTCTTATAAAGAGACAAGGGGTGGAAGGGATGCTAAAGGAGGCTATGATTCAACCTCTCCTGTGGTTTTAATAAATCTATATACAGTATTCCCAAGAGACAGGGTGTGCCTATCTATAATTCTATATTCTAATGACAAAAATGAGTGTTACAAGAAGGTGTTGCAGTAATAAATGCCTAAAATGATCATCTTTTGTTAAAGAATGTTGCTCATATGTCCCATTAGCTCTACTAATTGCTCTCTTGTTTTTCAGTTATGTAATTCCAGACATAGCAGACGTGAAGAACAATGATTTAATATGAAAATTAGGCTCTGCTAGTCTCAAAGGAGAAGACTTTTAAGAGCCCACAGCTGCTTTTTAAGTAAACAGTTGGGTAGTTAATATTCATTTAATACCAAAAGGTCATTCTCCAAAACTAAATAGAAATCAATCTTTCCTGCTCAATGTAATTTATCAACTAAAAAAAAATATTTTGAGCTTTTATTAATTAATGATACTAAGTAAACGTAAGGATCCATTTATTCAATTGGTCACTTTAAATGCATTGCCAAATATTTATATTTAATGTATTTCATTAAAGTGGGCGTGTCCAATCCACGACCCCTGGACAGCTAGTAATGTGGCCACACAAGACTACAAACTTTTAACATTATTATGTGATTTATGTACATTAGCTGTATTATCTATTTTATACGCAGCCATATAAGACAATTCCTTTTCACTCAATGCAGTCCAGGCAAGAGAAAAAGTTAGACACAGGAGTGTCCAATCTTGACAACTTTAAATTTTTGCCAGAATTCCCCTGCTTGTTTGGCAGTTTCTTGATTGGGGAATTGTTGTTTCTTGATTGTTGGTCTTTATTTATTGTTGATGTTAATCTCTGCTCATTTGGGGGCTGATTTATTTATTTATTTATTTATTTGTTTGTTTGTTTAGACTTATATGCCGCCCTTCTCCCAAGATCTAGGGCGGCTCACAACGAGAATACAAGTGAAAACATAACATAAAATCAATTAAAATTACCAATTACTATATAAAAACTAGGTAATTTACCACACTCATACAACACACAATCACAGTCAAAGGCCCAGGGGCAGAGTGCAGCTCACATGCCCTAAACCTGTCTGCATAAATGTGTCTTTAACAGTTTTCGAAAAGCTAGGAGGGAGGAAGCAGTACGAACCTCTGAGGGAAGCTGATTCCAGAGGGCTGGGGCAGCAACGGAAAAGGCCCTAGCCCTGGGCCCCACCAGATGACATTGTCTAACAGACGGGACCCGTAGGAGGCCAACCCTATGTGCCCTAACCGGTCGCTGGGATTCATGAGGCAGATTCATGATTGCTAGTGAGGAGGTGTTCTGATAATTTTGTTCCTTTTTTGGCTTGTTGATTGTATCTTTTAAATGGTATGTAGATGTTGTGCATGTATATGTGCCTGTTGATGCCCATTTGTCAGAGTGCCAGGTTTGGATCAAGCCAGAATTCCTGGAAGCCTGGCAACATTAGACCAACAATCAAGAAGCAAACGATACCCCAATCAAGGAACTGCCGAATAAACTAAGAGTAAACAGCAGCCTAACCAAGGGACCATCAAGACTAGTCCCACCAACACTGACAGAACAAACCATTAAAGTATAAAACGAGAGCAAACCCCACTCCCTATTAGAACTGATGATGTTACCTAGCTGGGTAATGAAACGTCTGCAAGAAAACAGCCAACTAAGAGAGCATCAAGGACCCCCTCATTCCAATTCTGAGTTACAAATATTCTCCTCTATCGAAATCTCTCAGTATCAGTAAAAATGTCATGAGCTCTGCTATTCTTGCCAGTTTCACAAGAGACCAGAGATAGACGGTTGCTGGTGAAGGAAATCTATATCAGTGAAATAATAAAGAACTTTTGTATACAGGGAAAACGTGTAAAAATGTGAAGGAGAAAGATTCAAATGCAAGTATTTATGAAGGTAAAATCCAACTTCCAACTGTGAGGAAATACATTCTTCCTATTTCACTTTTTTTATAAGCGACTGCCTCCTCTTGTAAGGAACTTCTCCAGATATCTCCATGGATCTTTATGTAAGGCTGGGATGAATTGCAGAATATGGAACTCAACCAAAACAAAGTGGCACCTCTACTTATCCCTTGAAAATTGCCTCCCAGTGAAGCTCAGAAGACCTTCAGAAGTACTTATTAATAAGGAGTCAGCTGCAAAGGAACGTAAGTTCCAGCCATGTGCTGCAGCTGCCAAAAAAGCCAACCCAGTGCTAGGCTGCATTAACAGAGGGATAGAATCAAGATCACGTGAAGGGTTAATACCACTTTACAATGCCTTGGTAAGGCCACACTTGGAATACTACATCTAGTTTTGGTCACCACGATGTAAAAAAGATGTTGAGACTCTAGAAAGAGTACAGAGAAGAGCAACAAAGATGATTAGGGGACTGGAGGCTAAAACATACGAAGAACGGTTGCTGGAATTCTGTATATCTAGTTTAATGAAGAGAAGGACAAGGGGGGACATGATAGCAGAGTTCCAATATCTCAGGGGCTGCCCCAAAGAAGAGGGAGTCAAGCTATTCCCCAAAGCACCTGAGGGCAAGACAAGAAGCCATGGATGGAAATTAATCAAGGAGAGAAGCAACTTAGAACTAAGGAGAAATTTCCTGAGAGAACAATTAACCAGTGGAACAACCTGCCTCCAGAAGTGGTGAATGCTCCAGCATTGGAAATTTTTAAGAAGAGACTGGACAGCCATTTGTCTGAAATAGTATAGGGTTTCCTGCCTGAGCTGGGGGTTGGACTAAATGACCTCCAAGGTCCCTTCCAACTTCTTCTTCTTCTTCTTCTTCTTCTTCTTCTTCTTCTTCTTCTTCTTCTTCTTCTTATTATTATTATTATTATTATTATTATTATTACCACTACTACTACTACTACTACTACTACTACTACTACTACTATTACTACTACTACTACTACAGAAAACTCCATGCAAGGTTGCCACCTTCCATTTTATCAATGAAACCACTTGGACGTCTTACCTTGTATATCATCGTTGAAAGTGCAATAACGGCTGCGATATTTCTTGAGAAGCCGGAAGGCGTTGGCGTTTGCAAAGTCCTCAAACTGAATAAGACAGTTCATTCCGTACCTGCAGAGTGAAAAAAGGAATAATAATCAAGAATAATAACCATTGGCAGAAGAACTAATGGGAAAAAAAACACTAGCAACTTGCTTGCGGGGAGAAATAGGAAACCCTCTTCTCCCAACTGATGCATTAAAAACTAGCATGGTCTTCTGAACCCGGCACCTTTCAAGGATCCTGGAAGCTAATAATGCAGAAATTGCAAAGGACACCAGAGCGGGGAAAATCTGATAGGCTTCCACAGAGACAAATATAACAGTTCTTGACTTACCACCATTCGGTAAGTGGCCGTTGGAAGTTGCAACACCACTGGAAAAAGTGACTTGTGATCATTTTTCACACTTACCACTGTTGCGGCCTCCCCACAGTCACGTGAACAAAACTCGGCCCCTTGACAACTTGTATGTATTTATGAAGGTTGCACTGTCCCAAAGTCATGTGATCCCCATTTATCACCTTTTCAGATAGCTTGCAACAAACAGAGTCCATGGGGGGGGGGGGAAGCAAGATTTGCTTAATGACCATATGATTCACTTTATGCAGTGATTCGCTTAAGAACTATGGCCAAAGAGATCCTAAAATCAGGCAAAACTCACTTAAGAATTGCCGTGCTTAGCAACAGAAATTCGGGCAAAACTCACTTAACAATTGCCTTGCTTAACGACAGAAATGTTGGGCTCAGTTGTGATCGTTAAGCTGAAGACTACCTGTATGGCTTGAAACTCTGTTTTCATTACATTTTAGAAAATGGAGCCACAATACATAATTTAACAGGCATTTAGCGAACAGGAATGGTATAGTTCAGAGGTAGGCCACCTTGGCTCTTTTATGACTCCTGGACTTCAACTCCCAGAATTCCTGAGCCAGCATGGCTCAGCTTGGAAACTTTCCCTTTCCCCTCAGCATGGCTGGCTCAGGAATTCTGGGAGTTGAGGTCCACGAGTCATAAAAGAGCCAAGGTTGCCTACCCCTGGTATAGTTGTTTAGTTGTTAAATTTGTCAGGTGACTTTGGATGGTTATAGACATCATATAAAACAAAAGTACAAATCATTAAAACATTTTAAATTAGCAGAGATTAAATAAGTTTTTTAAAAAAAACCAGAATACTATGGGGTGGTGGTGGGATCTTTAGTTTAATCCAAGAACCATCTCCAGGTTTGGCATGCCCACATCTGGGGCTCCAGGCTAACCAGCAGGTTTTAAGACCCTTCCTGAAGGCCAAGAGGGTGGGGGCAGATCTCATCGCGAGAGTCATGATGTTGTAGTCAGCGGGAGCCACCACAGAAAAGGACCCCTTCCTCAGCCAGAATTCCTTGACCATTGGGGTTCACAGCATGCTCCTTCTACCAGAACAAGTAGGGCAGACTAATCCCATTGAGGTGAGATGGTTCCTCAAGTTCCCCATGGCTTTAATAGTCGCCACCAACTCCTTGGACTGACCTGGAAGCAGACTAGCAACCAGTGCAGCTCACATACTAGCGATATTATGAATTTTCATAAATCTCAAGCTCTTTATGCTTTCTCGCATAGCTGCCTTCCTAGGAGACTTGGAGCTCATCTCATCTCTTACTCACGTAGTATCGACTGAGGATGGATATTTGTTTACATTCTCGGCATTTCTGCTTCTCCAGTCCAAGCAATTACTCCAAGTTAAGCTGGAATCTTCTCACCATTAGCTGAGCCCTGACAGTTTCATCATTCTAAAGGAAAGGTCCAAAGACCCTCTCCCCTGAAAATTTTCCCCTACATTCCCCAATATCTATCTTTGTATTGTAGCAGGTTGATTGCTAGTGCATAAAGAATAATAAAAATGGCTCAGTTCGGTAAAAGTCACCGAAAATGCTTTGCTCAAATGGAGAGAGAGAGAGAGAGAGAGAGAGAGAGAGAGAGAGAGAGAGAGAGAGAGAGAGAGAGAGAGAGAGAGAGAGAGAGAGAGAGAGAGGAAGATAGATGATAGATATAGATAGATAGATAGATAGATAGATAGATAGATAGATAGATAGATAGAGATGGAGAGAGGAAGATAGATGATAGATAGATAGATAGAGATGGAGAGAGGAAGATAAATGATAGATAGATAGATAGATAGATAGATAGATAGATAGATAGAGATGGAGAGAGGAAGATAAATGATAGATGGGGAGAGAGGAAGATAGATGATAGATAGATAAAGAGAGAGAGAGGGGGGGGGGAGAGAGAGAGGGGAGAGAGAGAGAGAGAGAGAGAGAGACAGACAGACAGACAGACAGAGACAGAGAGAGACAGAGAGAGACAGAGAGAGAGAGATTAGTTACAGGTAGTCCTTGACTCACGACCAAATTTGGAATCAGTTGAATGCCTCTTTAAAGTCTGATTCTGGTAAAATGTAACAGGAATATAGTTGAGGCTAGACGCGAGGAGTGGGGGGAAAAAGGCTTACTAACCCAGACGTTTTCAAAGACTAATACTTAGTATTGTATACCAGGTGTCATGATGATTGCTGCATAATAGGTTTTTATGTTCAATGTTGATTGTTTTAATAAAAGAATTTTTATAAAAAAAAAAAAGTCTGATTCTGAAACTGGAGCTCAAGCAGGGACACTAACTTTGGACACTAAACATCTGAGAATCTATGGAGATTCTCCATCATCCAGGTCATGTTTACGGTATATCAAAGGTGCTTTTTCCAAAAGACAACTGGACTTTCTTGGGCTTTTTTTTTCTTTTGCTTCTCATCCAAGAAGCTTCTTCAGAAGATCTGAGAGTAAATCAAGAATGGTTGAGAAGTTCTGCAGTCTAAAGGAGACTAGTTGAAAGAAGATGTCATTCCTTCTAACCACCTGCTTTGTAGGTTAAACTGGGGCAGGCAGTTTGTAGTTTAGCAAACATATTGTGAAAAGCATTGTGAATAGAATAGAATAGAATAGAATAGAATAATAACTTTATTGTCACTTTAAATACGCACTAATCGGCATACATTAAAATGAAATTTTGTTGCAGAAAGCTCTCAAGGGGTCCCCACCTCCAATATACACTACATAAATATGACCCCCCCCCAAAATTGCATAGTATTAGCAAATTGTGTGATCCAGACCACCACATGAAGTCTTCACATGGTGCAAAGTTTTAATTTTTGTTAGGAGATGGTTGTTGCTTAACATGCACACACAAACTCTGGATTATGTGGCAGACTCTTTGAAAAACCGGCTCATGGAGTGAGTTTTTCTAAAAGCACATTGTTAAACAAACAGTGCTTTGAATATATAATGCTAATAGTCCGAAAGACATTGGTGATGTGTGGAAACTTAGCTCACAGAAAAATGTGATGAATAGACCCCTTCTGAATAAGTGGCAAAGGAAGCATCTAATAAAAAGAGAAATATTGCTTTTGGGTCCCCAAGCAAAGCAATAAAACCTTGGCATGGAAAAACGATCTTCCATTCAGCACCTCCGACTCACGTGAACAAGGCCAGGATAACACTGAGGGCTTCCAATCGGAAACTGACACCAGGAAAATCAAGCTTTATTTCTACACAAGCTATTGAAAGCTCCATTCACCACTGTATTAAAAAGGTTCCTGGTCTTTGTTAGTGCCTCCCAGGTGTATTTTTTTCTTGTTGCTATTTGTCAGGATTTTTTTTTTGCCCTGCTAGAAAAGTGTCTGTCAACAAGGAGACAAAGGCGGCTGCCTTTGTGGCCTCTTGCTAGGCATTCAGACAAGTAATTCAGTCTTTTTTCGCTCCTTGATTTAAAAAAGAAAAAGATGAGAGAGAAGAAAAGATTTACCTCTCTGAGGGCCCATCTCACCTGTTTTTCAGGTGGGCATCTGTTGTTAAAGAGCTTACAATCCATGCCATACAAAGCATATTTTTTTTAAAAAAAAATTCTGACAAGGTTGTATCAAATTCCTGTCAGGAATTGACTTTTTTTTACTAGATCTTTGCATTTTCAACTCTCAGAGTACAGGTAGTCCTCGACTTACGACCACAATCGAGCCCCATGTTTCTGTTGCTAAGCGAAACATGTGTTAAGTAAATTTTGCCCCATTTTACGACCTGTCTTGCCACAGCTATTACGTGAATCACTGCGGCTGTTAAGTTAGGAGCACGGTCGTTAAGTGAATCTGGCTTCCCCTTTCACTTTGCTTATCAGAAGGTCACAAAAAGGGGATCACAAGGCCCCGGGACACTGCGACCGTCATAAATACGAGTCAGTTGCCAAGCACCTGAATTATTATTTTTTTAAGGAAGAAATTTTATTGGTTTTTTTAATTTTTCAAACAAAATGCTCAAGACACACCATGGTGTTAGGGTAGTCAAACATCCAAAGACAAAACATATATACATAATTCAGTCAATACATCTAATATTCCCTCTCTTTTTCCCTTAAGTAACATAATTTATTTAAAATAGTCCAATTCTAGCTTAAATTTATTCAGCCTATACCTGTTTTTAAAGCTTTAGAAATTTACACTATCATAATTAAATTAACTTTAAGTACAAACATTATCAATTCGGGTATCCCTTCCAGATATATTCTAGATTCTTGATTTTATCATAAATCTTATTTAATTCTTCTTCCACTAATATCCCTTAATTAAAATAACATATTAATATCCTATACACATCTAGTCCATCAATTAATCAATCTCTTTAAACTGACAGAAGAAAATCAGACCTTAAATCATTTCAATCTATTAAACAAAATTCAAATTACATCCAGTTAATTGTCATAACTAATAAGATCCGTGTTATCAAACAATCAAATCATCTTATTAGATTAACTCAACATTACATAATAATTTTCTTACAAGTAACCTTATCATTCTCAAAAGAGAACACACTCTTAATCCAGTTAATATATATTCCATTAATCATCCCTTTTTCTCTTACTTCTAACTAACAATCTTAATCCTAAAATCAACCCATAATTCTAGATTACCTTTAATCTATTTCCTGAAAATAACTCCTTTTTTAGCTAAAATATTGATCTATCCTAGACTTATCTAATCCATCAATCAATCTCTTTAAGCTGACAAGATAATATCAAACCTTAAATTATTTCAATTCATTGAGCATCAAACAAATAAATCATCTTATTAGAAATAATAGTTTTCATATAGAAAACTTTGTGTATCTTCCATTAATCACCCGTTTCCCTTACATCTAACTCATAATCTTAATCCTTAAATCAGTCCATAATTCTAGGTTGCCTTTAGTCCATTACATAAAACTTTCACTTTTTTCAGTCTTATTCTGGGTTTCTCCTTATGCCAAGTAGGTTTCCATAGCAGAGCTTCTCTTCCAGCTGATAAGTTTCTCTTTATTGTTTGTAGTGTCATTTGGATCAGTGAGAACTATCTTGGCCTCTGCATTGGTCCTCTGACTCTCTTAACCATAAAGTCTCATTGTTTTAACATTTCAAGTCTCAGTCTTTGCTTTTTCTGGTCCTCAGCACTATAAATGACTTGCTTATAAGGCAAAATCAATTTCTCTTTATTCTCAGTCAAATCCTCTTTTTGTGTAATCTGTTTTATAGTTTGAAAGTTAATTTTGAAGTTTAAAGGAGAGATTCTGGCTCTTAATTCTATAGTAAACTCTTTCATTGTATCACATATTTCTTCTTTAGCCTCATAGATCTTTTCCAGAATAAGTTTACAGTTTAAATGTGAGTGTAACTCCATTTTAAAAATTGTTCAGCTGCATCAAATTATCTTTCTCTTGAAGAGCAGTTTAAAGGCCAAAACCATCTCCTCTCCAGATAGACAACAAATACAATATTAGCTTTCAACCAGTAGATGTCCTCAGTAAGCTAAGAAATCTTTTTCAAAAGTCATTTTTTTCTTTTCCCTTTTTTCTATTTTTTCAGGAAAAGGTGGAGGAAGAAATACTGGATTCACCACGGTGGGTTTTCAAGCTTAGCTGTTCTTTGACTTGTGGTTACTAGCGGCTAAGTGATCAGCCATTTTACTGGCCGATCTTCTTCTCCGTCGGTCCTCAAAGTCGGCCCGGACAGCTAGAAGAGCTGCCGCTCCTCTGCAACCAAGCGAACCTCTTCAACAGAAGTCGCACCCTCCAAGGTGCCTTTAGACCCGCTTAAGGGTCTACTGGCGGAGGGAGGCTAGCCTACGAGGAGACAAGTCTCTTCGTACGACTAGCAGCGCCACAACCTGGAACCGGAAGTTCTCCAAGCACCTGAATTTTGATCACATGACCACGGGGATGCTGCAAAGATAGTAAGTGTGAAAAATGGTCATGTTACTTTTTCAGTGCCCTTGTAATTTTGAACAGTCACTAAATGAACTGCTGTAAGTCAAGGACTACCAGTAGTAGATTGATCTCAACTTGTAGTGAACATACAGATAGTGCTCGACTTACAACCACTCATTTAATGACCTTCAAAGGTACAATAAGCATTGAAAAAAGTGACTTATAACCAGTTTTCAGATTTACGACCATTGCTGCATGCCCAAGCTCACATGATCAAAATTCATATGGCTGGCCATTGACTCATATTTATGACAGGTGCAGTGTCCCGAGGAAATGTGATCACCTTTTGCAACCTTCTGACAAGCAAAGTCAATGGGGAAGCCAGATTCACTTAACGACTGCATGAATCACTTAAGAACAACAATGATTGGATTAATGGTGGCAAAAATGGTTATAAAACGGGGTGCAACTCACTTAACAACTGTGTTGCTTAGCAATAGAAATTTTGGGCTCAGTTGTGGTCGTAAATTGAGGACTAGCTATACTCAGAGTCAACTCCTGATGATTTCATGGACAAAGTCAACCAAAATTGGTTGGGTGTAACTACCTACCGTGTTTCCCCGAAAGTAAGGCCTAAACAAACAATAAGCCCTAGTTTGATTTTTGGGGGTGGGCCTAATATAAGCCCTATCCCAGGGGTAGGCAACCTTGGCTCTTTTATGACTCGTGGACTTCAACTCCAGAATTCCATGCTGGCTCAGGAATTCTGGGAGTTGAAGTCCATGAATCATAAAAGAGCCAAGGTTGCCTACCCCTGCCCTATCCCAAAAATAAGCCCTAGTTTTGGGGAGAGGCACACACCTAAAATCAAGCTAGAGTGGGGGGTAGGGGGGTAGAGATGCCCTATCCACTTCGCACCCCCTTAAATTGCACCCAGGCCTCTTCTTGCTGGCCCACTTCTTCTTCTGAGGCCGCTTCTGCAGCCAGGCCTGCATTTCTCAGTCAGAGGGCTTTCCGGAAGGCCTATGCAGCCAAGAACCGAGCTATGGATTCAATCCGTAGCTCGTTTCTGCGAGATCTCAGCAGCCGAGCACCAAGCTATGAATTGAATCCATAGCTTGGTACTCGGCTGCCTAGGCCTTCTGAAAAGGCCTGACTGCAAAATGCAGGCCTGAATGCAGCTGCAGAACTTCGGCCCCAGAAGAAGCGGACCGGCTGGGTGGGGCTGTCGCTGGTAGAGGTGAGGTAAGGCCTACCCCGAAAATAAGACCTGGTGCCTCTTTTGGAGGCAAAACTAAATAAATAAATAAATAAGACCCAGTCTTATTTTCGGGGAAACACGGTATAAGAAATGGGTGCCGTTCTCTAAGCTTCTAGTAACCATTTCAATGTATTCAGAGCTTAGCGCCTAATGATTACCTGGACGTGGATCAACCAAAGTTGGCTAGGTATACCACTTATAAGAAAGAATTCCGTTCTCTAAATTGGTCCCAGCGGTAGCTTCCCTGTTGACTCCTTTTTATTTTAAGATGACAACAGATGACAACAATATCAGCCTTGTAGCAATTTCTTGCAAATTACTGTATTTATCCCCCAAAGGAAGACAGTCCCGAATACAAGACAAGTCCCCATCTAAAGAAAGCTTAGATGGGGTGTAAAAAGAACACAGACATAAATGCACGTATGGTATTCTGTACGCCACCTGTCTTAGCATCTTGTCAAATGGAGTTGCCAAATCCCACAGAAAGCAGCATGGAAGGCATTTTCCTCCCAATCTATGAGTGCACACAGGTGGATGCATGCTTGCAAAAAGCTGGCACAGAATAGATGAGGATGAGAGACCGCAGAAATGCTATTGATTGGCCCAATCATTCTTTGCAGCCTGACTTGCTTATACAGTGATAGGAATTCTCCATTTGCCACCCAGAAGTGCTGGAGCAAGGCAAGGCATAAATCTGGCAAGTATATAAATGTTTAAATGACATACACATACTCCTAAGAAGTCCAGACAGGACAAAAATAAAATTTTATTAAGGATGAAAATGAATAGTTTATAAAATATGGCGCTGTATCTGGAAAAATATACATGCTAAAGTCCTCTCTCTCTCTTTCCCCTTATAAACACACTGAGAGAGTGTAGAAATTTAATTTCACCAGGCATTATAATAAGTTTAAGGGCCTCATTACCAGAAGACAAACGTAGATACGCTTCTAAACTAGATCGGATGATCCATTTAGTCTGCTGTACCCTGTCTAAGTTTGGATAGAAATTGTGGCAGAAATCCATGGAATACAGAGTCATTTTTTCACTTCTGCTTCAAAAAGCAAAATGGCTGACAGAGGACTAGGCAAGGAGATTTATGAATATTTATTAAATACATTCCCAAATAAGCACATTCAAGAATCAGCACACATGAAGCTAGTCCTCAATGTGCAACAATTCATTTAGTGACCATTCAAAGCTACTGAAAAAAGTGACCTATGACCGTTTTTCACACTTACAGCTGTTGCAACATCCCCATGATCACGTGATCAGAATTTGGACACTTGGCAACTGACTCATATTTATGATGATTGTTGTGTCCTGGTGTCACGTGATCCCCTTTTTGCGACCTTCTGACAAGCAAAGTCAACAGGGAAGGCAGATTTATTTAACAACTGTGTTACTAACTTAACAATGGCAGTGATTCACTTAACAACTGTGGCAAGGAAAGTCGTAAAATGGGGCAAAGCTCACTTAACAAATGTCTCGCTTAGCAACATAAGTGTTGGGCTCAATTATGGTTGTAAGTCGAGGACTACCTGTACTCTGATAGTTGAAAATGCAAAGATTTAGTAATAAAAGTCGAGGCATGTAGTAAAAAAAAAATGGACCTAAGATTAGATATAAAGAAGATCAAACTGATGACAAGAATTACAGCAACAGCCTTAGAACGGATAACCAAGATATCCGAGTGGTGGATATCTTTAACCTTTTAGGATCAATCATCAACATTAAAGGAACAAGAATGAAGAAATACATCTCAAACTGCCACTTGGTAGACCAGCCATGAAGACCTCAGGGGAAAAAAAATTCAAATGCCACGATGTATCTAAATCTATAAAGACCTGAATCATGCAAGACGTTCTATTTGTAAGAGAAGAACAGGCTGAGTTGGAAGGCGGAGTTAAATGTGTCATCAGTTTGGAGTCATTGTGTTGCCACAAGAGACCTGAGTCTATCCGCCTGTGAATTCCGTTGACCCTTATCTAGTTTTCACCATTAGCTGACTAAATTCTTGCGCATAGGTAGCAATAATAAACTCTTCTGTCCTTGAACTTAGTAAACGCTTCTGGTTATTTGTGCCTGACAGTATTTCCTGTGACAGTCTATAGAAGCAAACATTGGACTTCAAAGAAAGTTAGGAAGAGTACTGATGCTTTTGAATGTTGGTGTGGGAGAAGAGTCCTGAGGATACTGTAGATTAGGGGTCCCCAATCCCCAATCTACAGCCCAATACCGGGCCACAGCTCATTCAGAACCGGGCACAGAAGTGGTGGATGAGTACGCATGCATGAAACTAAATTGTGAAAGCAGCATGTCTGCATGTGCGCAACCATCTCCTCTCCCCCTCCCACCCCACACACCTCCACTGTCCATCGAGTAGGAAAGATTGGGGACCCCTGTTGTACACAGCCAAGAAAACAAACTGATGTATCATTGAACAAATGAACCCAGAATTCTCCTCACAGGCACAAATTATACTACTTTGGATAAACTATGTAAAGACCCAGCTCTCTGGAGAAGATTATAAAGGGAATGATGGAAGAAAGAACAGAAGAGAACAACCAGCAATAAGGTAGATCAGTGGCTCTCAACCTTCCTAATGCCGTGACCCTTTAATACAGATTCCTCATGTTGTGGTGACCCCCAACCCCTAAGGGTTCTCCAAGCGTGCTCCAATGCAGCCCACTCACCCGCCGTGCCTGGGGCTCAGCGCGCCTCGCCTGTCCTCGCCTCACTTCCGAAGGTCGCCGGCCTGCCCGGCTCCAGCTGGCTGGGGAGGGGGGGCAGGAAGACTGCTCCGCCGGCTCCACCCAGCCTGGTTGGAGAAGCACCCAGGCGAGGAGAGGGAGAGAGAGAGAGAGAGAGAGAGGAGAGAGAGAGAGAGAGAGAGAGAGAGAGAGAGAGAGAGAGAGAGAGAGAGAGAGAGAGAGAGAGAGAGAGAGAGGAGAGAGAGAGAGAGAGAGAGAGAGAGAGAGAGAGAGAGAGAGAAGAGGAAGAGGTGACAGCACCAGCAGAGCTTAGTTCAGCCTCCACGGAAAGGGCCATGAAGCAGTGCAGTCTCCCTTGGGAGATGCTTGACAGAAACAAATCCGGCGCTGCAATGGCCCCCAGCTCGAAGCCATGCGGAGATGGATAGAGGAGCCGTGTCCTCGGTTCCTAAGACCATCGGAAATATGTGTTTTCCGATGGTCTTAGGTGACCCCTGTGAAAGGGTCATTCGACCCTCAAAGGGGTCGTGACCCACAGGTTGAGAACCGCTGAGGTAGATGGGACTAAGAGTGGCGATCAATGCACCTTTAGTAGACTTGAAGGAACAGGTTAGGAATGGATCGTTATGGAGAAAAATCTATGTGGCTGCTAAGAGATGACACCAAATTGAAGGCACATAATCAATCAATCAGAATTAACAGAACAGAATTAACAGAATAGCAAAGTGGGAAGGGACCTTGGAGGTCTTTTAGTCCAACCCCCTGCTCAGGCAAGAAACACTATATCACTTCAGACAAATAGTTGTCCAATCTCTTCTTTAAAACTTCTACTTTTGGGCCCACTGCTGGCTCATATTCAAGTAATCATCCACTAGGACTCCAAGATCCCTCTCACAGTTACCGTACTACTATGTACTATTGAGCCAGGTACCAATCAATCAATCCATCAGTACACAAGCTTCATTTCCCCTGAGTGTTAGGATTGGAAAGCCTCTCTCACCAAACAGCCTATCCATCAACTGAGAATAGGTCACAATAGAAGGATATATTTGTCGTCAACCCATCAAACAAGATAACTTCTCCATTTCCTCTATCTGTTTCAACTGTTTTTGCTAGGCACAGCTTACACCTGCCTTCCTTTCCCATAAAGAGAGCAATCATAAGCAATTCAATTATTTTCCTGGGCCAACAGCCTTGTTGCCCATTTAAAGCCTTTGTATTTTAAACCCTGTCATTTATGAAGGAAGAATCTGATCTCAAAATGCCCGTGGAACTATTTGCTTGCAACTGAAAAAAGTGTGGCTTGGATCATCAGGATGGATTTAGCAGAAAGAATGAGCAATATAGCAAATAAAGAAGGGGGTTTATGCCCAGTATGGGGCAAATTGTTTGCATTCTTGGCATAGCATGCGAAATCCAGAAAGAGGCATTAAAAAGGGGGTTAAGAAAGCAAAAGAATAATTAAAAATAATTAGCTGAATAAGGAATCTAGTATGCAAAACACACAGATAGTTCTTGATTTATATCCACAACTGAGCCAAAATTTATGCTGCTAATTTACGATGTTAGGTGAGTTTTGCCTCATTTTACAACTTTGCTTGGCACAGTTGTTAAGTGAATCATTGCAGCTGTTAAGTCACATGGTTGTTAAGTGAATCCAGCTTCCCCCTTGACTTTGCTTCTCAGAAAGTCGCAAAAAGTGATCCTGGGACACAACGCCATTGTTATAAATGTGAGTCAGTTGCCAACTGTCTGAATTTTGATCACGTGACCATGGGGATGCTACAACAGTTTGAAAAATATCATAAATCACTTTTTTCACTTTGAACGGTCAGTAAATGAACTGTTGTAAGCCGAGGACTACCTGTACTGGGAAGTTAAAAAAAAAATACCCTGAAAGACAACAATTCCACTTCCATTTTTTTTTAGCAACCAAACCATGTAGGCATTTTCATATAATCATCAAGGGTTGAGATCTACTTCAGGGAGAATTTACCTCAGGAACTTAATTTCCATGTATTTTCTCATCCGAACTCAACATTTCTTGCAAACAGATTGTGCCCATCAAGCAGATGGGCAGGTAGAATCTTTTCTTTTCTTTTCTTTTTGACCCAAATGGAATTCTTCCATAAGGAGAGACAGTGCAATCTGCAAGCTTCTGCTTGCACTCCGTTGCTGCTTTTATTATCTCACATAGAACCAGGCCTTTGTTTCCCTGAGAAATTTAAATTAATCTTTTTCCTAAGCCTCACTCCATTATTTCTGGGCTAACTTTTGTTCGATGGAGCTAAAAGTGTGCTAAGCACCTGAGGCTGAGTTCTGCTTTATGAATTAGAAAAACAGAATTGAAAGGGATCTTCAAGGTCATCTAATCCAACCCCCAGCCCAGGGTTAGGGTTAGACCTTGGACAAAGGGCTGCCCAATTATTTCTTGAAATCTTTCAGAGAAAGAAAACCTTCAAGAACAAAATCAGTGTAACAGCAGATTCTGGCCATTACATTTTTAAAAAAATGTATGTTTTCTTTCTTTCTTTCCCTCTATTGCTCCCTCTGCTTTATCGGTTCCAAACAATTAGACGACTTTCATTCAAGTCTATTACATCCTTAGGTCTAAAGTTTCTCTTTGTTTCATGAATACACAACCCCTTTCCCCTTCCTTCCTTCCTTCCTTCCTTCCTTCCTTCCTTCCTTCCTTCCTTCCTTCCTTCCTTCCTTCTTTCCTTCCTTCCTTCTTTCCTTCCTTCTTTCCTTCCTTCCTTTCCTTTCCTTTCCTTCCTTTCCTCTTCTTTCCTTCCCTCCTTTCCTTTCCTTTCCTTTCCTTTCCTTTCCTTTCCTTTCCTTTCCTTTCCTTTCCTTTCCTTTCCTTTCCTTTCCTTTCCTTTCCTTTCCTTTCCTTTCCTTTCCTTCCTTCCTTCCTTCCTTCCTTCTTTCTCTTCCTTCCTTCCTTCCTTCCTTCCCTCCCTCCTTCCTTTTCTTTCCTTCCCTCCTTCCCCTTCCTTCCTCCCTCCCTCCCTCCCTTTTCAAAAGTCACTGTTGACTCCTGGTGACCCTCTGGACAAATTCCTCCATTTTCCTTGGCAAACTTTTGCAGAAGTCATGTGCCATTGCCTGCTTCCTAGGGCTGAATGGACGAAGGTCACCCAGATGGCTTTGTGCCTAAGGCAGGAACTAAGAGTCACTATTTATTGTTCCGTTTTTTAAAAGTACTTTAAAATAACCTACATTTCTTCTACTTCCAGTTCCCTACATTGCCCACAGCAGAGAATGCCAAGAAGACATCACGATAAAGATCTGCAACGTATTCTCAACTCCAGCAAAACAGACATCAGTAAAATATCTTTTCTTGGAGCATGTTTCCAAAACAGATGGATACATGCTGGCCTGAGCTGCCCTTCCTGACATATAAACTTATCCTGGGCCATTATCATGGGGGCTGAATCTGGCTTTAGGTGCATAATCCCAGGTGTTCCGTCTGCCCTTGCCATTTGTCACATCATCACCCATCAAAGATTGGCAGAAAATGGCACCACCACTTGAGCTGCTTCTCCAGACCAATTAATAACGCCGTCTGGGCAAAAGACCTCAGCAAGGGAACGAGATATCAATCTCTTTCTGTCTTAAATCCTGAATTTATGATGCTGAAAGGACACTGTGAGGACTTCTTGATTTAATCACTCACCAATGTTCTGTCTGGGGGCAGATGCCTGGGCAACTCACCAAACAAGACCAAATTAAGCCTGAAAACTGAGAGCAGCAACTGGCATGTTATTCACTTGCTGAATCTTTAGTGAGTTTTCTTCAATCCTTTCAAAATGTGGATTTAGAATAGAATAGAATAGAATAGAATAGAATAGAATAGAATAGAGTAGAGTAGAATAGAATAGAATAAGCAATGAATAGAATAGAAAATGGAATGGAATGGAATGGAATGGAATGGAATGGAATGGAATGGAATAGAATAGAATAGAATAGAATAGAATAGAATAGAATAAACAATGAATAGAATAGAAAATGGAATGGAATGGAATGGAATAGAATAGAATAGAAGAAGCAATGAATATAATAGAAAATAGAATAGAATAGAATAGAATAGAACAGAACAGAATAGAATAGAAGGGACCTTGGAGGTCTTCTAGTCCAGCCCCCCACTGAAGTAGGAGAACCTATACCATCTCAGACAGGTGATTGTCCAGTCTCTTCTTAAAGATCTCCAGTGATGGAGCACCCACCATTTCTGGTGGCAAGCTGTCCCACTGGTTACTTGTCCTCACTGTCAGGAAGTTTCTCCTTAGTTCCAGGTTGCTTCTCTCTTTGATCAGTTTCCAACCATTGTTTCTTGCCCTTCCCTTTGGTGCTCTGTTGAATAACGTGACCCCCTCTTCCTTGTAGCAGTTCCTCAAATATTTGATATTGTAACTTGAAATTTGTATTAAAGATTTTTGTATGTTATTGAACTATTGATTAACCCAGCCACCATGTTGCTTTTTAAATACTTAGATGTAAAATTGGAAAATTAATAAAATATTATTAAAAAAACTGAACTCCAGATTGTGGGCAGAATTTGCCTGCAATTCTGAATTCTAACCACTGCACCGCCATGGCTCTAAAGCATCTACTTACCATCTGCAACCCAGCTAACTGACAATACCCTAGCTAACTCCAGCTGATTTCCAAAAAGCTAAGCTTTGTTTGTTTATTTGACTTCTCTAGCCACCATTTAAATAAGTGACTCTAAGCAGCATAGATCAGAGTTCTCCAACCTTTCTGGGCTCGCGGCCCAGAGGGGAGAGCAGCTTCCAAATTGCTGCATGCACCTGTGTGTGCACCGTGCAAATTGGGCCACACCCACTGGTGCAGTAGTAGTGGCCACGTTCGCGCATGTGCTGGTGCGGTGCGCTATGCGTGAATGGTTGCACACACCCTGTGGAAGCTACTGACCATTCAGCATGCACAAATGGGCCATGCACACACACCCGCACTAGCGGCCTGTTCGCGCATGCACAATTGGGGTGCACACGCCCCTGTGCTAGTGTTCCCGTTTGCGCCCGCATGCAGATGCACACAGGGCCATGAGTGCTAGCATGAGTGGGGGGGAATGCGTGCCCACATGTGCGTACCCTGGCCAGACATCTCTGCGGCCTCCAGGTCGAGAGCCTGCAGCCCAGTACCGGGCCGTGGCCCATAGGTTGGGGACCCCTGACATAGATCACAAAACATAAAAACTATTAAATCAGTGCAAAACAGATACATATGGCACCAACTAAAACTGTTACTATGGAAGTTAATACAGCCAGGAGATGGAGTCCTTCACCAAACTTTTAAGGCCTCAGGGCTGGGCACACAACCAAGTCTTCATGGTCTTGAGAAAGGTCAATAATTTGGGGTCATTCTGATATCTGAAGGGAGAATATCCCAGAGGACAAGGCATACAGCAGAGAAGGCACATCTCCTGGTTCCTGCCAATGACATTCCATGGCTGATGGGATCTACAATATGCTCACCTGTCTGATCTCATTAGACAGGTAAAAAGGATTGGGAGAAGACAGTTTCTTAAGGAACCCAGTCCAAAGCCCTAAAGCAGGGCTTTCCAACCTTTTCACCCATTGTACCACTTTTAGGATATGGCAACATCCGAGTACCACCAGTCGCCTAGCAAGGTGTCAAAAACTTGATGACCAAAAACAAAAAACAAAAAAGGAAAAAAGTGATAAAGTACAGGTAGTCCTCGGCTTACAACAATTCGCTTAGTGACTGCTCAAAGTTACAATGGCACTGAAAAAAGTGCCCCCCAGGGCACAGCCGAGCAAGACACCTGCCTGCCCACCCGACAGCGCTCTTCCTCCTGTCCGAGGTTTTCATTGTTGTGAGCATTTCTGTTGAGGATTGGCAGCGGGGGTGGGGTGGGCGGTGTTTTGTTTTTATTCCCCCCCCATGTGCTGGGTGGTGGCAGCAGGTTTTGGTCACTTCACATGACCCTGGGACACTGTGACCGTCATAAATATGAATAAGTTACCACGCATCTGAATGTAAATCACAAGACCCTGGAGATGCTGCAACATTCCAGCTGATTGGCGCTTCTTCAGGGCTCAGCAGAAGCACCAGGATCAGCGCCGAGGTACAGCTGGAGCCTGGCGCTGATCCTGGCGCTTCTGCTGAGCCCCGACAATCCTGCAGCTCCAGCCATCTCTCGCTCAGGCTTGTGTGGTGCTGACACTGGTTCAGCTTATTCTCCTCCCCCGCTACCACTTTTCTAGGATGTCCACGTACCACCTGCCAGGTGCCAATGTACCACAGGTGGTACCCGTACCACTGGTTGAAAATCCCTGCCCTAAAGGGCTTTCAAGGTGATAACTAGGATTCTAAATGCTGGCATTCAACCAGCACCCAGAAACATGTTGGCAACCAGTGCAGCTAACAAAGCAGTGGTGTTACACATGTTGAATATTTGACACTTCTTATTCCCAGTGCAGTTGCATTCTGCATAGTTGAAGGTTTTGAATGCTCTTCAAGGGCAGCCCCGTGTAAAGTGCATTGCAGTAGTCCAGATGAGGGGGGGGTCACAAGGACAATATTGGATAGAGGACCACCTGGAAATCCCAAACCCATACATGATGATTGATGATGATCAATGATGATCGATGATAATGATATCAATTTATATACTGTAGCTGTCCATCTAGATTGGAGAGTTGTAGGACTGAACTTGACATGAAAGAGGTTGTTTTAATTTGAGCACTTCCTGCCCATCAGTCACTTCCTCCCCATTCCATCGCTGGTGGGAAACAACTTGTGAACTTATAAATTCCTTCTACGACATGGGATGGAGCCTTTTGAAGGATATGATCTCAAATAAAGCAATTTATATTGAAATTCCTCAGGAAAGGCAAATCTGTTTTCTACTCCCGGAGGGACATCTGGCAAAAAACTGGTTGGTTTCTGGCTCAGTTTCCTGCCCAGTGAGATCATGATGGTTTTGTTTTCTAGCTTTTTTGGGCAGGCAAAGACATTTTTTATTATTAAGAAGCTTTTCAGTTGATTTACTGCTAAGTAGCATTTCAATTAATTTATTAAGTTTCAATTGATGTATTGCTTCACCAAATCCCTACTTCATTTCTAATTTGGTCATTTTTTATTCAATTATATTTTAACTGTTGACATTTAATGTTCTAATTATAATCTGGCTAGGCTATTTGTAATCATTTTTTGTGGGTTTAGATGAGAGTTCTTCAACTTCAGCAAGTTCTAGGTGGGTGGATTCCAACTCCTACAATTCTGAGAGTTTTACTTCAACCAGCTTAAAGTTATTATGAAAAGTGACTTAGATATTATTTGTTTGGTAGAAAGGCAAAGTACAAAATAGTGAATAAATCAGCGGTTCTCAACCTTTTCTGGGCTGCGACCCCGACCCGCATCGCGCATGCACGGCGCATGATGACCCGCATCACGCATGCACGGTGTGAAGGCCCGCATCGCGCATGCACGGCGCGACAGCCCGCATCACACATGTGCGGTGTGACGGCCCGCATCGCGCATGCGTGGTGCTACCCCCGCGCATGCGCGGTGCTGCCCCCTGCGACGGCCTAGGGGAAAAGGGGAAAAAAATGGCGGACTGCGGTGTTTGGCGACCCCCGTGAAATGGTCGTTCAACCCCAAATAGGGTCGCGACCCACAGGTTGAGAACCGCTGGAATAAATAAATATACCTTCATAAAGAATGAAGAAAACTGAAGAGGTGTTTTAGATCGGGATTGAACTAATAATATGTTATTTTAATAAGATGATGTGTTTGTTTGATAATATGGATGTTATTAGGTTTGATAATTAACTGGATGAAATCAGAACCTTGTCTAAAGGACTTAAATGATTTAAGGTTGATATTATTTTGTCAGTTTAAAGAAATTGATTGATGGACGGATTAGATATGTATAGGATAGATCAATATTTTATTTTAATATTAGTGGAAGAAGAAATAAACAAGATTCATGATAAAATTAAGGAATTAGGATATATTTAGAAGGGATACCTGAACTGATAATGTGGTTATTTAAAGTAAAATTTGGGGACACAGACACACCCCTCAAGTGGCACCCTAGAACAGGGGTAGGCAACCTTGGCTCTTTTATGACTCGTGGACTTCAACTCCCAGAATTCCTGAGCCAGCCATTCTGGGAGTTGAAGTCCACAAGTCATAAAAGAGCCAAGGCTGCCTATCCCTGCCCTAGAATCAGCACATAGACACTTTCTAACACAAGCTCCTCTATACAACTGTGTCGCTGTACCCGATTTCTCTGCAGCTGCCCCAAAAGGCAAATACCAAAGCCCTGGTGGCTCAGTGGTTAGCATGCAGTATTGCAGGCTAACTCTGCCGACTCCCAGCAGTTCGATCCTGACCAGCTCAAGGTTGATTCAGTCTTCCACCTTTCTGAGGCTGATACAATGAGGATCCAGATTGTTGGGGGGAACAGGCTGACTGGGTAAATCACTTAGAGTGGGCTGTAAAGCACTGTGAGGCAATATATAGGTCTAAGTGCTATTGCTATTGTTTTGCTTTTAAGAAGAAATATTTCTTCTTTCCTCACAGCTGTCTGGATCTTATTTTTATTTATCCTTGCGCAACCCTGATTCGAGTTGCAATCGCAAATTATTCTTCTACCAGTTATATGATTGTTGTGACTTTCCCCCCATTTCCCAAGATCATTCCCATACACCTTAACTGTGAGCGACTATTTTAACAAAAAGTACTATTTACTGGGCCTGGCCTTAATGTCAGGAACCCATGCGAGCTGCATTTTTCACATCCTGTGCTACGGATAGGAAATTGCTCCTTCTCTACCACATAAATAAACATGACTTAAGAGGGTCTACATCCCAAGGGTCATTCCCAGACCACCCACGAGGGCATCTGTGGCCACAATTTTTCTCTGCTTCAATCTGCGCTGAAAGCTGGTTTGTTTACATGCCTCAATCCAATCTCTCATGATAAAGCAGCTAATGGAGAGGAGAAGCCTACTCACTTGTTTGTAACTGCTTGCATAAACTCATCCAGCAAGTCGTCGTACTCTTTCCCACGAACTCGTTTGTGCTTGAGGCCAATGTAGAGCGGATCGTTCAGGAGCGCCTAAAATAAGAGGAAGAGAAAACAAACAATGTCTGCTTGCACCACGGGATATTTTCTCCTGCTGGCATTAGCAAGAAAATTAATGATTATCTTCATTTCAGGCACTTAGCCCCAAAGAGTAAGGCTGTGTGTGGTGGTTCAGGTTTGGTAACCTCAAGAATGTGGGAACAAGAACCTGGCTCATAAAACCTCTGTCTTTTCCTGGGAATAAACGGAATAGGGTTTTCTGCCTGAGCAGGGGGTTGGACTAGAAGACCTCCAAGGTCCCTTCCAACTCTATTATTCTGTTTGTCTGACTACAGGTCTCTGTTGTTTAAAGGAGCTGTCTTTTGAAACATCTTTCAAGCAGATGTGTCTTCCTGGGAACATAGGGCTACCCAATTGCAGTGGGTCACTTTGGGGCGTTATGTAGGACAATGTTTTTCAAACTTGGCAACTTATTTATTATTTATTTATTTATTTGATTTGACTTCTATGCCGCTCTATTCCGGAGAACTCAGGGCGGCTCACAACATAAATAGAAATCACCAGTTAAAATACATATATAAAAACTCCTAAGTTAAAAGAAAACCAATCATTCAACAAACATACACACAAACATACACTGGCTAGGGGCAAGATGTTAACTGCCCCAGGCCTGCCGGCAGAGGTGTGTTTTAAGCAGTTTACGAAAGGCGGAGAGGGTGGGGGCGATACGGATCTCCGGGGGGAGTTGGTTCCAGAGGGCCGGGGCCGCAACAGAGAAGGATCTTCCCCTAGGCCCCACCAGGCGACACTGTCTGGCTGACGGGACCTGGAGAAGGCCGACTCTGTGGGCCCGAACCGGCCGCTGGGATTCATGGGGCAGCAGACGGTCCCGTAAGTAACCTGGTCCGATGCCATGTAGGGCTTTATAGGTCATAACCAACACTTTGAATTGGGTTCGGAGACCAATTGGCAGCCAATGCAGCTCGCGGAGTGATGCCGAAATGTGGGCATTTCTGGGCAGGCCCAACACTGCTCGCGCGGCTGCATTCTGCATACATTAACTTAGAATGTATGGACTTCAACTCCCAGAATTTCCCAGTTAGGTAGTCCTCGACTTACGCCACAACTGAGCCCTAAATGTCTGTTGTTAAGTGAGAAATTTTGTTAAGTGAGTTTTGCTCCTTTACGACTTTCTTTGCCACACTTGTTAAGCAAATCACTGCAGTTGATAGGTGAGGAACCGGGTTGTTAAGTGAATCTGATTTTCCCATGAACTCTGCATGTTGGAAGTTCGCCAAAGGGGATCACGTGATCCCGGGGACACAGCAACGGTCATAAATATGAACCAGTTGCCAAGCCTCTGAATTTTGATCCCTGACCATGGGGATGCTGCAAAAGTCGTAACTCTGGAAAAACGGTCGTAAGTAACAGTTTTCAGGGCTGTTGTAACTTTGAATGGCCACTAAATGAACTATTGTAAGTTGAGAATTACCTGTATTCATAAGAAGAAATGATATTCAAAGACAAGGGACGTAGTTTCAGAACAATATACTTGCAAACTTAGTGCTGAAGTGTCAGCATCTGGACAGAGATGAGCTTTAAAGTGGTGCAGACAGGAAACATTAATGTTTAAAGCACTTTTTAGAGCATCTGAAATCCTGCACAGCCATACTAAAGAAGGACTAGAAAAAACGAGGGGGTCACGTTATTTTCCAAAGCACCAGAGGGAAGGACGAGAAATAATGGTTAGAAACTGAACAAAGAGAGAAACAACCTGGAATTAAGGAGAAACTTCCTGACAGTGGGGACAATTAACCAGTGGAACAGCTTGCCTCCAGAAATCGTGGGCGCTCCATCACTGGAGATTTTTAAGAAGAGGCTAGACAGTCACTTGTCTGAGATGGTATAGGTCAGTGATGGCGAACCTTTTAGAGACCGAGTGCCCAAAAACTGGCCCCGTCCCCGCCCCCGCTCCGCCCCTACCCTGTCCTCTACCCTGCCTGCCCGCAGGGCCACTCACCACCTCCAGGGCCCGCCACAGATCACCCAGGCAGCCCAGCAGCGCCATGGCGGCCACTCCCTCTGCCCACGCCCCGCAGCATTAACTGTGCGCAATGGGGAGTGAAGGCAGAGTCTTGTCCACGCTGCCTGGCTGCCATGTCCTTGGCTGTGCTGCTCTGCCTGGGCCACGCTCGGGGGCGACTCTCCTCCAGGGGGGCTGCTGATGAGGAGGAGGTCGCACAGGGATACAAGGCTAGGGCAATGGCACATGTGCCAACAGAGAAGTCTCTGAGTGCCGCCTCTGGCACCCGTGCCATAGGTTCACCACCACTAGTATAGGTTCTCCTGTTTAAGCAGGGGGCTGGACTAGAAGACCTCCATGGTCCCTTTCAACTCCTATTCTATTCTATTCTATTCTATTCTATTCTATTCTATTCTATTCTATTCTATTCTATTCTATTCTATTCTATTCTATTCTATTCTATTCATTAAGCTGTCCTTTAGATATATTTATTTTCCACTTTGGCCCTTATTTGACTTTTACTGTTCAAATGGTACCACTTCCTGCACAGTCTTTCCCGTTCCTGTGAAAAATACGAAAATGGAATTGTCTTTGTAAAAATGTACTGTTTGATTTTAGATATGTCTATTAGAAGACACACTTCTGTAAAACTGTTCTTGATTTTGCTCTTGAATCTTGCTTGGTAAAGCAAAGTTATAAACATAATTAAACGCTTAATCCTTATTTAACTTCTTTCAGATTTGCTCTTTTTTGAGGTTGGTCCTTTTATGTTTTTCTGAGAAAATATGGTCACCGCGTGTGTGTATAGTCCTTCTGGCTTCTGTATAAATAAAAGAGCTTCCTCATAAGCAAGGCAAATGTGCACCTAGGTTGCAAAGTAATATTAACCCTCAGTTCAGATTTCAGTATAATAATGAACCTGTGGAAATAACATCCTTCTATGAACTTCATGCCTCTCCATAGCTCTCCTGCCTGGAATAATAAGAGCAGGCAATTAGCAATTTATTAAATACCTTTGACCATGTGGAGGGATGTGCCCTGATGATGTTATCTAGTTGGGAACTGAAATGTCTACAAGAAAACTACCCTCAGTGAATACCAAGGACCCAATAGAAGAGAATATTTGTAATTCAGGGCTGAACTGTGAGATGTTGGTTCTCTCCGAGCTTGGCGGTTGGTTTTCTTGCAGATGTTTCATTACCCAACATCATCAGTGCCCTGATGATGTTACCTAGTTGGAGAATGAAACATCTACAAGAAAACCACCAAGCTTAAGACCAAGGACCCAACAGATTTTAATTAGCATCAGGATAAAAATCTGAAGAATGTCTGCTTAAAAGATATGCTTCGATCCAAGCTCAATTTCTGTTACAGGTAGTCCTCAACTTACGACCACAAATTTCAGTTGCTCATCAAGACAGTTGTTAAATGAGCGTTGCCGCATTTTATGACCTTACTTGCCAGAGTTGTTAAGTGAACCACTGCAGCTGTTAAGCTAGGCTAGTTAAAATGAATCTTTGCTTGTCAGAAGGTCATGAAAGATGATCACAGGACTCAGCAACTGTCATAAATATGAACCAGTTGCCAAGCGTCCGAATTTGGATTACATGACCATGGTCAGGGATAGGCAACCTTGGCTCTTTTATGAGTTGTGGACTTCAACTCCCAGAATTCCTGAGCCAGCATGGCTCAGCTTGGAAACCTCTCCCTTTCCCCTCAGCATGGCTGGCTCAGGAATTCTGGGAGTTGAAGTCCACGAGTCATGAAGGGGCCAAGGTTGCCTACCTCTGGCCTAGGCCTAGGTCGCTTTATGACTCGTGGACTTCAACTCCCAGAATTCCTGAGCCAGCATGGCTCAGCTTGGAAACCTCTCCCTTTCCCCTCAGCATGGCTGGCTCAGGAATTCTGGGAGTTGAAGTCCACGAGTCATAAAAGAGCGCAAGTTTGCCTACCCCTGACCATGGGGATGCTGCCATGGTCATAAGTGTGAAAAACAGTCATAAGTCCCTTTTTTCAGTTGTAACTTCAAAGTGGATTCTGAAGTCATGTCCACCATTTTGCTTTTGTTGACTGACACACACACACCTATATTCCAGACACCACGGTCAGTGGTGGGATTCAGCCAGTTCACACCACTTCGGCAGAACCGGTACCTAATTTTTCGTTGTCCAAGCCCAGAATGGACTTCTGGAAGTGGCATCCACAGAGAGAACCAGTTGTTCCCATATTTGAATCCCACCACTGACCACGGCACAAAGGGAAGGGTTCAGGCCTTGTCTTGTAATCACAACCTATGTACACACAGACACATAGATCATACTTTCGACTGAAATATTATTTTTCCAACAGAGCCGTAACTCCGGTCATTATCTAATGATTCATAGGAAGTTCTAGTTTAGCTCGGTGGGAAACAGGATTCTGGACCACATACTGGAAACAGAAGCAGATGCAAAGACCAGGGAGACAATTCAGCAACTTGGATGACTAAGAGGAAAGAGATTTGTGTCTCAATCAATCGCCTGATTCAGCCACACCGAAAACAGGGGGACGTGAAAACATTTTTCCAAGTGACAACACTGTTCCCACAGTGCTTTCTCGCTGACATTTCACATCACTTTGTTCGTTGTTTTCCAAAACAGCAAAGGCACAACTGTGTTTCTCCACCAGGAAACCTAAAAGTCAAAGTTGTTCTCCACTGTAACATAGTGATGTCCACTGAAGACAAGGTCCAGGTTGCACAACTTGACAAAACCCACATAGTTTATCCCTCACACTGATCAAGGGGACGTAGCCTCACAACCACAATCAACCCAATATTTTTCTTACAGGAAGCCAATAAATTTTTTGCAGTTCCAAGTATTAAGTATCAACTTGGGTCACTTCCCCCCCCCTTTTTTGTACACCAATCTTTTTTTTTTCTTTTTTTGCTGTTGTTAGTGCTGGATGTTTTGGGTTTTTTTTTTTTTGGTTGGTTGATTGGTTTCCTGTTCTGTATTTTATTTTTTATCATAAAACAAAATATATTCATATATATTTAAAGAAATAAATTTTCCGCAGCCTTGTCGCATGATGATGACCAACAAAACAATAGCTTGCATTATCTATAATAATAATAATAATAATAATAATAATAATAATAATAATAATAATAATAATAATAATAATAATAATAATAATAATAATAATAATAAACAAACAAACAACTGGTAGGAGAGAGATGGTTCTTATTTTCAGCAGCATTTGATACTCTCAATAACTATTCTTTAGGGCAGGGGTCTTCAAACTTGGCCCTTTTATCACTCGTGGACTTCAACTCCCAGAATTCCTGAGCCAGCCATGCTGAGGAAAAGGAAGAGGTTTCCAAGCTGAGCCATGCTGGCTCAGGAATTCTGGGAGTTGCACAAGTCATGAAGGGACCATAATTCCCCCATGCTGGCTCAGGAATTCTGGGAGTTGAAGTCCACGAGTCAGAAAAGAGCCAAGGTTGCCTACCCCTGTTCTAAGTAGGACACTGACATGGCCCTGTTACATACTGTGGGGAGTGTTTTTTTTATAGATAGCCTTCATTACCTCTTTATGTGCAATCTTATGATGATTTTTCAGTTATTAACAAATGACACATTTCTGGCTCTGCTTTCCTGCACTTACTGACTTTAAAAGCTTTGAGTTCTCCTTTTAAGTTGGGCTTTTCTTCCCTCAGCCACTTCTTCACAATAACCTGAACATCGCCCACTGTCTTTAAACATTTCACAGAAAAATGAGAAAAAGCAATTAAGAAAACAATTTGACCTTGTCAATTACCGCGATTCACTGTTTCATCTTGTGCTTTGGGAAAATGGCCTTTGATTCTTACATGTACATGGCTTTCTGCTTTCTAATGATCAAAATGGGGACAAAAATATACTGGTTTATTTTCATTGATTGTTGGAAAAATAGAACTTCTTCTTGTTCAGCTGGAATCTTTTTTTAAAAAAATCTGTTGAAGGGTGAACTAGAAGGTGTCCGGAGTTTACTGGCTTTCACGGGATCTATTGAAATGTTAACTTGTGGATTTCATGTAGAAACAGATCAGATCTATCAGGTAGAGCAGGGGTCTTCAAACCTGGCCCTTTTATGACTTGTGGACTTCAATTCCCAGAATTCCTCAGCCAATGTGCCTGGCTGAGGAATTCTGGGAGTTGAAGTCCACAAGTCATAAAAGGGCCAGGTTTGAAGACCCCTGAGGTAGAGACTAAGGAAATAAAATCTGGTGTGTAGAACTTGGATGGAGCAACCTCCTTCAGCTTGGTGTCCTCCAGATGTTGTGGAGCTCCCATACTTTTGGCTGACTGTGACTTGGGGGAGCTGAAATCCTACACATCTGTAGAGCACAAAGATAGAAATGGATGCACTAAGAAAAACTATATCCTAAATATCATGAACTAAGCCTTTTTCCCCACTCCTCGTGTCTAGCCTCAACTATACTCCTGTTACATTTTATTTTGATTGGTGTTTTCAAAGACTAATACTTAGTATTGTATACCAGGTGTCATGATGATTGCTGCATAATATGTTTTTATGTTCAATGTTAATTGTTTTAATAAAAGAATTTTTATAAAAAAAAAATCATGAACTAGCCAACAATACTTTCAGGAAAAAAAGTAGTCATTCATGCAACACAGCATTACCTTATAGAATTTGCTGCTGCAGATGGGAAGACCACAAACCCTAGATTCCTTCCTTCCTTCCTTCCTTCCTTCCTTCCTTCCTTCCTTCCTCTTTCTTTCTTTCTTTCTTTCTTTCTTTCTTTCTTTCTTTCTTTCTTTCTTTCTTTCTTTCTTTCTTTCTTTCTTTCTTTCTTTCTTTCTTTCTTTCTTTCTTTCTTTCTTTCTTTCTGAGTAACAGAACAGAATAGCAGAGTTGGAAGGGACCTTGGAGGTCTTCTAGTCCAATCCCCTGCTCTGGCAGGAAATCCTATACCAGTGATGGCGAACCTTTTAGAGACTGAGTGCCCAAAAACTGCCCTCGCCCCCACTCCGCCCCTCTATCTCCTGTCCCGCCTGCCCACAGGGCCACTCACTGCCTCCAGGGCCCACTGCAGATCGCTCAGGCAGCCCAGCAGCGCTATGGTGGTCATGCCCTGTGCCTGTGCCCTGCAGCATCAACTGTGCATGATGGGGTGTGAGGGCAGAGTCTCGTCTATGCTGCCTGGCTGCCATGTCCTTGGCTGCCCTGCTCCACTTGGGCCATGCTCAGAGACGACTCTCCTTCAGGGGGGCGGCTGGAGAGGAGAGGGTCGTGGGGGGAGGCGAGGCTGGAGCAATGTCACGAGAGGGCTCCGAGTGTTGCCTCTGGCACCCGTGCCATAGGTTCGCCACCAGTGTCCTATACCATTTCAGACAAATGGTTGTCCAATCTCTTCTTAAAAACTTCCAGTGTTGAAGCATTCACAATTTCTGGAAGCAAGTTGTTCCACTGATTAATTGCTCTAACTGTCTGGATTTTTTTCTTTAGTTCTAGGTTGCTTCTCTCCTTGATTAGTTTCCATCCGTTGCTTCATTCTTTCATTTATTCATTCATATCCCCCCTTTATTATTTTCACAAATAACTCAAGGCGTCTAACATATCCAACACACTTTCCTCCTCCTATTTTCCCTACAACGACAACCCTGTGAGGCAGGGTTGGGCTGAGAGAAAAAGAGAGAGAGAGAGACTGGCCCAAGGTCACCCAGCTGGCTTACATACCTAAGGCGGGACTTGAACTTGCAGTCTCTTGCTTTCTAGCTTGGTGCCTTAACCATTAGATGAAATGGAGGATTTTCCAAATTTATGGCGGATTAATGTAGGCAGAGCTGTGAGTCATCATAGATGATGTGAGGAAGGGACAATCAGCAATCATGGAATGAGTGGGGCCTATCACAATGAATTAGTGGCTTGCAGAATCCTCTCAAGCAGGGAAGATTAATTTTTTCACTCTCCTTTTTTATCTAAAATTCAAAGGAATTTTAAAATTAGACTCTTTTTAACACTTGGAGAGACGTTGGGTTAAGGCAGAATGGATGCCTTAAGTCAGCGGTTCTCAACCTGTGGGTCGCGACCCCATTCGGGGTCGAATGACCGTTACACGGGGGTCGCCAACCACCGCAGTCTGCCATTTTTTCCCATTTCCCCTCGGCCGTCGCGCGCGCGCTGCGCATGCGCAATTCACCCGTCGCGCCGCGCATGCGCGATCCGGCCCGTTGCACGCGCCACGCATGCGCGGTTTGGCCTGTCGCACGCGTGCCGCACATGCGCGATTTGGCCCATCGCACCGCACATGCGCGGTTCGGTCCATCGCACGTGCGCCACGCATGCACGGTTTGACGCATCGCACTGCGCATGCGCGGTTCAGCCCGGCGCGCCGTGGATGCACGATTCGGGGCACCACACTGCGCATGCGCGGTTCAGGCCACCACGCCGTGCATGCGCGGTGCAGGTCGGGGTCACGCCGCACATGGGCAGCACAGGTGGGGTCTCGGCCTGAAAAAGGTTGAGAACTGCTGCCTTAAGTGTATAAGACCTAAGACATCATTCCTCTAAGGAGTAACAGCTGTAGGACACAAATGCGGCATCATTATTGCCTTGGGGTTTAGTTGGTTGGAGTTTAGTTCAGCCTTGGGAAGGAGGATGCTGGCATTAAGCAAATGGACCTCTGGATCTATCCTTTGTAATTTGCAACATACCCTACACCAGTCTATTGTACTCTACAGGTAGTCCTCCAGCCTGTCCATTATGGTCGTAAGCCGTGGTGATCATTAAGCAAGGCGCCCCTGTGGTCGCATGTTGGGAAACTACTGGCCAGGCAAGGAGGAGGGATCAAGTGAGGAATTAGCCTTGAATCATTGCACAGCCACAAGAGACTTAAGGGCTGACTTTCTCAAAAGTCCCATGGGACTTTTATCTGTTTGTTCTCAAGAGAAGGCAAGCAGTCTGGAGAGAATATAATAATATATAATATAATAAAGTAGTTAGCTTGAGCCCTTATACAAGTGGATCTGGTTGCTTGCATCTGATATCACCTCGCTTAACAGCTGTAAACCCTGTTCTTCCATTGCAGTTGTTAAGTGACTGCATGGGTTGTTAAGGGGAGGAAGGGAACCTCAGAGTGTGGGGGAGGCCCTCAGAGGCCAGGCACAGGCCCAGGGCTAAACTTCAGCTCCTCCCCTGCTTCCATGTGGCCTGTCCCAGTCTTTCTAGGGCAGCGGTTCTCAACCTTTTTCAGGCCGCGACCCCAACCTGCGCCGCAAAAGCACGGTGCGACCCCGACCTGCACTGCGCATGCGCGGCGCGGCGGCCCGCATCGCACATGCGTGGTGCTACCCCACGCATGCGCGGTGCTGCCCCCTGCGCCGGCCGAGGGGAAAAGGGGAAAAAATGGCGGACTGCGTTGTTTGGCGACCCCCGTGAAATGGTCGTTCGACCCCAAATGTGGTCGCGACCCACAGGTTGAGAACCGCTGTTCTAGGGCCTTCCGCACTCCTGAGGTACTTTGTACTCTGCTTCCTGCCCTGCTGGGTCCCGGCCTATTTCCCATCTTGCTGGCTCTCCACAGCTTTTCTGCCTGTTTCCCACCCTGCTGGGTCCCCCATATGGGAGGGCCGGGGCAAGATCAGGAAGGAAGACCCAGCTGATCCACCCTGCGGCCTCCATACAGTACAGAAAATTAAATTTAAATCTATATTCAGTCTTGACATTCTGAGAATTGTTCCAGCTGACGCTGTTTCTAATTTTTTCTTACTGGAGGGTGGTGGGACCGCATAGGCTATTGCGAGATCTCAGGAGAAAAGGCTTGATAGAATAGTAATAAAAGTGGGATTGTGGCTCCAAGTAAGATTGCAATTACTTTATTTTGCATAAGTCACAAGGCTCAACCTTTGCTTTGGCACCCTATTGTTTTAACCAGTAAGTGGCCAAAGTTCTTTTTTTTTAAAAGTGCTTTATTTTAATGAAAAGCATTTTGTTAGCTAACTTGATCACATCAAATAGCACGAGATATTTGCTGGCCAAAAACAAAGGGGGGGGGGAAGTTACAGATGTCCCTTCTGGCGTGGACTTCAGCTGCTGGATTGCATCCTTTTGCAGCTGAAGGCCAGAAAACTGCTAACAGATGCAATCCTCTCATATCATCGCAAACATTAGGGTGTGCGCAAACTGACAAAACACTGAAATTAATTAGGCTTGAATTCTTTATTTGCCGAAATGTGATCTTCTCTGGTCACGCAGAGGGATGTGTGCATTTCCTTCTGACTAGTGCAGGAAAAGTCAAATCTATCTGATCGACTGGAAAGTTTTCATCACAATCCCTCGTGCTGAAAAATTGAGATGGCTGCAGCAAATAACTATTGCAATTTTCAGCCAGGCGAATGGGAGGGTGCTTATTACTGATCTGCAATCTCTCGACTTAATAATAATAATAATAATAATAATAATAATAATAATAATAATAATAATAATAATAATAATGTTGGAAGGGACCTTGCTCAGGCAGGAAACCCTATACCATTTCAGACAAATGGCTGTCCAGTCTCTTCTTAAAAACTTCCAGTGTTGGAGCATTCACTGCTTCTGGAGGCAGGTTGTTCCTCTGGTTAATTGTTCTAACTGTCAGGAAGTTTCTCCTCAGTTCCAGGTTGCTTCTCTCCTTGATTAGTTTCCATCTGTTGCTCCCCTTGTTGAAATGCTTTAGACAATTTCAATTCTTCTAGTCCAACGCATGTTCAAGCAAGAGAACTTATACCAGGGGTAGGCAACCTTGGCTTTTTTATGATTCGTGGACTTCAACTCTCAGAAGTCTACCTCTGACCTATACTATTCCAAATGGCTGTCCAATCTCTTCTTTTAAAAGCCTCCAGTAATGGAGCACCTACAACTTCTGAAGGCAGGCCATTCCACAAATTAATTTTTCTCACTACCAGGAAATTTCTCCTTAGTTCTAGGTTGCTTCTCTCTTCAGTTAGTTTCCATCCATTGTTTCTTGTCCTGCCTTCAGGCGCTTTGGGGAATAGGTTGACCCCTTCTTTTTTGTGGCAACCTCTAAGATATTGGAGCACTGCTACCATGTCACCTCTTAGTTCTTCTTTTCCTTAGGAGTAATACACACTGATCTTCTCCTTAGGATCATAGACACTGACCGTTACCACCCATGGTATGGCTTCTCCACAATGCTTTTCAAGTTCAGACTAGGTCACCAGGCTTTGCTGTGTCTGTGCTACATTCAGCATTCCCTGCAAATACTAAGGAGGCTATTATTCAGTTCTGACATGTTTTGGGCAATCTTCCCTAAGTGAAACCAAGGCGCAGCATGCTCAAGATAGAGTTCTAATCTAGAGATTAGCTTTCAAACAAACATACTGTTGACACCATCTAACATATTTTAAGGTACATGCAGTCTAATGATATAGTCAGGCTGTCTCAAAGGTGTTTTTCAAAAGGCAACTGGACTTTCTTGGGATTTCTTTTCCCTTGAAAACGTTGTATTTCTCATCCAAGAAGCTTCTTCAGATCTGACTGCATGGTGGGGAACAGAAGGATTTATATTCTTTGCAGTCATCTAGTCCGGGGCTTTTCAACCAGTGGTACGGGTACCACCTGTGGTCCATTGGCACCTGGCAGGTGGTACGCGACCATCCTAGAAAAGGGGTAGCGGGGGAGGGGAATGGGCTGAACCAGTGGCAGCACCGCACAAGCCTGAGTGAGAGACGGCTGGAGCTGCAGGGCTGTCAGGGCTCAGTGGAAGCACCAGGATCAGTGCCACTTTCCAGCTGATTGGCAGTTCTTCGGGGCTGTCAGGGCTCAGCAGAAGCACCAGGATCAGCGCCAGGCTCCAGTTGGAGCTTGGCGCTGATCCTGATGCTTCTGCTGAGCCCAGAAGAAGCGCCGATCAGCTGGAATGTTGCAGCCTCTCCAGGGTCTTGTGATTTACATTCAGATGCTTGGCAACTGATTCATGTTTATGACGGTCACAGTGTCCCAGGGTTATGTGAAGTGACCAAAACTTGCTGCAACCACCCAGCAGACAGGGGGGAATAAAAACCAAACACCCCCCACCCCACCCCTGCTGCCAATCTCCAACAGAAATGCTCACAACAATGACAACCTCGGACAGGAGGAAGAGTGCGGCCGGGTGGGCAGGCAGGTGTCTTGCTCGGCTGTGGCTTGAGGGGCACTTTTTTCAGTGTGCCATCGTAACTTCGAACAGTCACTGAGCAAACTGTTGTAAGCCGAGGACTACCTGTACTTCATCACTTTTTTCCTTTCTTTTTTTTGTTTTTGGTCATCAAGTTTTTGACACCTTGCTAGGCGACTGGTAGTACTCAGATGTTGCCATATCCCAAAAGTGGTACAATGGGTGAAAAGGTTGAAAAGCCCTGATCTAGTCGTTAGCAATAGCAATAGCACTTAGACTTAGATACCACTTCACAGTGCTTTACAGCCTTCTCTAAGCAGTTTATAGAGTCAGCCTGTTGCCCCCAATAATCTGGGTCCTTATTTTACTTACCTTAGAACAGGGGTGTCAAACTGCCAGCCCGTGGGCCGGACACGTCACCGGGAAAACGCGCCCACCCCATTGCTGGCAATAGGGAAAAAGCTCTGATACGTTGTGTGACGTCACGTGACGTCGCAAGTTTGACATGTCTGCCTTAGAAGGATGGAAGGCTGATTCAACCTTGAGCTAGTGAGAATTGGAGTGCCAAATTGCTGGCAGCCAGCAGTCAGCAGAAGTAGCCTGCAGTATTGCATTCTAACCATTGTGCCATCATGGCTCCTTCCTTCCTTCCTTCCTTCCTTCCTTCCTTCCTTCCTTCCTTCCTTCCTTCCTTCCTTCCTTCCTTCCTTCCTTCCCAATAGCACGTAGACGAGCGGTTCTCAACCTGTGGGTCGCGACCCCATTTGGGGTCGAACGACCATTTCACGAGGGTTGCCAAACACTGCAGTCCGCCATTTTTTTTGGGTCGGCCATTTTTTTTGGTTCGCCATTTTTTCCCCTTTGCGATGCGGTCTGTCGCGCTGCGCATGCGCGATGTGGGCCCGCCATTTTTTTTGGTCGGCCATTTTTTTTGAGAACCACTGACGTAGACTTACATACCGCTTCACAAGGCTTTACAGCCCTCTCTAAGCAATTTACAGAGTCAGCGTATTGCCCCCAACAATCTGAGTCCTCCTTTTACCAACCTTGGAAGGATGGAAGGCACTCTTAAAGAATGTAAATCCTTCTATTCCCCGCTATTCAATCAGAACTGAAGAAGCTTCTTGGTTGAGAAGTGAAATGTTTTCAAGGAAAAAACCCAAAAAAGTCCAGTTGCCTTTTGAAAAGAACCTTTGGGACGATCAGTGACCTGGATGATTGAGAATCTCCGTAGACAGATATAATTCAGGCAGCTCTGATCCACACTTTTCAGCTAGTAAAAGAGATCTAAGAGAAAATAAGCAAGCCATCTCACCTCATTGTCAGTGCCAACATCCAGAAGAACAGGAAGGCACTGCTGTGGGTGAACGCCACCGCAAGCGGTATAGAGTGCGAGTTTTCCTACTGGAATGCCCATCCCGTAGCTTCCTAGATCGCCCAAGCCTAAAATTCTTTCTCCGTCAGTCACCACAATAGCCTGAAAAAGAAGAGAGGAATCTGCTATAGAAAGAAGCATTCAACAAAGCGTTGATTTCCAAGTGGTTTGGAAGGACCAGGGATTGTTTTACAACCAATGGAGCTTTTCTCTGATAAGACTGAAACACTGGTTTTGCAAAAACAAGTTGTGGATGACTGGCTCATGTGCACGATGTTCCCTATACAAATTCTGGATGGACTCAGTTACTTATCACAATTGGTTTATCATTGTTACTTTATTTTTTTTAAAGCAAAAATATTAATAATAAGATTGCAAGGCATCTGTTGGTCTACTCTGTAGAAATGAATATTTGTAGTTAAGGACTGAACGATGGGGTCCTTGATGCACTGATGATGTTCCCTATAATCCTCAGGGATGACTCACACCCTGGTCAGCACTTCTTTATTTTCCTACTTACGGGACTTTGTTCTGCCACATACTTCCCTTCGACTGGTGAGAGCACACAGGGTCGGCCTCCTCCGGGTCCTGTCAGCGAAACAATGTTGTCTGGCGGGTCCTAGGGGGAGGGCCTTCTCTGTTGTGGCGCCCACCCTCTGGAACCAACTGCCCCCTGAAGTCCGCGTTTCTCCCACCCTCCCGGCCTTCCGAAAGAATGTTAAAACTTATCTTTGCCGACAGGCCTGGGGATGATTGTGAACATAAGAACATAAGAAGAGCCATGCTGAATCAGGCCAAAGCCCATTGAGTCCAGCATTCTGTGTCACACAGTGGCCCACCAATTGTACATGGGGATCTTGAGCAGAAAGAGAAGGCAAAACCCTCCCTTTCCCTTGATCCCCAACAAATGGTACTCAAGGGAATCCTGCCTGCCTCAACCAACATAGAGGCGGCACATGGACATCCATGTTTTAATAACCACCGATACACTTGGCATCCATGAATCTATCTAGCCCTGCCTTGAAGCTACCAAGGCTGACAGCTGTCACGACCCCTTCTGGAAGTGAATTCCATAAACCAACGACCCTCTGGGTGAAGAAATATTTCCCTTTATTTGTCCTCACTTTCTTACCTACGAGCTTTAGGGAGTGCCCCCTTGTCCTGGTATTGTGTGATAGAGAAAAGAATTTTTCTCTATCCACCTTTTCTATCCCATGCATGATTTTATACACTTCAATCAAGTCACCCCTTAAACGCCATCTTTCAAGGCTGAAGAGACCAAGGCGTTGCAATCTGGTTTCATAAGGGAGGTGCTCTATTTCCTTGATCATTCTTGTTGCCTTTTTTTGCACCTTTTCCAGTTCCATTATATCCTTCTTGAGGTGTGGTGACCAGAACTGTACACAGTACTCCAAGTGTGGTCTCACCATCGATTTGTACAGAGGCAATACAACACTTGCTGACTTATTTTCGATTCCCTTCCTTATCATGCCAAGCATGGAATTTGCTTTTTTTACTGCTGCTGCGCATTGGGTTGACATCTTCATCGAGCTGTCCACCAAAACCCCAAGATCCCTTTCTTGGGTTGTCTCAGAAAGTTTGGTCCCCATCAGTTGGTAAGTATAATTGGGGTTCTTTGCCCCGATGTGCATAACTTTGCACTTGTTTAGGTTAAAATGCATTTGCCACTTTGTTGCCGACTCACACAATTTCGAGAGATCCTTCTGGAGCTCCCGACAATCAGTTTCACTTTTCACAACCCGGAACAATTTAGTGTCATCAGCAAACTTGGCTACCACACTATTAACTTCTACATCCAGATCATTGATGAATAAATTAAAAAGTAAAGGTCCCAAAACTGAACCCTGGGGTACACCACTTCTCACTTCTCTCCATCCAGAGAATTGTCCATTTATTGCCACCATTTGCTTCCTACAATTTAGCCAGTTACCAATCCAGGACAAGACCTGTCCTCTAATTCCATGGCTGGAGAGCTTTTTTAGGAGCCTTTGGTGAGGGACTTTGTCAAAAGCCTTTTGAAAGGCTTTTGTGGATTGATGTGTGAATGATGAATGTGTGTTGGTTTTTATTTTTAATGTTGTTTTTTTAATTTGGACTTAGATTGTGAATATTGTTTTATATATGTTGTAAGCCGCTCCGAGTCTTCGGAGAGGAGCGACATATAAGTCCAAATAAAATAAAAATAAATACATAAATAGAAGCATAGCCAGCTGCACCAACAGGCTGAAGAATAGTTTCTACCCATGGGCTGTCAGACCCCTGAACGGAAAATAATTCCATGTATGATAGACTTGCGGGGCCTTGCAATAAGTTCACATGGTGCAATAAGATTGTGTGTTTGTTGTTATTGTGAGTTGTGATGGGGGGGTGCATGAAGGGAGGCTCAGCCAATCTCATTGTACACATATTGTACTTTGACAATAAAGGATTTGTATTTGTATTGATAGTTTGTGTAATGAAACCTCTGCAAGGGAACAACCAAGCTCAGAGAGCACCAAGGACCCCTAGTTTCTACCCTGGGCCACTAATATTCTCTTTTATCGATATAATCACTAATGATCTAAGCTGGTACGTATAAGAATTTTAAAGACGTACTTGTGGATAGGCAATTTTTGCTGTGAGGTCCTTGGTGGTCTATGAGCTTGGTGGTTTTCTTGCAGACGCTTCATTCCCCAACTAGGTAACATCATCAGTGCAACACATTTTGCAAAATGATATCCATCAGGTCATAAAGATTCGGGAGTGACTGAGTAACTGAACCACAAATGCAATACTGAATTGTGTATTTTGTATATTTTGTTTCTTGAAATAATGTAAAGGGAACAAATATAGCCTCACATCGTTGTTGTTATTCTGTTGCTAAGTCGTATCCGACTCTTTGTGACCCCCCATGGACCACAGCACAACAGGCACTTCCTGCCCTCCACGGTCTCCTGGAGGTTGCCCAAATTCATGTTCAATGCATCAATCACACTATCTAACCATCACCTCCTCTGCCATGTCCTTCTCCTTTTGCCTCCAATCTTTCCCAACATCAGAATCTTTTCCAATCAGTATATCCCCACATAGCCCTCCACTGTGTTGCAAGTGCATCAGGAGAAGAAGCCCATAAGTATTGTTGTTAGTTGCAAAGTCGTGTCCGACCCATCACGACCCCATGGACGACGTTCCTCCAGGCCTTCCTGTCCTCTACCATCTTCTGGAGTCCATTTAAGCTCACACCTACTGCTTCAGCAGCTACCAGCCACCTCATTCTCTGTCCTCCCCTTCTTCTCTTGTCCTCCATCTTTCCCAGCATCAGGCTCCTCTCCAGTGAGTCCTTCCTTCTCATTAGGTGGCCAAAGTACTTGAGTTTCAACTTCAGGATCTGGCCTTCTAAAGAGCAGTCAGGGTTGATCTCCTCTAGGACTGACCGGTTTGATCGCCTTGCAGTCCAGGGGACTCACAGGAGTCTTCGCCAGCACCATAGTTCAAAGGCCTCCATTCTTTGGCGCTCAGCCTTTCTTATGGTCCAACTTTCCCCCCATAAGTATATGTATGGGTTATTATTTTATTATTTGATTTGGACCTGTCACAATCAAACCAAGCAGAGAAGCAACCTGGGAACTAAGGAGAAATTTCCTATCAGTGAGACCAATTAACCAATGGAATAGCTTGCCTCCAGAAGTTGTGGGTACTCTATCCCTAAAGGCCTTCAAAAAGAGACTGGATAATTATTTGTCTGAAATGATATAGGCTCTCCTGCTCAAATAGGGGGGTTGGACTAGAAGACCCCCCCCTCAAGGTCCCTTCCAACTCTTAGAATAACAATAGGTAGATCTTCAAAAGATCTACCTATTTTAGGGACTGGGTGGAAGAGAATGAGAGATGCTGGGCTTACTTAAAAATAGACTGCTGAGAATTTTTTTTCCCCCAGCTGGGAAGGAATTTGCTTTAAAATATTAACGTATTACAGATGATTAAAGGGAGAAATGCCAGGAGGATTTAAACATGGGCCATATGGCTTGCGGTTTTCTTTTTTTCTGCTGAAGTCAAACTGGCATCGCTGTTTGATAGAAAACAATGAAAGCCCTGAATGGGAATCAACCTTTTCCATTTCTTCAGATCACTTGGTTGTTTTCAACTGATGAAATAAATTCCAATGCATCTACAGATAATTGTCTGAGGCCTGGGCTGTGGGTAGAAAAAAAATATCCTTCTCTTTGCGCAAAAAGCACCACTGACCTGAATACATATTTGTAGTCTGAGTATTTCGGATTTGCTAGCATCTGAGTCTCGCTGGCCTTATTAAACATGTTACAGATGCAGTAAAAACCTCACTGCTGATGTGCATTTCTTTGTTTTAAGATGTGGGCAATCAATCGCTATCCCAGCAATGTCGAATATTTTTTGGTATTTTTCTCCTTCTCAAAGCAGTTGTCTCGGCCTTGCTCTGAAGCAGCCGTTAACCTTTCAGAATAACAGAATGACAGAGTTGGAAGGGACCTTGGAGGTCATCTAGTCCAACCCCCTGCTCAGGCAGGAAACCCTGTACCATTTCAGACAAATGGCTGTCCAGTCTCTTCTTAAAAACTTTTAGTGTTGGAGCATTCACAGTTTCTGGAGGCAGATTGTTCCACTGGTTAATTGTTCTTGCTCTTAGGAAATTTCTCCTTAGTTCTAGGTTGCTTCTCTCCTTGGTTATCTTGGTTATAATTACAGTCTAAATTTGGGTATATGTGTGGAGGAAGGTTAAGTAAAGCCGTGTCTATCTCTTTGGCAATTAATAGATTATGACAAAGCCCAAGGATGTGTCAAAATCACTTTTAAGGAAGATCCACAGAAGATTGACAAGGCTATTTTGGACAGGCAGTTAGGTCCAGTAAACTGGCATCTTGAAGAGAAGTGGAAAAGATTAAGAACTGTAAAAAGGCATAATCAGCCAGTAGCCAACACTCAACTCCATTGACGTGTGATTCAGGGCAACAGCTACAATTCACACCTCACTGTCGGGATTCTCCTTATAAATGGGGCATAGCATCCTTTCCTCAGTGTGTGACTGTAGAGCCTCATAACAAATTATAGATCACATCGTAACTGGCTATAAGCTGGTGGCATATACTGGTTCAGTATCTGATATTTTTTAATATAAATGATGCTGTGCTTCACTGGTTATATGGCCTGGACCAGGGGTGGGGAACAATGGCCTTTTTATGACTTGTGGACTTCAACTCCCAGAATTCCTGAGCCAGCCATGCTAGTTCAGGAATTCTGGGGGTTGAAGTCCACAAGCCATAAAAGGGCCATCGTTTCCCACCCTTGGCCTAGATATTGGTGTTTGAACATAGATCTTTTAAAATATATAAATATGTAACATATAATATATAAATAAATATATAAACATAATAAAACACATTATGTTTTACTAGTCTAGGTAAAATATTAATATATATTGCTAGTTCACGTATGATATGCCATACTCTAAATAAATAAATAAGGGCAACAGCTTCACATTTTCCATTTCTGAATCCTAGACACCCCCCTGTATTTGGCCATGAAGGTTAGATGTCTGAATTCTAACCCAGTTTGCTTCGGTGTGTTTTTTGAACTGAACTTCGGTCTTCCGTTTGTAGTCAGGAATTGGGCAGCCATGGGATCAAAAAGCTATGTGTCACTCTTTGATCTTAAATCCTGATAAAATCAAAGTATAGGCCCAGTTCTACCACAGAAACGGCTGTTTTAAAAGAAGCAAACCCCAGCTTAACCACATGACTGGTTTTAGCTTGATTTGCTTAGTTTCTGAAAAGTTCTTTAATTATGCCAACTTCTAATTTACAAATGCTAGGAGTCATTTCTTTAAAATTAATTCTGCATGAGAAGGCTGCCAATCTTTCTTTCTTTTTTAAATGATATTTTATTAATTTTCCATTTTCCATTTAAGTATTTAAAAAGCAACGTGGTGGCTGGGTTAATCAATAGTTCAATAACATATAAAAATCTTTAGTACAAATCTTAAGTTACAACATCAAATATTTTCTCTCTTTTCCCTTAGTATCTACTGTCTCGTATTTAAGCTAATAGAGTTCTTATTATATCAACTCAGTAAAAACATCATTATTATGTTTATCAATAAATTGGAGGTTTTTAAGAAGAGACTGGACAGCCATTTGTCCGAAATGGTATAGGGTTTCCTGCCTGAGTAGGGGGTTGGACTAGATGACCTCCAAGGTCCCTTTGCTACTACTACTACTACTACTACTACTACTACTATATGTTTAACTTATACATATCTTAATTACTTTTACACTCAATCTTCATAAACAATCCATGTCCTGTTATTAATTTTTTCCCAAATTTTAGTTTCCCATCAATATTCCAATTTAACATTTGATATTTATAATTTTCAGGCTTTAGGTAACCAAAATTTCCCTTATCTCAATTCATAACAGAATCTAATATTCAAAATACACATTTTATCTATTTGAATATAGTCTTGTTCTATTTCCTAAAAGTTATCTATTTCCCACCATATTAAATCATCTACTTAATAATACAATATCCCCTTTAATAAATCAGAACAATTATATATATTGTCTGGGTTAATCAATAAATTAAACATATTCATAATAATTAATTTCTTTTCTTTTGGGTCTAATTTTTAAATATTAAATAGATAAAATCCTTATTTTCAACTAATTTCCAAATATTTTAAATCTAATGACCAAAATTCCCCTTAACTCAACTTCTCCCTTTAACCCTCTAATTAATAATATGAAATCCACTCTAATAAATCAAAACCCCAATTTTCTTCAGCCTTATTCTGGCTTTCTTCTTTTGCCAACTAGCCTTCTATATCAGTGCTTTTAGATCATCAAATAGATCTCCCTCTATTATTATATATGTTATTTGAAATAAGAGAGACCATTTAGTTGCCATTTTTTTTGGAAGGGCTAGCCCATTTGTATTCATTAAATTGTCTCCCTATTATCCCAATTCCCCATGATTGTCCTGATATGTTTTTATCTTCCATTCAATCTGTTCTTCTTTCTCAAATTTCTTCTGCTTTACATAGAAAGTCTTTTCCATTTTCAGTGTTGTCACTCCCTTTTCTGGATTTTCCATTAACTGTATTTGTTGGTCAATTGAGTCCTCTGTCTTAATATTTGATTGTTCCACTTCTTCTGTTATCTTCTGTGTTGTTAGTTCTTTGGTTGTAGTCAAAGTTTGGGTTTGTGTATCTAAGCTGGCATCTTGTTCTTTTATGTTAGGTCTTATTTTATCACTAGCTGAAAGAATGGTTTCATGTATTGCTTTCAACATGGAAAGGATCTTTTCCTGGTCTTCATCCATATTCTTTTAATAATGTGTTAAGTTGAGGACTTTAAAATCAGACATTAAAAATAATTTTATAACTAGGTATATAACTTTCATGTGTTTATAGATAGTCTTTATAGTAGAAGTCGTTTGTCAAGCAAGATTTTATAGTCTAAGGTATTTCATCATCTCATATAGTAACCAATGTTCCTCAAATAAAGAGATAGGAAGGCAATTCCCCACATATAACTCTGAAAGTCAGTAAAGGTTTACATTCATAATTCAAGTAGGCCAGTTATGCCACCCAGGCCTTCTCTTTACAGGTGAGTTTCTCACAGGTGGTACCAAGGTCAAAAAAGTCTTATCTAAAGTTTGGGCTTCAAACCAAGTCTTTTAGGAAATAACAAGTTGTAATACAAAACTTTGCCACAAGTTTGAAGTTTTTTAAATCCAAAAATTTTTATAATCCTTTTTCCAATTTTATTTCTTTTTTCTAAATAAAAACAAAAGTCTCCAATAAAAATAAGAAAACTTTTGGTCCCCAAGTTTCAGGATCATATAAATCCAATTAGATTAAAATTGTTCTTTTAGTACTTTAATTCCCCTGGATAGTCAGTCGCTGCTATTCTTAGAGGGTGGAATAGAAATTCCCTTCCCTCTCTTCTCACAGGTGGAAAGATACTTTGGGCAGCTTTTACAGGAAAAGAAAATACTTAGGATAAAGAGAAGATCGGATCTCACCCAGTTTTCTCTGCGTTGCTTTAGAAGTGCTTGGTGGTGAGTTTGACTTTGGCTGTCTGCAGCTTACTGACGAGCCATATTGCTATGGCTGGTCTTTCCTCTGCCGGTTTGGAGTGCTGCCCTGGATCGAGCAGAAGGGCTGCTGCTCTCCCGCGATCAAGCGGGGGTCACCTCCTTGCTCGGTGCCCCTACAGGGCAACTTTCAACCCTTTCCAGGGTCCTCCAGCGGAACGAAACCGAACGAGGAAGGCAGAGGTTGCCTTCCAGTGTCCGCGGCGTCCGCGATGGCAAACCGGAAGTCTGGCTGCCAATCTTTCTGATGGGCGTGTGGATGAATTCCACAATGGAGGGATGTTACTATGGAAATGTGGAATTTCTAATGCAAAGAAAGGGCTGCGGAAACAACTTTGCCTCGAAACTATAATTCTACATTACTAAGTGTAGATAAGAGAGATTCATATTATTTTTTTTAAAAAAATATAGCCATGATTATACATGCTCAGAAATGAAATCTTCATTATATCTTAATTTATTTTTATCCTGCCTTAATTATTTTTATAAATAACTCCAGGCGGCAAGCAAAAATTCTTCTGCCTCCTATTTTCCTCACAACAATCCTGTGAGGTGGGTTGGGGGCTGAGAGAGAGTAACAGATTCAAAATATCTTACATTGTCTGTGACTAGCTGTAGGTCGGGACTCTCACACAACAAAGTGGTGTCACATTCCCTTGTCCTCTCAAACTAATTTGTCCTCTCATACTGACAAGGGAAAAAGAGACATAATCCAAGGCCTGAGCCTTGAACCTAAGATCAAGGGCAATCCTTAATTAGTCCTAATAATCTTTCTGCAGCTACAGCAGTCCCACTTCAAAAAGGTAGCTCATTTGTAATAAGTTTCTGATTCCATGAAAAAGAGAAGGTTTTTTTCCCCCCCCCTCCATTAAAAACAAATCAACCAAGCCATTACCTTTATGTTGTCTTCAGGCCAGGAATTCAGCATTGTGGCAATGTGTCCTTTGTCGTGAATGGTAATGAATAGCCCGCTGGGGAAAAAAGAAGGATAAATTACAAAAAAGAAAAACTAATCTGAGCACGACAAAGAAGTAGAGAAGGTTGGGCACGAAGTGGAATGGCATAAAAAAGGGGCAAAAGGGATGACCATTAGCAGATTTCTTAAAGCTCACTTAAATTTGTTTAAATGAGCATCCTAGGCAAAGAGGAAGCAGGGGATTTTAACGCACACGTGAATCTGTCCTTAGAGTGCAAAGGAAAGCATGCAGAGCTAATCCATGCAAAAGAGAAGCACGGTTCTTAAGTGACCTTGACTTACTTTATTTATTTATTTATTTATTTATCAAATTTGTATGCCGCCCCTCTCCTAAGACTCGGGGCAGCTCACAACAATACAACTATACATAAAAAAATTAATAATGATGATAACTTCCAGTCAAGTGATCCATACATACAACATTCAAACACACAATCAAGGATGGAAGCACATTCCTCGGCCCGGGGGTAGAACGCAGTTCATACCCCCCCCAAGCCTGTCGGCATAAATAGGTCTTCAGAAGCTTCCGGAAAGCTAGGAGGGAGGAGGCAGTACGAACCTCTGAGGGAAGTTGGTTCCAGAGGGCTGGGGCAGCAACGGAGAAGGCCCTTGTCCTAGGACCCGTCAGATGACATTGCCTGACAGACGGGACCCATAGGACGCCAACCCTATGTGCCCTAACCGGTCGCTGGGATTCATGGGGCAGGAGACGGTCCCGCAAGTAACCTGGTCCATTGCCATAAAGGGCTTTATAGGTCATAACCAACACTTTGAATTGTGTTCGGAGACCAATTGGCAGCTCACGAAGGGCTGGAGTGATATGAGCATGTCTTGGAAGACTTTGCTTGTTCAGGTTGCAAAAGCTGATCACATGACTCTGAGAGACTGGAAACCGTCATACATATGAGTCAGTTGCCAGCTGTCTGGATTTTGATCACGTGACTGTGGGGTTGCTGCAACAGTCGTAAGTGTGAAAATACGGTCATCGGTCACTTTTTTCAGTGCCATTGTAACTTCGAACGGTCACTAGATGAACTGTTGTAAGTCAAGGACTACAACCTTTAGTCTGTTTATATCCCAATGGGGAGGAGTAAATTCTTTCTGCCACCTATATCTGAGCTACCAAAATCCATGCCACCTGATGGAAAGCTGCTCCACTGGTTAACTGTTCTGATTGTCAGGAAGTTTCTCCTTAGTTATTTATTATTATTTATTTATTAATTTGACTTCTATGCCGCCCTATTCCGGAGAACTCGGGGCGGCTCACAACATAATAGAAATCAACAGTTAAAAATACATATATATAAAAACCCCTAATTTAAAAGAAAAACCACACAGACATACACTGGCTAGGGGCAAGATGTTAACTGCCCCAAGCCTGCCGGCAGAGGTGTGTTTTAAGTAATTTACGAAAGGCGGAGAGGGTGGGGGCGACACGGATCTCCGGGGGAAGTTGGTTCCAGAGGGCCGGGGCTGCAACAGAGAAGGCTCTTCCCCTAGGCCCCGCCAGGCGACACTGTCTGGCTGACGGGACCTGGAGAATGCCGACTCTGTGGGCCCTAACCGGCCACTGGGATTCATGGGGCAGCAGACGGTCCCGTAAGTTCTAGGTTGCTTCTCTCCTTGATCAGTTTCCACCCGTTGCTTCTTGTCCTGCCTTCAGGCGCTTTGGAGAATAGCTTGACTCCCTCTTCTTTATGGCAGCCCTTCAAATATTGGAATCCTGCTATCATGTCACCCCAGTATCTGAGGGGCTGCCACAAGGCAGTTCCGGCCAGGTTGTTCACCAGAGCACCAGAGGGAAGGACGAGAAACAATGATTGGAAACTGATCAAAGAGAGAAGCAACCTGAAATTAAGGAGAAACTTCCTGACAGTGAGGACAATCAACCAGTGGAACAGCTTACTCCCAGAAATTGTGGGCACTCCATCACTGGAGATTTTTAAGAAGAGATTAGACATTCACCTGTCTGAGACGGTATAGGTTCTCCTGCTTGAGCAGGGGGCTGGACTAGTTGACCTCCAAGATCCCTTCCAGCTCTATTCTATTCTAGTCCTTCTTTTCTCTAGACTAGACTTTTTGCTTTTTACATGTGTTGGGACGACTGGTTGGAAAGTTTTGATATTTCAATCACAAGCAGCTGATACTAGCCATGATAATGTCAGGTGCATCATGGTTCATGTGGGTTTATTTTACCCATCCCTGGTTTCAGTCATAGCACATCTGGGGAATATCAGGTCATTCTATGAGTCAGGATTTGATTGAACAAATATATTAAATAAAATTCAATTTAATGAATATACCGTTTTATTTCCAGAAATAACTCCAGCAAATGATGCATAAGTCTCTTGAGACTCTTTTTTAAGGAACCTCCCAGTCATCTGCTATGTTTGCAGATCCTATTTCTGTTATTGCTGTGGCAACTGTGTTAGGCTTTGAAATTTAGAAATCAAACATTTAAAATTAGTTCTTTGGGGAAAACATTAAACTAACAAACACATCATTTTACAAAAGTCTCTGAGCAATCAAACTTCATCTGAGCCGGCAAGGGATTTATCTGAGCAGGAAAAATAATTAACCAATCAATGGTTGAAATTACCACGAGTGACTGATCTCTGACTTTTGTAGATTTGTTTATTGCAAAGACTCGGCTGTTACAGAGGTTCTAAACAATAGAATTAACCAAGTTGTTTGTTTCTTTCTTGCAGTGCTTTTCAGTTTATGCTCAGTAGGTAATTCATGTTTTCTCAGCTCCGAAGCTAAACATGGTGGGACCGTTTGATATTTGAAGGGCAACTGCTAGCAAATACTGGGGTTAGGCTAGGCTGGGATGCTAAAATATATTATTATTATTATTATTATTATTATTATTATTATTATTATTATTATTATTATTATTACTATTATCTCTCTACATGGGGCAACCTTTGAAGAATGTCCGGAGACTGCAAGTAGTCCAGAATGCGGCCGTGCGAGCCGTCTTCGGTCTCCCAAGACATGCTCATATCACTCCAGCCCTCCGTGAGCTGCACTGGCTACCAATTGGTCTCCGAACACAATTCAAAGTGTTGGTTATGACCTATAAAGCCCTTTATGGCAATGGACCAGGTTACTTGCAGGACCGTCTTCTGCCTCATGAATCCCAGCGACCGGTTAGGGCACATAGGGTTGGCCTCCTACGGGTCCCGTCTGTTAGACAATGTCATCTGGCGGGGCCTAGGGCCAGGGCCTTCTCCGTTGCTGCCCCAACCCTCTGGAACCAGCTTCCCACAGAGGTTCGCACTGCTTCCTCCCTCCTAGCTTTCCGGAAACTGTTGAAGACACATTTATGCCGACAGGCTTGGGGCGTATGAGCTGTGCTCTGCCCCTGGGCCCTAGGAATGTCCCTCCATCAGCGATTGTGAGTTGACTGTGTTTGCATGCTGTTTGAATGTGATTAATTTTTAAATTTTTAAATTGATTAATTAATTAATTTTTAAATTTCTGTTGTATTGTTGTTGTAAGCCGCCCTGGGTCCTAGGAGAAGGGAGGCATATAAGTCTGAACAAATAAAATAAAAATAAATAAATAAAATAAGTAGTAGTAATAGTAGTAGTAATAATAATAATAATAATAAAGTTAGAAGGGATCTTGGAGGTCATCTAGTCCAACCCTCTGCTCAGGCAGGAAACCTATACATATGTTGTATGTAGTACAGTGATGGCGAACCTTTTAGAGACCGAGTGCCCAAACTGCAACCCAAAACCCACTTATTTATCGCCTGGTGCCAGGTAGGTGTGGCCCACTGGGTGGGCGTGGCTGTGATGGTCATGGCAGACTGGATGGATGGGTGTGCCCAAGGTGGGCCTGGTCACCTTGATGTTATTCGTGGAGAGGGACGCCTGTGAGATCCAGGGGGTCTCTGGCAGGTGGGGTGGTGGGCAGGAGGCTCATCCTGCAGGGTGAGGCAAGGCAAGGCGAGGCAGGGCGGGTGTGCCATTGTTGCAGGGCAAGGCGAGGCAGGGGCCGGGGCGGCTGCTGCCTAACACCATCGCCCCCCGCACACAGAGGCCAGCGAGCACATGGGGGGCGACGTGTTCGTCAGCGGCCACAGCCTGCCGGCCCCTCGACTGGCACACTCTGGGGCTCCACAGCCGACCGCCACCAGTTCAGAGAAGCCACCTCTGAGCTGGACGGATGACCAACAGCTGAGGAGGCGATGCAGTGGGTCATGCCTGGGAAAAGGAGAGCATGCAAGGCTAGGAGGGATGGGACAGAGGGGAGGGAAACCAGCCGTGCTGTGATGCATCCGGCCATGTGGGACCTCAGCGAGTTAGCGGGCGGTTGGTTGAAGAGGGACGGTTGCCGTCTCTGGGCATGGCACGCGTGCCCACAGAGAAGGTTCTGAGTGCTGCCTCTGGCACGCGTGCCATAGGTTCGCCACCACGGATATAGTATATTTAGGTGTCATGCATTTATTCACTTTGAGAGCGGGCAATTAAATTTCATTTTTGATGTGTGCCATGTGCCCACCGTAAAAAAAATGACAACAAAGGTTATCTTATCTTCCTCTAAGGCAGCGGTTCTCAACCTGTGGGTCGCGACCCCATTTGGGGTCGAACGACCATTTCATGGGGGTCGCCAAACACCGCAGTCCGCCATTTTTTTTGGTCGGCCATTTTTTGGGGGGTCCGCCATTTTTCCCCCCTTTGCGATGCGGGCCGTTGCGCCGCGCATGCGCGATGCGCCCATTGCGCCGCACATGCGCAATGCGCCCATCGCACCGCGCATGCACGATGCGGGCCGGGGTCGAGCCCTGGAAAAGGTTGAGAACCGCTGCTTTAAGGACAACAAGGTGTCTCACTCATGGACTAGGGACCGAGCCAACTTCCTGAGGAAATAGCAGAAAAAAGAGAGCTTGAAAAGACGTGTTTTGCTAGCTGTTTCCCAGTTGTGGAGTCCTTGCTGCTCTCTGAGCTTGGTGGTTTTCTTGGAGATGCTTCATTACCAAACTAGGTAATATCATCAGTGCTAGCAGACTAGACTCCTAGCACTCATGACGTTACCAAGTGTGGTAATAAGACGTCTGCAAGAAAACAACCAAGCTTAGAGAGCACCAAGGACTCTGCAGGTCAACCCTGAACTACAAATAGTCTCTTGTTTCCAAGTCATTACTGTACAGGTTTTTTTTTCCCTCTGAAGATAAATCAAATGGCCTTAGGACCATGTGTGCTATTCTCTATTCCTTGGCCAGTAATGTAAAAAGCCTTTTTTTCCCCAAGGAACCAGAGAAGCTCAGGGGACAATACCTGATTTATGAACTGTGATGAACAAGGGTTAAAAGGTGACTGCTTGCCTACTCGGTCTGGCTGGACAAGATCTTTTCCAAAGTGCTCTTTGCAAGGAAGAATGTTATTCCCCATGTGATATTCATCACTTTTAATAATAGCAAAAAAACAAAAAAAACAAAAAACCCTTTCCAAGGGGTGGAGAGGGAGAGAGAAAGAGATAATTGAAAAAATATGCCGCTTCAAAGGGAATTGGAACTTGTCTGTAACTATTTACAGAGCGTTTACAAAGGTTTGGTCTCCTTTGTGAATTAGAAAGTCAAATGCAATTTGAAACCTTTCTCATTTAAGGTCTGGGATGGAACCAGGGCCAGCTTTCCCAATGGATGGCCGAAAGAAAAACTTTCTGTAAAAGGACAGGTGGAATACACAACCTCATTTTCCTAGCACAAGGAGAAAAGCAGTTGGATATTATCGGCACCGGGAAGGTTTTTGTGCTAACTTACTCCTGGCTGCCTCCAAACAAAGGAAGACCACCTATAATGCATTGCAATATCAAACTGGGACCATGAATAGAGCGTGCAACCAAATCCTGATTCAGACATAATTTATCTAGGATGCATCAACAAATTTATAGCTCAGGGTTGAAATGAGAGGTCCTTGGCGCTCTTTGAGTTTGCTTGTTTTCTTGCAGAAGTTTCACTGCCCAAACTAGTGCACTCTAAAGGAGAATGACTTAACCAGTTAGCCAAGTTGATAATCAAGACTAAATTAAAAAGATATTTTTTTAAATGACTAGCTTTTGGGGGTACTTTGAATTTCCCACTTGTGATGCTCTCTGTATGCTGTTGTTGAGTTACTTGAATATTGGTAGCTCAGGGTTGAAATGAAGGGTCCTTGGTGCTCTCTGAGCTTGTTTTTTTTTTTCCTTGCAGGCATTTCATTACCCAGCTAGGTAACATTATCAGGGCTAGGCTAGGCTGATGTTACTGAAACACCTGCAAGAAAATAACCAAGCTCAGAGAGCACCAAGGACTCCTCATTTCAACCCTGAGCTATAAATATTCTCCTTTATTACCCCATCTATTATCATATCCAGGATGCCCTACCAATTTTCTACCAATGCTTCAGGACTGAAATCAGGGGTGCAAAAACAGAAGGATCCCTAGGAGCAGGGAGAGGTTGAAGGAAAAAAATAGCTGGGATGAAGGAGGGCTGGCTAGATTTTCTTTTATTTGTTCTGAGGGATTTCAGTGCAGGGATTTCCATACTTTGAAAATATACGTTATAGGAAAAGGAAGTGTTTCTTAGCAGAAAGGAAGGGGAAGGCAGGCAGGCAGGCAGGCAGGCAAGAAGGAAGGAAGGAAGGAAGGAAGGAAGGAAGGAAGGAAGGAAGGAAGGAAGGAAGGAAGGAAGGAAGGAAGGAAGGAAGGAAGGAAGGAAGGGGTATGCAGGCAGGCAGGCTGGCAGGCAGGAAGGAAGGGATGTGCGGGTAGGCAGGAAGGAAGGAAGGAAGGAAGGAAGGATGGATGGAAGGAAGGAAGGAAGGAAGGAAGGAAGGGGTATGCAGGCAAGGAAGCAAACAGGCAGGCAGGCAGGCTGGCAGGCAGGCAGGCTGGAAGGAAGGAAGGAAGGAAGGAAGGAAGGAAGGAAGGAAGGAAGGAAGGAAGGAAGGGGTATGCAGGCAGGCAGGCTGGCAGGCAGGCAGGAAGGGATAGGCAGGCAGGCAGGCAGGAAGGAAGAATGGATGGATGGAAGGAAGGAAGGAAGGGGTATGCAGGCAGGCAGGCAGGCAGGCTGGCAGGAAGTCAGGAAGGAAGGAAGGAAGGAAGGAAGGAAGGAAGGAAGGAAGGAAGGGACGGAGGGGTATGCAGGCAGGCAGGCTGGCAGGCAGGAAGGAAGGAAGGAAGGAAGGGGTATGCAGGCAGGCAGGCAGGCTGGCAGGCAGGAAGGAAGGGATGTGCAGGCAGGCAGGCAGGAAGGATGGATGGAAGGAAGGAAGGAAGGAAGGGGTATGCAGGCAAGCAGGCAGGCAGGCAGGCAGGCAGGAAGGATGGATGGAAGGAAGGAAGGAAGGAAGGAAGGAAGGAAGGGGTGTGCAGGAAGGAAGGAAAGAAGGAAGGAAGGAAGGAAGGAAGGGACGGAGGGGTATGCAGGCAGGCAGGCTGACAGGCAGGCAGGCTGGCAGGCAGGCAGGAAGGAAGGAAGGAAGGAAGGAAGGAAGGAAGGAAGGAAGGGGTATGCAGGCAGGCAGGCTGGCAGGCAGGAAGGAAGGGATGTGCGGGTAGGCAGGAAGGAAGGAAGGAAGGAAGGAAGGAAGGAAGGAAGGAAGGAAGGAAGGGGTATGCAGGCAAGCAAGCAAGCAGGCAGGCAGGCAGGCAGGCAGGAAGGAAGGAAGGAAGGAAGGAAGGAAGGAAGGAAGGAAGGGGTGTGCAGGAAGGAAGGAAGGAAGGAAGGATGGAAGGAAGGAAGGGGTGTGCAGGAAGGAAGGAAGGAAGGAAGGAAGGAAGGAAGGAAGGAAGGAAGGAAGGAAGGAAGGAAGGATAGCTACAGATATTACTAGTGGTTACCATGCAAGACTATTAGAAATTTAAAAGTTATAGATTTTATGGAGGAAGTTTAATGAGAATTAGGGTTACATTTTGTGAGATTAACCTCAGGCAGAGCGAACTGTACTGTACTGTTCTCAAACAAAACTGCTTTTGTTCATCTTGGAAGACTTTTCCCATTTGTCATTACAGGAATACAAATGCACACCAAGTTATCTGACCATTGCATCAAGAATTGTGAGTTTTCCTTCTTGTGGAGACCACCCAGGGAAAGATAGGTAGCAATTAGAAAGGGAACATTTAATGCCAATGGGAAGCTTTGAGTGAGAAGCAGCCCAGCGGAAGGAAAATGGAAATAATTCTGTCCACTCACCGAGGCCGTCTGAAGGCCAGGCCATACAACTGGCAAGCTAGTCCAACCGTCGGAGTATACACAATCGGCATGAATCTTTCTATGTCAGATGTGAGCACGCGGTAAAACAGTTTCTCATTTCTGTCCTGTAGAGTCATGAGGATGATGTATCTGAAAAAAGGACAGAAGAAAAGGAAGAGATGATGATGATGATGATGATGATGATGATGATAATAATAATAAGTAGTAGAAGTAGTAGAAGAAGAAGAAGAAGAAGAAGAAGAAGAAGAAGTAGAAGGAGAAGAAGAAGAAGAAGTAGAAGTAGAAGAAGAAGAAGAGGAAGAGGAAGAAGTAGAAGAAGAAGAAGTAGAAGTAGAAGAAGAAGAAGAAGTAGAAGTAGAAGTAGAAGAAGAAGAAGAGGAAGAGGAAGAAGTAGAAGAAGAAGAAGAAGAGGAAGAAGAAGAGGAAGAAGAAGGAAGAAGAAGGAAGAAGAAGAAGAAGAAGAAGAAGAAGAAGAAGAAGAAGTAGTAGAAGAAGTAGAAGAAGAAGAAGAGGAAGAGGAAGAGGAAGAAGTAGAAGAAGAAGAAGTAGAAGTAGAAGTAGAAGAAGAAGAAGAAGTAGAAGTAGAAGAAGAAGAAGAGGAAGAGGAAGAAGTAGAAGAAGAAGAAGAAGAGGAAGAAGAAGAGGAAGAAGAAGGAAGAAGAAGAAGAAGAAGAAGAAGAAGAAGAAGAAGAAGAAGAAGAAGAAGAAGAAGAAGAAGAAGAAGAAGAAGAAGAAGAAGAAGAAGAAGAAGAAGAAGAAGAAGAAGTAGTAGTTAAGTGGTGAAAAATAGTTTCCACAGAAGCACTTTCTTGGCATCTCCGAAAACCAGGATTACTACAAAAAGACATTAAACATACTAAAGATCCCTATCAACATTCCTTCCATTTAGCTTTTTGGAATGGGAACATCCACCAACATGAGAAAGCAATATTACAGGGTAGTCCTCAATTTATGGCTGTAATTGAGCCTAACACTTCCTTTGCTAAACAAGACACTTGTTAAGAGACTCTTGCCCCATTTGTGACCTTTCTTGCCACAGTTATTGTGAATACCTACAGTTGTTAAGTTAGTAACCCGGTTGTTAAGTGAATCTGGCTCCCCCCCATTGGCTTTGCTTGTCAGAAGGTCGCAAAAGGGGGATCACATGACCACGGGACACCCCAACCGTCATAAATATGAGTCAGCTGCCAAGCATCTGAATTTTGTTCACATGATCATGGGGATGGCTACAGCAGTTGGAAGTGTGAAAAGCGGTCATGTCACTTTTTTCAACACCGTTGTAACTCTGAATGGTCATTAAATGAAGGTTGTAAGTCGAGGACTTATATCCCAGATGAAACTCTGATTGAAAGATCTCCAGAAAGTCAGTTTCATCCACGTTTATTTGAATGTGCAAAGTTACCACTTACTCAGACATCATCCCAAGGATGGAATATTTGAGACCAGACTATAATTATAAAGTTCTTCCCAAAGAAGGCAGAGATTTTTCACTAAAAGTGAAGGGAAGGACGTAAGGAAGCATTGTTCAACTCCCGATTTTTAAATTACTGCCATCGGTTTTAATAAATTTATTTAGAGAAGGATTAAAACTGGATTTTTACCCTAATGCTTTAGGCTACGATTCACGGTGAAATAGCTCCCATCTTTTCCCCATTAACACTGAAAAATTTTAGTGTATAGTACCCAGAATAGTAACCATGGAGGAATAAAGGATACAAAACAAGAGACATCATTATTTTGCATTGTTTTTTTAGTTTCCCACCCTCTCCCCTTCTCATCATACTCCCTCCCCGCCTCTTTGTTTCAGCTACGTTGATTTTTTATAGTATTTATATTATTAGAATGTATACAGTTTTATCTTTTAATATTGTAAGCTGCCCAAAGTTACCATGTGCCAAGAAGGAAAGCTAATAAATTTTACAAATAAAATAATACAATGAATAAAGTTGATGTTTTGTGATAGACTTGGTGTTTTTTCAGGGTTTTTTTTTCAAAGACCAGCAGGGAATAACAGAATAACAGAGTTGGAAGAGACCTTGGAGGTCATCTAGTCCAACCCCCTGCTCAGGCAGGAAACCCTATACCATTTCAGAAAAGCAGTTGTCCAATCTCTTCTTAAAAACCTCCAGTGTTGGCGCACCCACAACTTCTGAAGGCAAGTCGTTCCACTGGTTAATTGTTCTAACTATCAGAAAGTTTCTCCTTAGTTCTAGTTTGCTTCTCTCCTTGATTAGTTTCCACCCATTGCTTCTTGTCCTGCCTTCAGGTGTTTTGGAGAATAGTTTGACTCCCTCTTCTTTATGGCAGCCCCTTAGATATTGGAACACTGCTATCATGTCTCCCCTCGTCCTTCTCTTCATTAAATTAGACATACCCAATTCCAGCATCCGTTCTTTGTATGTTTTAGGGAGGAAGGGTGTGCGCGCTTCCTTTTACAAATGCTGTAGAGATGCTACAGTAAAAAAAGAACCTACAGTCCTTTGAAAAGTTCAACAGTGTCTGCCACGTTTACAGCATGGAGAAGAATATTGGGTCAAAGAAGAGACTACGAGAGGTCATGTCACAGTAACAGTTCAAGGAAGTCCTTATCTATGTGGGAAAATGTCTGAACACAATGGGGGTAGCTGGGGTCAGTTTACTATTTCTGTTGGATGGATCCCTTAATAGGAGCTGGAAACAAAGCTAGCATAGAAATTATGAGACTCATCTGGGAACAGCTAGCCTTCTGGGACAAAATGCACAATAAGATGCCAGCCAATTGGCAGTTTCTCTGCAACCACAGAAGGCAGCCAAAGAAAGCAACCTGAAGGGTCAAAATCCAAATTTTCACTGTACGATTTGTGCAGGCATCCCCAGCTCACTTCTGCTCACTTGTCTAGATCATTGGATTTGGTCTCGTAGCTTTTGAGGACGCGGAGAACTTGGACATCTTGGCTCAGGAAGCAAGGCGGAAGAAGACCGTGTATTCCAAGCTGGAGCCTCTCTTCAAGGGTGAAGGCCATACCCTGGAAGGAATGGAAGAGAGGAGGGGGTGGGTTAAAACCATGGAACAAAACCATTCTCTTAAAAGAAAAAAAGTATTGCAAAATGGATGTGACCGTCTTCTGCCTCATGAATCCCAGCGACCGGTTAGGGCGCATAGGGTTGGCCTCCTACGGGTCCCGTCTATCAGGCAATGTCATCTGGCGGGGCCTAGGGCCAGGGCCTTCTCCGTTGCTGCCCCAGCCCTCTGGAACCAGCTTCCCTCAGAGGTTCGTACTGCTTCCTCCCTCCTAGCTTTCCGAAAATTGTTAAAGACACATTTATGGCGACAGGCTTGGGGCGTATGAGCTGTGCTCTGCCCCTGGGCCCTAGGAGTGTCCCTCCATCAGCGACTGTGAGCTGACTGTGCTTGTTTGTTGTATGAATGTGATTAATTTTATTGTATAATTTTATTGTATTTTTGTAAGCCGCCCTGGGTCCTAGGAGAAGGGCGGCATATAAGTTTAAGTAATAAATAATAAATAAATAATAAATGTGGTTAAGCGAGACAGTTGTTAAGCAGGTTTTGCCCCATTTTATGACCTTTCTTGCCACAGTGGTGAAGTGCATCACTGCAGTTGTTAAGTTAATCTGGCTCCCCCATTCACTTTGCCTGCCGTAAGGTGGCAAAAGGAGATCACATGACCCAGGGACACTGCAACCGTCATAAATATGAGTCAGTTGCCAAGCGTCCGAATTTTGATCAACTGACCCTGGGGATACTGCAGCGGTCATGTGATGTCACCTTTTTCAGTGCCGTTGTAACTTCGAACAGTCATTGTCTATCCAGATCCTTCTGTATCTTAAGCCTGTCTTCTGGAATAGCCAACACTCCAGAAGACAGGCTTAGGATACAGGAGGATCTGGACAGACTTGAACACTGGGCACTATCTAACAAAATGAAATATCAATGGTGAAAAAAAGCAAGATTCTACATTTAAGCAAGAAAAACCAAATGTACAGGTATAGTATAGGGGGTACCTTGCTCAATAGTAGTAACTGTGAGAGGGACCTCGGAGTCCTAGTGGACAATCACTTAAATAGGAGCCAGCTGTGTGCTGCAGCTGCCAAAACAGCCAACACAGTGCTGGGCTGCATTAACAGAGGGATAGAATCAAGATCACGTGAAGTATAAATACCACTTTACAAGGCCTTGGTAAGGCCACACTTGGAATACTGCATCCAGTTTTGGTCACCGCGATGTAAAAAAGATGTTGAGACTCTAGAAAGAGTACAGAGAAGAGCAACAAAGATGATTAGGGGACTGGAGGCTAAAGCATATAAGGAATGGTTGCTGGAATTGGGTATGTCTAGTTTAATGAAGAGAAGGATGAGGGGTGACATGATAGCAGTCTTCCAAAATCTCAGGGCCTGCCCCAAAGAAGAGGGAGTCAAGCTATTTTCCAAAACACCTGAAGGCAGGACAAGAAGCAACTGGTGGAAACTAAGCAAGGAGAAAAGCAACCTAGAACTAAGGAGAAACTTCCTGATAGTTAGAACAATTAACCAGTGGAACGACTTGCCTTTAGAAGTTGTGGGTGCGCAAACACTGGAGGTTTTTAAGAAGAGATTGGACAAGCATTTGTCTGAAATGGTATAGGGTTTCCTGCCTGAGCAGGGGGTTGGACTAGATGACCTCCAAGGTCCCTTCCAACTGTACTATTACTACTATTACTACTACTACTACTACTACTACTGCTACTACTACTAGATGAATGATTGTAATTTGAGGACTACCTGTATTAATTTTCTAATTGATAAACTCTTCCAAAGACAGAGAAGTTGTAAAGAACAATAGCTTAATGAGGGCAATTGATCTCACCTTCCAAGTTCACTTTAAACTTGCAATTGTGTAGAAGATCAATTTACCAAAGCAAAGTAGCTGAACCCAGATCAGCAATGAGCTCTGTAGTTATTGTTCACTAGATAATATACAGCCTAGGACAATGATGGCGAACCTTTTAGAGACTGAGTGCCCAAACTGCAACCCCAAACCCACTTATTTATCGCTGTGGCCCACTGGGTGGGCGTGGCTGTAGTGGGCATGGCAGACTGGGTGGGTGTGGTCAAAGTGGGCGTGGAGAAGGACATCTGTGAGGACCGGGCAGGGTTGGGGGAGATCCAGGGGGTCTCTGGCAGGTGGGGCGGTGGGCAGGAGGCTCGTCCTGCAGGGCAAGGCGAGGCAGGGGCCAGGGTGGCTGCAGCCTGACATCATCGGCCCCTGCACACAGAGGCCAGCAAGTGCATGGGAGCCAACATTGTCCGTCATTCTGCCGGCCCTTCAACTGGCGCCCTCTGGGGCTCCGCAGCCCATCGCCAGCAGTTCAGAGAAGTCACCTCTGAGCTGGACAGCCGGCCGAAAGCTGAGGAGGCGAATGTAGTGGGTCTTACTGAGGAAAAGGAGAGCATGAGAGGCCAGGAGGGACATTACAGGGTGGAGGGAAACTAGCCATGCCGGAATGCAGCCGCGCGAGCAGTGTTGGGCCTGCCCAGAAATGCCCACATTTCAGCATCACTCCGCGAGCTGCATTGGCTGCCAATTGGTCTCCGAACCCAATTCAAAGTGTTGGTTATGACCTATAAAGCCCTACATGGCATCGGACCAGGTTACTTACGGGACCGTCTGCTGCCCCATGAAACCCAGCGACCGGTTAGGGCCCACAGAGTCGGCCTTCTCCAGGTCCCGTCAGCCAGACAGTGTCGCCTGGCGGGGCCTAGGGGAAGAGCCTTCTCTGTTGCGGCCCCAGCCCTCTGGAACCAACTCCCCCCGGAGATCCGTGTCGCCCCCACCCTCTCCGCCTTTCGTAAATTACTTAAAACACATCTCTGCCGGCAGGCTTGGGGCAGTTAACATCTTGCCCCTAGCCAGTGTATGTCTGTGTGTATATTGAATGATTGGTTTTTCTTTTAAATTAGGGGTTTTTATATATATGTATTTCTAACTGTTGATTTCTATTATGTTGTGAGCTGCCCTGAGTTCTCCGGAATAAGGCGGCATAGAAGTAAAATTAATAAATAAATAATAAATAAATAAATGCATCCGGCCATGTGGGACCTCGGTGAGTTAGCGGGCGGCTGGTTGAAGAGGGACAGTTGCCATCTCCGGGGCATGGCGCACATGCCCACAGAGAGGGTTCTGATGCTGCCTCTGGCATGCGTGCCACAGGTTGGCCACCACTGGCCTAGGAAGATGTGATTTAAGCAGTCCAGCAACTTGGTGTAGCAAACATAGAAAGCACAGAAAGCAGAAGCATTGGTAGAATGGTATCTTATATTAATTAGTCCCAGGACTCTCTGTTGAAAACGTCTGATAAAACCCAGTGCTGCTTCTACAATAAATTTAGATTGTTAAAAAGAATCAGTCTTGGTGACTGATTCTGAATCAGTGCTATTTTAAATGCCTTTAATCCAAAACTGTGCTCCTTGTGGCAGACAATGTGTTTTTCAAATTTGACATGAATCTTGCCAAGAGATCATTTTGTCCATTATTTATTTCACTTATTTATTTTATTTATTTTTATCCTGCCTTTTATTATTTTTACAAATAACTCAAGGTGGTGAACATATCCAATGCACCTTCTTCCTCCTATTTTCCGCACAACAACAACCTTGTGGGGTGGGTTGGGCTGAGGGAGAGGGACTGGTCAAAGATCACCTTAGGTAGCTTTCAGGCCTAAGGCGGGACTAGAACTCACCATCTCCTGGTGATTGGCCCAAAGTCACCCAATTGGCTTTCATGCCTAAGGTGGGACTAGAATGCACCATCTCCTGGTGATTGGCCCAAAGTCACCCAGCTGGCTTTCATGCCTAAGGCGGGACTAGAATGCACCGTCTTCTGGTGATTGGCCCAAAGTCACCCAGCTGACTTTCATGCCTAAGGCGGGACTAGAATGCACCGTCTCCTGGTGATTGGCCCAAAGTCACCCAGCTGGCTTTCATGCCTAAGGCGGGACTAGAATGCACCGTCTTCCGGTGATTGGCCCAAAGTCACCCAGCTGGCTTTCATGCCTAAGGTGGGACTAGAATGCACCATCTTCTGGTGATTGGCCCAAAGTCACCCAGCTGGCTTTCATGCCTAAGGTGGGACTAGAATGCACCGTCTTCTGGTGATTGGCCCAAAGTCACCCAGCCTAATTTCATGCCTAAGGCGGGACTAGAATGCACCGTCTCCTGGTGATTGGCCCAAAGTCACCCAGCTGGCTTTCATGCCTAAGGTGGGACTAGAATGCACCGTCTTCTGGTGATTGGCCCAAAGTCACCCAGCTGGCTTTCATGCCTAAGGCGGGACTAGAATGCACCGTCTTCTGGTGATTGGCCCAAAGTCACCCAGCTGACTTTCATGCCTAAGGCGGGACTAGAATGCACCGTCTCCTGGTGATTGGCCCAAAGTCACCCAGCTGGCTTTCATGCCTAAGGTGGGACTAGAATGCACCGTCTTCCGGTGATTGGCCCAAAGTCACCCAGCTGGCTTTCATGCCTAAGGTGGGACTAGAATGCACCGTCTTCTGGTGATTGGCCCAAAGTCACCCAGCTGGCTTTCATGCCTAAGGCGGGACTAGAATGCACCGTCTTCTGGTGATTGGCCCAAAGTCACCCAGCCTAATTTCATGCCTAAGGCGGGACTAGAATGCACCGTCTCCTGGTGATTGGCCCAAAGTCACCCAGCTGGCTTTCATGCCTAAGGCGGGACTAGAATGCACCGTCTCCTGGTGATTGGCCCAAAGTGACCCAGCTGGCTTTCATGCCTAAGGCGGGACTAGAACGCACCGTCTCCTGGTGATTGGCCCACCCAGCCTAATTTCATGCCTAAGGCGGGACTAGAATGCACCGTCTCCTGGTGATTGGCCCAAAGTCACCCAGCTGGCTTTCATGCCTGAAGTAGGACTTGAACTCACAGTTTCCTGCTTTCTAGCCTGGTGCCTTAAGCACTAGACCAAACTGTTCTCTTTCACAGTGAGGTGCATCTGGAAACACTAAAATTGAAGTCCCACTCACAGTTTCACTCTCTGTGTATTGATCTCATCCTTAATTAAAAAGACTAAAAGTGCCATCATTAAACAGAGGATTGTGAGTAAGTTATGGCGGTGAAGGGATTTGTGCAGTAAATCTGGGATCAAAGATGTGGAAAAGGAGATCTGGACTGTGCATAGCTGCCCACCTCACATCCATTGGCATACTTTTAGACCAAATGTGCCAGTTTTGTGCACTACGCAATTGTGCAAGCATGGGGAAAGCTAGACTTACTGTAAAGATGTCAATATCCACTCCAAAGCATACTTTATTCTTGGAATTTGGATTACTGCACAGTTCCAGGGGTAATAAAATTAGAAATGAGAGAAACTGAGAAAATGTATATATTGTGCTTCTAACTTAATAGCAAGGATTTTGTAAAAAGTCATGGAAAATTATTCCAAGGAACAGAAAGGAAAGCCAAGCCTGAATAAAAAATATTTTTGTCCAACTCACCCCAATATATCTTCTCATGCTATTTAAGATAGTTGAATTTGTTTGCTGTTATGTAGGGGCCATGAGTCATGCATCCTCCCTTGGCGACTCTCAAAATGGGATGTTTTATATAATGTGCGTGTTTCATTTTTTGGATTCTCCCGATTGTAATAATTAAATGAAAACAATATTATTTTTGGCAGGAATGTCCCTAATCCGCTCTGTTTAGTCACTGCAATGGCTCTGAGAAAGACTTTGTGTCAACAAAATCTGCCAGGAAAGCAATTTCCTTCTTCCAGAGACAAGGAAATGCAAAAAGTTCCTGAAGATGACAAGTGTTTGTTTGTTTTTTGCCAAATATAGCAAAAGGTAAGCCAAGAATTCTAGAGTACAATCATTAACATTTATTTGTTTAAAAGGTTCTTCAGAAATGCACAGCATTTGATAAGTCAGCCAAACCGCACTAGGCTAGGAAAGTCTGCAGGATTTTTGGAATTCTCTCCAGAACCTTAACATAGGTAGTCTTCGACTTACCACCACAACTGAGTCAAAAATTTCCGTTGCTAAGCAAGGCAGAAGTTATGCCCCATTTTACGACCTTTTGGCTGCAGTTGTTAACTGAATAGCTGCAGTTGCCAATAAATCATGTGGTCGTTAAACAAATCTGGCTCCCCCTGCATTGACTGCTTGTCAGAAGCCAGCAGGGAAGCTTACAAACGGTGATCATAGTGCATATTTCATACTTCGTACAGGTATAGGACAGGGGGTACCTTGCTCAATAGTAGTAACTGTGAGAGGGATCTCGGAGTCCTAGTGGACAATCATTTAAATAGGAGCCAGCACTGTGCTGCAGCTGTCAAAAAAGCCAACACAGTGCTAGGCTGCATTAACAGAGGGATAGAATCAAGATCACGTGAAGTGTTAATACCACTTTACAATGCCCTGGTAAGGCCACACTTGGAATACTGCATCCAGTTTTGGTCACCACGATGTAAAAAATATGCTGAGACTCTAGAAAGAATACAGAGAAGAGCAACAAAGATGATTAGGGGACTGGAGGCTAAAACATATAAGGAACAGTTGCTGGAATTGGGTATGTCTAGTTTAATGAAGAGAAGGATGAGGGGGGACATGGTAGCAGTGTTCAAATATCTCAGGGGCTGCCCCAAAGAAGAGGGAGTCAAGCTATTCTCCAAAACACCTGAAGGCAGGACAAGAAGCAACGGGTGAAAACTAACCAAAGAGAGAAGCAACCTAGAACTAAGGAGAAACTTCCTGATAGTTAGAACAATTAACCAGTGGAACAACCTGCCTCCAGAAGCGGTGAATGCTCCAACACTGGAAATTTTTAAGAAGAGACTGGACAGCCATTTGTCCAAAATGGTATAGGGTTTCCTGCCTGAGCAGGGGGTTGGACTAGATGACCTCCAAGGTCCCTTCCAACTTTATCATCATCATCATCATTATTATTATTATTATTATTATTATTATTATTATTACTTATGACCATTGCAGCATTCCCGTGATCACATGATCCAAATACAGTGGTGGGATTCAGCTGGTCATTAGAACCGGTAGCTAAATTTTGCTGAGTTCGGAGAACCAGCTTAATACATTGTGCTTCCGGAAGTCCAGTCTAGGCCTCGGAGGTCTGGAAGAGGCTTCCCAGGCCTAGAACGTCCTGCCAGAAGTACATGGATACTATTTCCAGAAGTCCAGTCTAGACTTCGGAAGTCTTGCTCCATTTTATGATTTTTTTGCTGCGGTGAACCACTGCAGTTATTAACTGAGTTACATGCTTACGCGGTTTCTTGGAACACGTAGTCTTCGACTTACGACCACAACTGAGCTCAACATTTCTGTTGATAAGTGAAACATTTGTTAAGTGAATTTTGCCTCATTTTACGACCTTTCATGCCCACAGTTGTTAAGGGAATCGCTGTAGTTGTTACCCTAGTGACACGATTGTTAAGGGAATCTGTCTTCCCTGTGGACTTTGCTGGTCAGAGGGTCACAAACGAGGATCCCATGAACCCCCACTCCCAGGACACGACAACTGTCCTAAAGACATGTCAGTTGCCAAGTGTCCGAATATTGACCACGTGGGGGAAAAGGGTCATGTCACTTTTTTGCAGTGCCATTGTTAAGTTTGAGCGGTCACTAAACAAATGGTTGTTAAATCGAGGACTGCTTGTAAAACCTCTGTGCTGACTTACACAATTAGAAAAGGAGAGGGCTGGGTATGTGGAATGGAAGACTTGGTGACATCTTGGACACCAGTCATTTGTGTCTCCCATAAAGATCCAGGACTTTACCTGGATTTACCATCCTTCAACTTTCGGACTGCTGTCTAGCTCAGAGGTCCCCAGCCTTTTGGGCACCAGGGACCGGTTCCATGGAGAGAAGTTTTTCCATGGACCGGAGGGTGTGTGTGTGTGGTTTTGTGTGCTGCCTGCATCCTGTGAATGGGGCTTTTCTTGTTTGTGTGGACTGGTTGCTGGCATGCCGCGGCCTGGTACTGCTCCACAGACTGGGGTTGGGGACCCCCGGTCTATCTATCTCAGGGTTAGGCAACCTTGGCTCTTTTATGACACGTGGACCAACTCCCAGAATTCCTGAGCCAGCATGGGGGAACTATGGCCACTTCATGACTTGGGGACTTCAACTCCCGGAATTCCTGAGCCAGCATGGGGGAACTATGGCCCCTTCATGACTTGGGGACTTCAACTCCCAGAATTCCTCAGCCAGCATGGCTCAGCTTGGAAACCTCTCCCTTTCCTCTCAGCATGGCTGGCTCAGGAATTCTGGGAGTTGAAGTCCACGACTCATAAAAGAGCCAAGGTTGCCTACCCCTGATCTAGCTAGTTGCTTTTTGGCAAATCAATCTGCAATCCCACCCTTGCAGCCTTCCTCTCACAGCTGCCTCTGAAACAAAAATCTTCTAGCTGCGCCACTAGAGATTTCTTAGTCAGCAGTGATGATTATTCCCTAATAGTTTTTTTTAAACTGATTCTAGGATGAGAAAATTGTGGAGGCTGCATCCCAATGGCCTACTAATGCCAAAGGAAACATGGCTAGCCATAAGGCATCCGTTTTCCTGTGATTATTTCCTGATGTCGCTTTTTTTTAAAGTCCAGCAAATCTGGACTGGGAAGGGTTCGTGCGTCAGTGAGGAGGGAGGCCAAGCCTGCGGGGTGAACTTTGCTCTCTTTTGACCTTGAGGCCCAAATGCCAATTTTCGATCATGCCATTCTTTTGACTATTATTATTATTATTAATGATAAAGTTGGAAGGGACCTTGAAGGTCATCTAGTCCAACTCCCTGCTCAGGCAGGAAACTTTATATATATTGTTAAAGCCGGCTTCGCTGCCAATTTCTGATGCCCGGGTTGGGAAAAATACGGCACGGAGATGCCAACAACGGAATGGAAAGAATAAAAAAATAATTCCAAGGTTATCTGCCTCCAATCTATTCAGACAATCAACACATGGTTGTTCACCGCCTCTGCATGCATGTTTCCTAATGACCCCTGTCAATCAAATTCAGAAAAAGACAAAAAGAATTCTTATGCAAACACAAAGGCAGAGATGCACACTTAAAACTCCCTGGTTATGTTTATATAACTGTCCTACCAGCCTCCGGGAGGCATTTAGAGTCAGGCAGCATTAAATCAAATCAAAGAAAACAAATAAATGAATATTGGAGGGCATAGTAGATGGCATGTCCTTCCTTCCTTCCTTCCTTCCTTCCTTCCTTCCTTCCTTCCTTTCCTTCCTTCCTTCCTTCCTTCCTTCCTTCCTTCCTTCCTTCCTTCCTTCCCTTCTTCTCACTAAGCATCTTAAAGTTGCCAAGATTGGGAAAGGTCTATGGAGATTCTCCAGATCATGGTTGTCCCAAAGGTGCTTTTTCAAGAGACAATTGGACTTCGTTTGTTTTTCCTTGAATATGTTTCCTTTCTCTTCTAAGAAGCTTCAGTCAGAAACTGAAGAAGCTTCTTGGATGAGAAACGAAATGTCTTCAAGGAAAAACAAAAGAAGTCCAGTTGCCTCTTGAAAAAGCACTTTTGGGACAAGATTGGGAAACCCTGCTTTCTTGACATACTTCCTTTGATGAGGTCCAGCCAACCACAGGAGTCTTGTTAGCATTTTGGATTAAGGGTGTTCAAGACACCCTAAACACATCCAAGCTGGCTGAGAATTCTGGGAGTTGAAGTCCACATATCTTAAAGTTGCCAAACACTGGCCCAAGGAGACAGACACATTCATGCAAGATGGTGGTCCACTGATGTCAACTGCAGTGTACTGTGGAACATATTGGAAAAAGTTGGGTTGCAAACAGGAAGCAAAATAGTGAGAATGATAGCTTTGGGCTTTGCTCCTCAATTGCCTGAAAGAAATCTGGCTGGTTTGTAAAAATATTAAAATTGGGAAATGGTGGACGCTGGCCTCATGGTTATATGATCCTACAAGAAGGCAATTCCTCAGCAGTATCAGCCTTAGGGGTGATCAGTTTAACCTTCTCATCTTAAAAATCTTTCATGAGATTCAGCAGGCTTTTATTCCCACATCAGTTACGTAAGCCAAGCTTCGCCAGCCTGTTAGCCATAGAAGAACTTCCATTTATCTTATTAAAGGGGGGGGGGTGTCAACCTATTCTCCAAAGCACTAGAAGGCAGGACAAAAAGCAATGGATGGAAACTAATCAAGGAGAGAAGCAACCTAGAACTAAGGAGAAATTTCCTGACAAGTGAGAACAGTCAACCAGTGGAATGCTTACCTTGAGAAGTTGTGGGTGCTCCAACATTGGAAGTTTTTAAAGAAGAGATTGGACAACCATTTGTCTGGAATACTATAGGGCAGGGATCTTCAAACTTGGCCCTTTTATGACTTGTGGACTTCCAGAATTCCTCAGCCAGCGTGCCTGGCTGAGGAATTCTGGGAGTTGAAGTCCACAAGTCATAAAAGGGCCAAGTTTGAAGACCCCTCCTATAGGGTCTCCTGTTTGAGCAGCAGGTTGGACAAGAAGACTCCCAAGGTCTTTAATAGATAGTATGACTTCCCCATGATTTATATCAGTGTTGGTGAACCTATGGCACGGGTGCCAGAGGCGGCACTCAGAGCCCTCTCTGTGGGCATGCGCGCCGTCGCCCCAGTCCTAGGCCTTCAACTGGGTTTTATAAAACCTTTTCGCTTTAGGCCTCCGCCGCCGTGTGCAAAAAAAAAAAAAAGGTTCAATCAATCAGTCAATTTCAACTTCTCGCGGGGAAAAAAAAGGTCTCGCAAAGTTGAAATTGATTGGTTGAACTTTTTAGTCCCACCCAGTCTGCCGTTATCACGGCAGCCACGCCCAGCCAATGGGCCACACCCAGCCAATGGGCCACACCCACCCGGCACCCGATGATGCATAAGTGGGTTTGGGGTTGCCGTTTGGGCACTCGGTCTCTAAAAGGTTTGCCATCGCTGATTTATATCCTGCCTAGTGGTTGGCGATGCCAGATGAGAATTGTGGAAGGTGGGAGTCCACCTATCTGCTGTTGCAAAAGGCTAAGGAACTCTTTTCAAAGGCTTTGAGCCAGAGTTCTTTGGGTTACTAAGACACAACTCCAAGAGTAAAGGAGGACTTAACAATCACCTCATCACTTTGGAGATGGATGCATTCATTGACCGTGACATTCAGCTTTGTTACAGGCTATTTATTTTGTCAATAATAGGAAAAAGTATTCCTGGTCATTCATATTAACAAAGGGGAACCTTTCCGGGTTTTTTTTTTTTCTTCTGGCGGCTGCCAAATTATGTAAAGAGTTAGTAAACCGAAAACAACTTCTTCTTGGAAAAGAAAAATCTACTCTGTAATTTTTTTGGGGGGGTATGTTTCCCCCTACAGTCTCTCTCTCTTTTCATTTCAGTCTAGTAAGGAAGGCACTTAAAAATGGACAAGGCTTTACAATGGTTTTCAATAGGGTATTTTTGTTCCTTTTTGCTGCCTTGGACATAAATGGATGTTTTCTGTTCAGAAACGAGTAGCAAATATTTCTCCTTTTATATACCACAACAATCCTTCTCTGTAGCCTAGTCCCAGGTCTTAATCACATACAGACGCTGCTCTATTTTCTCTTTCTCACTGGAACAAAATTAGCTGTAGCTAATATGTGCCATGCATTCATGGCCCTATGGCTCGATCCTGCCTACAGTCAAAATCATTTTTTCACTGTCATTAGAATACAAAGGCGTTTGGGGGAATCTTTTTTTTACTCTTAGCAGCCCAGAAAATCCTAATGGCTCAGTAGAAAATATTAGATACAGGTAGTCCTCACCTTACGACCACAATCGGGACTAGAATTTTGCTTTCTAAGTGATGCGGTCATTAAATGAGTTATCATGTGAGTGGACCGGTTATACGACCATTTTTACTGCGGCTGTTATACAAATTACTATGGTTGTTAAGTGAATCATAGAGTCATTAAGCGAATCCAACTTCCCGAATTGGCTTTGCTCGTTAGATGCCAGCTGGGAAGATGGCAGATCACAATCAGGTGACGTCAACACAACTGCAACGGTCGTAAACGTGAGCCAATTGCCAAATGCCCAAATTGTTACTACACAACCACAGGGAAGGCGATATGATTGTAACTTAAAGGACAGAGCATGTGTCCCTTTTTCCAAGCCTGTCATAACTTTGAATGATTATTTAATGAATGATTCCAAGTCCAGAACCACCAAATTCCTGGAGAACCAACTAAATGGAGATTAAAGATTCAGAATAATGGGGAATGTGAAATTTTCTCTCATTGAGCGATGGAGAGAGAATACTTCTCTCTTGCTTCCCTTTTTTAAATAATATTTTATTAGTTTTCTACACTGACAATTCATAAGTGCTTGGTAAACAACGCATTGTCTAGGTCCATTTGTTTTACTTAAAAATACACATTAAATTCCTAATCTCTACCCCGTTTTTCCAGCCATCGATAAAATACATCACATATTTGAAAATATTGTGTGTCTTCTTTTTCTTTAATCTTCAGCGTTAAGTCTATCCATTTCTGCACAGTCCAGTATTTTCTTGATTATCTCTTCTTCAGATGGTGTGTCTTCATTTTTCCATACAATTCTTGCTGCTGTTAATACATGCAACATTAAATATACACTTTCTTGATCATATTTTCCTAATAAAAATAGTTCTGGTTTAAAATCTACATGTTTTCTTAACATCTTTTCTAGCTCTCTCTTGCTTCCTGAACTGCTAGATTATGCTCAAGCTTGGTAAGATCCATCAAAGTTGTTTGAGAGTTAATCCCTTAAGTAGCTTCTGTACAGTCCAAATTGAAATTTGGTAGTAGCAAGGATTAGATTACTTTTAAATAAAAATCAACCTTCAGCGTAACAAAATAAGATTATTTAAGATTAGTTTAATAATTCCTTTATGAGGATTTAAGGTAGGTTTATTCATGGAACATGTGTTTTGTCAACTTCTATAATGTTTAATAATAATAATAAAGTTGGAAGGGACCTTGGAGGTCATCTAGTCCAACCCCCTGCTCAGGCAGGAAACCCTATACCATTCCAGACAAGTGGCTGTCCAGTCTCTTCTTAAAAACTTCCAGTGTTGGAGCATTCACCACTTCTAAAGGCAGGTTGTTCCACTGGTTAATTGTTCTAACTGTCAGGAAGTTTCTCCTTAGTTCTAAGTTGCTTCTCTCCTTGATTAGTTTCCACCCGTTGCTTCTTGTGCTGCCTTCAGGCGCTTTGGAGAATAGCTTGACTCCCTCTTCTTTGGGGCAGCCCCTGAGATATTGGAACTCTGCTATCATGTCCCCCCTTGTCCTTCTCTTCATTAAACTAGACATACCCAATTCCAGCAGCCGTTCCTTATATGTTTTAGCCTCCAGTTCCCTGATCATCTTTGTTGCTCTTCTCTGTACTCTTTCTAGAGTCTCAATATCTTTTTTACATCATGGTGACCAAAACTGGATGCAGTATTCCAAGTGTGGCCATACCAAGACCTTGTAAAGTGGTATTAACCCTTCACGTGATCTTGATTCTATCCCTCTGTTAATGCAGCCTAGCACTGTGTTGGCTTTTTTGGCAGCTGCAGCACATGGCTGGCTCATATTTAAGTGATTGTCCACTAGGACTCCGAGGTCCCTCTCACAGTTACTACTGTTAAGCAAGGTACCCCCTATACTATACCTGTGCATTTGGTTTTTCTTGCTTAAATGTAGAACCTTACTTTTTTGTGTGCTCTATTTTATGAAAGCCACACAGTACACATTAAGATAATCTTCGATTCAAAACAGTTCATTTAGTGATTGCTTAAAGTTACAACGTCACTGAAAAAAGTGACTTATGACCAATGGTGGGATTCAAATATGTGAACAACCAGTTCTCTGTGTGGATGGCGCTTCCGGAAGTCCGTTCTGGGCCTGGGCAACAAAAAAATTAACTACCGAACCGGCTGAATCCCACCACTGCTTATGACTGTTTTTCACACTTACAGCCCCGAATCCCCACGGCTACGTGATCAAAATTCAGATGCTTGGCAACTGACTCACATTTATGACGGTTGCAGTGTCCCGGGGGTCACAGGATCCCCTTTTGCGACCTTCTGACAAGCAAAGTCAATGGAGAAGCCAGATTCACTTAACAACCCTGTTACTAACATTTAACAACTGTGGCAAGAAAACTCATAAAATGGAACAAAACTCACTTAACAACTGTCTCATTTAGCATTGGAAATGTTCAACGACTCAATTCTGGTCATAAGTCAAGGACGGTTGCAAGTGTAAATAAACGATCATAAGTCCCTTTTTTTTAGTAACACTGTAACTTCAAACTGTCCTTAAATGAACTGATGTAAATTGAGGACTATCTGTAGTGAGTTATTTGGGTTTCCTTTATCACACAGCTCCCCAGCCTTTCCAGCTTGGCAGCCCAGAAGCAAAGGGAGGAGCAGGGAAATGTGTCCGTGTGCAGCCCAGGGATACTAGCGTGCACGCACGCACAAGTAGACTGCATGCTCCCACAGCAGCGTGCTGGTGCCCGTGAGCATGTGTAAATGAGCCATTGGTGCCCACATGACATTGGTGGCGGTGCTAGTGCACCTGCGCATGTACAAATGGGGCCACTAGCACTGACACAGTGGCACTACCATGAGTGGGAGGGCTCCCCAGCTATTCCTGCAGCCCAGTAGCCAATATCAGGCCACGGACTATAGTTGGGGACCCCTGCTTTATCACACTGCAACTACACCTACAAAAATGTCTGAATTCTATCTAATATAAAACTGTTCCAAGTAAAGCTGCCTTCTTCAACTGATTGTGGTGATTTTGCCAATGCTGATGGTGTTCAATTGGTGCTCCAGATGTTTTAGCTTCACACCCAAAGCCCCTATTACTATTGGTACTACCTTAGCTTTCTTTTGCCACAGTCATTCTATTTCTGTTTGCAGGTCTTTGCATTTTGTTATTTTCTCCAGTTCCTCCTCTACTATTCTACTGTCTCTAGGTACTGCCGTCCGTTGTCCTCACTTTTTTGTGTGTTTCTTAATAATTATTTCTTAATAATTATATCCTGCAATGGTACTTTTAATGCCATCAAACATTCACATCTGCCTATCCCAGATTTTTGGGAAGGACTCGATAGGCAGATAAAAATGCCAAATCCAGTCTAAACATCTGGCTGGCTGTGTGACCAACCATAATTTGCTAAACTTCTTTGTGTTCAGTGTTTCTGGGTGGCTCATGACCATCGAAGAAATTACAATAAAATGTTGAATTTGGATTCACTAAACAAACCACAACTGGCAACTTCACGCATACTCTGTGATGTGATAATGTGAAATATGATTATACAATGGCTTAGTTCACACATTGCACTCTGCTAAAATCAAATAAGCCACGTTCTAACTTAGCATGTTGGGTAGAAGTAAATTAATATTAAATAAAAAATAGTAAGTAAATAAATGGTAAGATTTTATATCATTTCTTTGCAAACAGGGGTTCTCACTGAATCCAATCTCTTCTTCAGTAAGCGTATTCTTTTCTTAGTATAAAACACTACGTTTTTAAAGTTCTGGCTCCAGTCAAGATTTACAAAATAATACTTCCATGATTTAATTAAACCCATAAAAAGGAGCAAAACACCCCCATACTTGTTTTATTCTTGTTGCCTCTGGCATATCTACGGTATGACTCAGAAAATGTGCACTTTAGAAATGAATTCCTTCTCTGTTCTCAGTGTTAATATTTTCCAACATCTTTATTCATCATTCTGCTCTACTTTTATTCCCTTTGAATCATAAAATGCTCCTTTGTGTGCTGCTTAATAGTTGCATGGTTACCTGAGAAAAAATTGCTTACCAGCTGTATAAAACTTGCATAAAAGCTCGTTTCACTGGGGTCTGCCTATTTTTCATTCTCCTGACGAAAATATTTATTCATTGTTTCAAAAGTACATTATTTTGCTATCTCCAAAACATTCTAGTTCTGGAAATTAGTAGCATCTCTTCAGTTACAAAACCAACTATTCATGTTAATTCGTTTTCATCTAATTATTCCCCACTAGTACATATCTCCAGAGTAAAGTAGTATCACAGCACCATTCCATTTTGCATGCTATTAAGTTGAAATACTCATACCTCCTGTTCTAACCATTTAACTAGCCCAGGAGTGGTCAGTCACAAGCAGTGTTAAGCTGTGTGAACTTCAACTCCCAGAATTCCCCAACCAGCGTGACGGTTTCAAATATTTTATAAATTCCCATTATTGTACCTCCAGCAAATCAGACCTAAAAGTAGAAGAATATGAAATTATGGTTTCATTTGATGTTATAGATCTATGTCTTCTTCATGTCCATAGATTCAGGACTAACAAAAGAATCCATGGCAGAAATACTTCTTCAAACTTGGCCCTTTAATGACTTGTGGACTTCAACTCCCAGAATCCTTCAGCCAGCGTGCCTGGCTGAGGAATTCTGGGAGTTGAAGTCCACAAGTCATAAAAGGGCCAAGTTTGAAGACCCCTGGCATAGAATGAAGAGGTCCATTGCTACCCAATTGTTTCAGTAGTTTGTTTTACATCCATTGTTCTCTTTCATGTTTTTGTGATTCCCATTTTGGAAACTTCACCATTTTTGGGATGACTGAAATATCTAGGGATTATTCTAAAGCTAGAAGCTGCTGGACTGCCAACTTTGAATTTCAACATTATGGCCTCTGCTATGTTCCTCTTTATGAAGCACTGATGTTTATTGTCTCCAATAATGGCTATCTGAAACAGCACAATTACGCTGAAAAGATACAGGCTAGTTGGCAGTAAACCATAAGATTCACGGAGAGAGGAAGATAACAGTCAGACCTCCTTGTTTTTGTGTTTCTGCAAGAAGGATAGGTCTTAAAAGCCTCCAGTGTTGGAGCATCCACAGACTTTTGCAGGGAATTCCAGTAAAGAATTTTATGGACGCTGAAGGACATGGCATATTCAAACCGGGAGTTTACGCACTCTTGAGATAAAGATACAGGATCAGGAAGTTTACACTGGATTTAGACAAGAGGTCAGATGAGATGATGATTACTATTCATCGGCTAGTCCAGGTTAATTTCAAAGCATTCCAGCTTATCCCTGAGGATCTCCAAGTTTAGAACTCACAAAGCAGATGAAAAATGGCAGGAAACGTTTTTGATTTTTGGGGGTGTGTCTGAAAGACATCCATAAAACAGCTCTTCACAATCAGCACAAGAATGTTTTCCAATAATGTGAATTATCTCTCCAGGTTACCAGAAGTTTCAGCGCTCTTGTGTCTCATTTCAGCACTGAGAAGCAATCATTTATATAGGAGTGTTAGACATTCTGATTGTGGATTTTGGTAAAAAAAACAATAAAAAAAATAAAAATTAAAGATAATTAGTGATTACTTCCAGCCCAAAAGAGGTTGGCAGGTTTACAAAGGGCAGGAATAAATTACAGAAATTGTTTAAATGGTGTGGCGGTAGAGAGGAAGCCTTTCTTTCTAATTTGTTCCTGCTAGAAACAATTGTTGTCTGTAAAATTGCTAAAATGCTTCTTCTTCATGGAAAAAAAACCCGTGGTAAACATATTGTTGTCGTTCACGTCTAACATCTGAGGGAGGACCCAAGAAGAACATGGGAAAAATTGCCTGCTGAGATCGTCATCTTTTGATTGACAATGTTCACAGCCAGCAAACAGTGATATGAGGCTGTCATGGAGGACACCCCAAAGGTGCCTTTTTCACGAGGCAACTGGGCTTTCTTGTTTTTCTTTGAAGACCTTTCGCTTCTCACCCAAGAAGCTTCTTCAGCTCTGACTGGATGCTGGGGGATGGAAGGATTTATACTCCTTGCAGACAGCCGGTCATTTGCATTCTTTCAGAGCATCGTTGAGGCCACCAGGAGGTTTACCTGTGTCCACAGGGTCACCAGAGTGGTGCAGATGTGTGTGGAGCCTTCTTGGGTGCAGGATGTTTTCTGCCCTGTGTCCGTTCACTGTTGAACACAGGTGCAAGCTGTTGAGGATGTGTCTGTGTTGTCCGCATCTCAAACTGAAGCGCAGATGGTTCCTGTAGTCTGCAATGCTTCTGGAAATCCATTCATGCTCCCTCACCATTTGAAGGGTATTTTTAATTAATTAATAATAATAAAGTCGGAAGGGACCTTGAAGGTCATCTCGTCCAACCCCCTGCTCTAGCAAGAACCCCTATACCATATCAGACAAATGGTTGTCCAGTCTCTCCTTAAAATCTGCCAGTGTTGGAGCACCCACAGCTTCTGGAGGCAAGTCGTTCCACTGGTTAATTGTTCTCACTGTCAGGAAGTTTCTCCTTAGTTCTAGGCTGCTTCTCTCCTTGATTAGTTTCCATCCATTGTTTCTTGTCCTGCCTTCAGATGCTTGGGAGAATAGGCTGACCCTCTCTTGTTTGTAGCAGCCCCTCAAATATTGGAAGACTGCTAACATGTCACCCCTAGTCCTTTTTATTAAACTTGACATACCCAATTCCTACAATCGTTCTTCATATGCAATGTTAAGAAAGTTGTCCAAATCTCAGGCAACATACTAGCTCACAAACACCACTTTGGAAAAGTGTGCCTGGATTTTCAACTCCCTTCTGTCACTCTCTTCATTCTTCTCCTCCAAAACTGATAATTGATTTAGGCATGTGTATGTTAAGCTGATTGACAGACTGAAATATTCTTTACTTTGCAGGCTTTTAAAGTGTGCGCTGAATGAGAAGCTATAACTGGGAGGAAAACTGTCATTTTAAACCCGAAGAGAGCAGCCCTTCAGCTTTAAGAAAAATGCCACTTATAATTAGCACCTCATTTGCTCCCAACTACAGGATTAGATTCTGAAAAATAAAACTCTTGATTTAAAATGCACTAGCTGATTGCCTTGTTTTTACCCTTTATAGAAAGCAGATGCATGCTGAAAAAGCCACATTAAAAGTACTCTTTGAAGGATATAAGACTTAAAACAGGCACAGGCAACTGATCCAGCTCAGATTTGCAATTAAAAAAAACAAAACAAAACAAATCAGAGAACTATGCTGAACATTTCAATCTTTTTTGCATTACAGGTCGTCCTCGGCTTATGACCACAACGGAGCCCAAAATTTCTGTTGTTAACTGAGACATTTGTTAAGTGAGCTTCATCCCATTTTACGACATGTCTTGCCTCAATTGTTAAGTGAACCACTGGAGTTGATAAGTTAGGAACCTGGTTATTAAGTGAATCTGGCTTCCCCATGGGCTTTGCTCATCAGAAGGTCACAAAGGGGGATCACATGACCTTGGGACCTAGCAACGGTCATAAATATGAACCGGTTGCCAAGCGTCTGAATTTTGATCATGTGACCATGGGGGTGCTTGCATTGGATATGTGTGTGCAAAATGGTCTTAAGTCACTTTTTTCAGTGCTGCTGTAATTTCAAATGGTCACTAAAGTCGAGGACTACCTGTATTTGTAGACTTTGGGAAGGGGGCTAAGTGAAAAAAATAAATATTAAGAGGCTTAGGCCATTGATTTTGCCCTTTATTTTTACCAACCAGTAAACAACAAATTTATACCCCAAGAAATAGCACTGTTGAAAGCAAGTGTTTTTCTATTCTTTGTACGTGAAAGAGACCAAATAAAAAAGCAATTCAAAGTCTGAAAATCAAAGCTTGCCCGTTCATATTTTAAAACTCAAAAGAATCTCTTTTATTCTGAAATTTAAATTTCAAACAGTATTTCATTCATTTCATTTCATTTATTGGATTTCTATGCCGCCCTATTCCAAGGACTCAGGGCGGCTCACAGCATAAATAGAAATCAACATTAAAATACATATAAAAAAGGAACCCCTGAATTAAAAAAAAACCAATCATCCAACTAACATGCACACAAACATACACTGGCTGGGGGCAAGATGTTAACTGCCCCAGGCCTGTCGGCAAAGATGTGTCTTGAGCAGTTTACGAAAGGCAGAGAGGGTGGGGGCAATACGGATCTCCGGGGGGAGTTGATTCCAGAGGGCCGGGGCCACAACAGAGAAGGCTCTTCCCCTAGGCCCCGCCAGGCGACACTGTCTGGCTGACGGGACCTGGAGAAGGCCGACTCTGTGGGCCCTAACCGGTCGCTGGGTTTCATGAGGCAGCAGACGGTCCCGTAAGTAACCCGGTCCGGTGCCATGTAGGGCTTTATAGGTCATAACCAACAGTATATTAATGCGTATTGGGCAGATAGCCCTTGACTTACAACTGTACATTTGGTGACCATTTGAGCTTCAAATGGCACTCAAAGAACTGACTTACAACTGTTCCTCGAGCTTACAACCATCACAGCATCCCCCCACAACCAGGTGATCAAAATTTGGCTTCTTGACTTGTAGCTTGGGCTAGACTTTGAAGTTAAGCTAGCATTTCTCCTGTTGGTTTCTGGAGGGCTTTTCCCAAACCAATCAGATCGACCACCATCTCGCCGCAACCAGCGGGACTTCCTTCTTTGTTGCCTCTATGGGGCAACGTCAGGCCCATTTAGGGTCCCCTATCTATCAGGCAGAAATCAGCCGTAGAGTGCGGAGCCCCGCAATCCCTCAGCTGCTGCACAAAACCGAAAGCCCCAAAACTTGGCAACTGGCATGGATTTGCATCCTGGAGCCATATGATTGGCATTTGCGACCTTCTAAGCTGGCTTCGGACAAGCAAGGTCAATAAGGGAAGGCAGACTCGCTTAACGACCACACGAGTCACTTAACTGCAGCGATTCACTTAACAACCATGGCAAACAGATACTAAAATTGGGCATGATTCACTTAACAACCACTTTGCTTAGCAACCCAAATTCTTATCTCAACTGTGGACACAACTCAAGGACTCCCTATATTTGAGCATGGCATTTGTAGGTTTACGGTTAGGATTCATCCAGTCGCTCTGATTCTACCCCAAATAGGGACTATAATAGGATCGTAAAAACGGAGTTTATTTGTAGGTATCATCCGAGGTCCTGGAGATCTTTCGTAGCCATTTTACTGGTGCTGAATCAGACCTAAAATATAGGTAGTCCTCAACTTACAACAGTTCATTTAGCAACCGTTCAAAGTGACAACATCACTGAAAAAAGCGACTTATGACCATTTTTCACAGTTACAACCACTGCGGCATCTCCATGGCCATGTGATCAAAATTCGGATGCTTTGGCAGCTGACTCACATTTATGATGATTGCGTTGTCCCGGGGTCATGTGATCCCCTTTTACAACCTTCTGATCAGAAAAGTCAATGGGGCAAGCCAGATTCACTTCAGAATTATGATGCTAACTTAACAACTGCCATGATTCCCATGGGCAAGAAAGCTCGTAAAATAAGGCAAAAGTCACTTAACCAATGTTTCACTTATCAACAGAAATGTTGGGTTCACATGGTCATAAGTCAAAGACTACATGTTCCAGGAAACTGCATAAACACACTTCTTTAGCCTTGGATTCCCATCTGGCATTCTGGCCCAGTGAATTAAGTCCAAAGGAAAGTATTGTCAAATTTTAGAACTGCCGGAGCTGTGTGAGCAGTGGAGAGACTGGCCGCTGAGGCAAAACAAAACAGTCCTTCAGACGATAATCAGAGAAGAAAGAGCATAAACCTGAAAACCGAAGGGATATGGCTTTTTTTCCCCTTTTGTTTCAGTTGGCATCAAAATAAAAGAGTATTTGAAAATTCTCCACCCACGTCTGGGACTGGCAGCCTAGTGCAGACATGTCAAACACAAGGATGTGGCCCGCGAAGTGGTTTCATGTGGCCCACGAAGCCATCCTGGAAACAGTGAGGGAACGGCCCCCGCTGCCTTGGCCCTGGCCTTCTGCCAGTAAATACCTCCCATCGACCAGTTCACTCCCACAGAGAGGGCCTCCTCAGGGTGCCATCGGCTAAGCAGTGTCGGCTGGTGGCGCCCAGGGGGAGAGCCTTTTCTGTGGGGGCACCGACGATGTGGAACGAGCTCCCCCCAGAACTCCGGACATGTCATGATCTCCGCACCTTCAGAAGAGAACTGAAGACTCATCTCTTCAATCAAGCCGGCCTGGCCTAGATCTCCTCGGGTTTTAAAATTTTTAAACAAGGCTGTTTGGGTTTTAGAATTGGGTTTTTAACAGGTTTTTAGCAACAGCCTTGTATTAATATTAATTTAATTTTTAAATATTTATTGTTTTTATGTTTTTACTCTGTTGTGAACCGCCCCGAGTCCTACGGGAGAGGGGCGGTATAAAAATTTAATAAATAAATAAATAAAAATAAATGTACAATTTTGTGGTGGCCATCTTGGCACTTGCCCTGGTGGACCATGCCTTGGCACTTGCCCCGGTCCCACCCCATTCTGCCAGAGACCCTCAGATCTGTCCCACTCCTGCCCAGGCCCCCACAGGCACCCTTGCCGCAAATGATATAGAACTGGCCATGCCCACCCAGTAGCCACACCCACTCCATCCATGCCCATCCAGTAGGCTGCACCCACTCTGGCCACACCCACCCAGCCCCCCAGGGCAACCGCAATGCTGATGCGGCCCTCAATGAAATTGAGTTTGACACCCCGGGCCTAGTGTGTTTGTTAAAACAAGGCAAATTATTTGCAAGAACTTGGGAATATAGGATTGAACTTATGTCAATACTGTAAGGACTAATGAAACAGTTAATTTTTTTGAAACCTGACCTTTTTTATTAGGTATAATGCCAGAAAAGATCGATAAACCAAGTATATACCTGATTTTACAAGTGATTACAGTGGCAAGACTCATATTCGCACAATATTGGAAAAAGGAAGAAACACCACCAGAGGAAGAAATAATTAAAAAAATACCAGAATGTGCAGAAATGGACAGACTTACTTTGAGGTTGAAAGAAAAAGAAGAAACAGAATATTTTCAAACTTGGGACTTATTTTATCAATGGCTGGAGAAAAGAATAAAGGATTAGGAATTAAATTTGTATTAGTGAATGATAAACTTAGACAACACGTTTGTTGAATAAAGACTACTGAATCGTATGAAAAATTAATAAAAACTTTACAAACAAAAGAAACAATTAATTATGTATCCACACAATTCAATCTACTCAATCAGTGATTCAGAAAATTTTATTTGTTTTATATTCCTCTATCTCTGCTTATAGCCAAGATCAGTTCTGAAACTGACACAACTAAAATCCACATAAAAGTGTTGTGAACTCAGTAGGTGGTTAGGACTACACCCAAAGGTCACTGGGATTTTAATACCGTTCTCAAATTATTTTCAATTCTCCTTGATGTCTGCAGGAATGAAGAGGTTTAAATCTTGATCTTAGGCCCCAACGAGTCATCTTGTGAGGAAGATGGGCAGCATAACTTACGGGACCGCCTGCTGCCTCACGAAACCCAGCGACCGGTTAGGGCCCACAGAGTCGGCCTTCTCCAGGTCCCGTCAGCCAGACAGTGTCGCCTGGTGGGGCCTAGGGGAAGAGCCTTCTCTGTTGCGGCCCCGGCCCTCTGGAATCAACTCCCCCCGGAGATCCGTATCGCCCCCACCCTCTCCGCCTTTCGTAAACTCCTTAAGACACATCTTTGCCGACAGGCCTGGGGCGGTTGACATCTTGCCCCTAGCCAGTGTATGTTTGTGTGTACGTTTGCTGAATGAATGGTTTCTTAATTTAGGGGTTCTCTTTTTTATATATGTATTTTTTATATATGTATTATGTAGTTTTTTATATTGGATTTCTATTTATGCTGTGAGCCGCCCTGAGTTCCCGGAATAGGGCAGCATAGAAATTTAATAAATAAATAAATAAATAATAATAATTGTTACACGAACACACAAACAAAGACCAGGTACTCCTCAGCTTACTTGATAACAGTGGAGCCCAAACTTTCTGTTGCTAAGCAAGACAGTTGCTAAGTAAGTTTTGCCCCACTTTACAACCTTTCTTGTTACAATTTTAAGTGAATCGCTGCAGTTGTTATGTTAGTAACCGGGTTGTTAAGTGAATCTGCCTTCCCCATTGACTTTGCTTGTCACAAGGTCGCAAACGGTGATCACATGACCCCGGGATACCGCAACCATCATAAATATGAGACTGTTGCCAAGTGTCTGAATTTTGACCACGTGACCATGGAGATACCGCAACGGTCATAAGTGTGAAAAACAGCCATAAGTAACCCTTTTCAGAATCATTGTAACTTTCAACGGTCACTAAATGAATGGTTGCAAGTTGAAGACAATCTGTAGTATATTATTCAGAGTGTAATGACCACACTGGAAATAATCAATAAAAGGTTGAAAAAGACAGCATGAGAAAAGAATATTTTTTTTTTAAAGTATTTTGAAGCAGAATGGACTCTTTCAGAATAGACTGAGTCAGCTGTCTGGGTGGATCAGTGAACATCAGCTGAACTTTTTACTCGTCCATCATTCCTTCTGATACCGGTAGTCATGTTCGGGAATGAGTGCCAATTTTGAGGATTTGCTGGTTGGGGAATTCTGGGAATTGAAGTCCACAGATCTTCAAGCGGCCAAGGTTGAGAAACGTTCTTCTGTCTACTGCATCATAAAAAGGATACGCCTGATGCCCTGGGAGCTTGATGACCATAAAAGATTTGGCAGTTCAGGATTAATCTTGCTCATCACAGAATTGGACCAGCTTTAGCTGACAAGAACATTACTCGGTTCCATATCCCTTATTACAGTCAAATTTGTACTCTCTCAGATGGAATGTTGCGCAACATGGTTCTTAATCAAGGTCAATGTTCGTTTTGCCCACATTTCCTGATTTTTGCCAGATACTGTAAAACAGATGGTTCCTTCTTCTGTTATTATAAAAGTTCATTGATACCAGAATCTGCTGAGATCTTCCACCCATCCAGTCTCATTTGATCCTTTGTGTACTCTCTGTCTCTCTTTTTTGTTTGACCTACTTAATTTCCTTCCCATGCACAACCCAGTAATCGACTTCTTCTTCATTTGCCTCTTGTACCTGGGAAAGGTGCACACAGTGAAAGTAAGTGACCACCTTCCTCCTCCTCCTCCTCCTTTCTTCTTCTTCTTCTTCTTCTTCTTCTTCTTCTTCTTCTTCTTCTTCTTCTTCTTCTTCTTCTTCTTCTTCTTCTTCTTCCTCTTCTTCTTCTCCTCCTCCTCCTCCTCCTCTGTTCTTCTTCTTCCTCCTCTCCTCCTCCTCCTTTCTTCTTCTTCTTCTTCTTCTTCTTCTTCTTCTTCTTCTTCTTCTTCTTCTTCTTCTTCTTCTTCTTTCTCTTCTCCTCCTCCTCCTCCTCTGTTCTTCTTCTTCTTCTCCTCCTCCTCCTCCTCTGTTCTTCTTCTTCTTCTTCCTCTCCTCCTCCTCCTCCTTTATTTATTTATTTATTTTATTTATTTATTCGATTTCTATGCCGCCCTATTCCGGAGAACTCAGGGCGGCTCACAACACAGTAGAAATCAACATAAAAATACATATAAATATAAAACCTCTTAATTTTTTTTTAAAAAAAACCCAATCATTCAGCATACACACAGACATACACTGGCTTGGGGCAAGATGTTAACTACCCCAGGCCTGCCGGCAGAGGTGTGTTTTGAGTAATTTACGAAAGGCGGAGAGGGTGGGGGCGACACGGATCTCCGTGGGAAGTTGGTTCCAGAGGGCTGGGGCCGCAACAGAGAAGGCTCTTCCCCTAGGCCCTGCCAGGTGACACTGTCTGGCTGACGGGACCTGGAGAAGGCCGACTCTGTGGGCCCTAACTGGCCGCTGGGATTCATGGGGCAGCAGACGGTCCCGTAAGTAACCTGGTCCGATGCCATGTAGGGCTTTATAGGTGATAACCAACACTTTGAATTGGGTTCGGAGACCAATTGGCAGCCAATGCAGCTCGCGGAGTGATGCCGAAATATGGGCATTTCTGGGCAAGCCCAACACTGCTCGCGCGGCTGCATTCTGCATTACCTGAAGTCTCCGAACATTTTTCAAAGGTAGCCCCATGTAGAGAGCATTGCAGTAGTCGAGCCTCGAGGTGATAAGGGCATGAGTGACTGTGAGAAGAGACTCCCGGTCCAAATAGGGCCGCAACTGGTGCACCAGGCGAACCTGGGCAAATGTCCTCCTCGCCACAGCCGAAAAATGATGTTCCAAATTTAGCTGTGGATCGAGGAGGACGCCCAAGTTGCGGACCTTCTCCGAGGGGGTCAAAAGCTCCCCCCCCAGGCTGATGGACGGATAGATTGAATTATCCTTGGGAGGCAGAACCCATAGCCACTCCGTCTTGTCGGGGTTGAGCTTGAGCCTGTTGGCACCCATCCAAACCCTAACAGCCTCCAGACATCGGCACATCACTTCCGCTGCTTCACTGAAATGACACGGGGTGGAGATGTAAAGCTGGGTATCATCAGCATACTGATGATATCTCACCCCGTGTTGTTGGATGATCTCACCCAGCGGTTTCATGTAGATATTAAACAGCAGAGGGGAGAGGACCGATCCCTGAGGGACCCCACAAGGGAGGAACCTAGGGGTCGACCTCTGACCCCCCGCCAACACCGACTGCGACTGACCAGTGAGGTAGGAGGTGAACCACTGCAAAACAGTTCCTCCAACCCCCAACCCCTCCAGTCGATGCAGAAGGATACCATGGTCAATGGTATCGAAAGCCGCTGAGAGGTCAAGTAGCACCAGGATAGTGGAAAATCCCTTATCCCGGGCCCGCCAGAGATCATCCGTCAGCGCGACCAAAGCAGTTTCCGTGGAGTAGCCGAGCCTGAATCCTGACTGTTGAGGGCCCAGATAATCAGCCTCATCCAAGGACCGTTGGAGCTGGAGTGACACCACCTTCTCAACAACCTTCCCTATAAAGGGAAGATTGGAGACAGGACGGTAGTTGTTTAATACAGCTGGGTCCAGGGAAGGCTTCTTGAGGAGGGGGCGCACAATTGCCTCCTTGCAGGGAGCCGGAAAGGACCCCTCCCTCAAAGAAGCGTTGACAATCTCCTGAACCCAGCCCCGCGTCACCTCCCTGCTGGCTGAAACCAGCCAGGAGGGGCACGGGTCCAATAAACAGGTGGCGGAACTCACAGCTCCAATGGCCTTGTCCACTTCATCGGGTGCCACAGGGTCAAAGTCCTCCCACACAACAGGATCAAGACAAGTCCCTGTCATCTCGACTGAATCATTATCAGCCGACACTGCATTCCAATTGGAGTCAAGGTCCATCCGAATCTGGGCGATTTTATCCGCGAAAAACTTATTAAAGTCCTCAGCACTACCCTGCAAGGGTGCATCAACCCCCCCCTGATTAAGGAGGGAGCGAGTTACCCTAAATAGGGCGGCTGGGCGGGATTCCGCAGATGCAATCAAGGCGGAATGATACGCGCATCTTGCCGCCTTGAGCGCCACCTGATAAGTTTTGATATAAGATCTTAAAAGTGTTCGGTCAGATATGGATTTACTTTTCCTCCATCGCTTCTCTAGACGTCTCTTCTGGCGCTTCATCCCCCTGAGTTCCTCAGTGAACCAAGGAGATCTCCTGGGTCTGCTACCACAGAGAGGTCGTAGCGGCGCGATCCGGTCAAGAGCCCCCTTCGCAGCCATATTCCAGGCCGTAACCAGGGACTCTGCTGAACCGAGAATGAGAGAATCCGGTATTTCCCCAAGCGTCCTCTGAAAGCTCTCTGGGTCCATCAGACGTCTGGGGCGGAACCACCTAATCGGTTCCGCCTCCCTGCGGGGGAGGATTGGAGCCTTGAAAACAAGCCGCAACAGAAAATGGTCTGACCATGACATAGGCAAAATATCTAAGCCCCTTAAATTCAGATCATTGCTCAACTGTTCTGAGAGGAATACCATGTCGGGAGTGTGTCCCCTCTCGTGAGTCGGACCCTGAACTACCTGAGTCAGGTTCATGGTTGCCATGGTGGCCATGAACTCCTGCGCCAACCCAGAGGATTCGCCGAGCGATGGAAGATTTAAGTCCCCCAAGACAATAAGCCTGGGGAACTCAACCGCCAGCCCAGCAACCCCCTCAAGTAGCGCAGGCAGGGCTGTTGACACGCAGCTGGGAGGCAGGTACGCGAGCAACAAGCCCACCTGAACCCCTAGGTCCAACTTCACAAGGAGCAACTCACAACCCGCAATCTCAGAAACAGCGAGCCTGCGTAGGCTAAAAGTCTTCTTGGCTATAATAGCCACTCCTCCCCCCCTTCCCTGGGGTCGTGGCTGGTGCCATACCTGAAACCCGGCTGGACACATCTCAGAGAGAGGAACTCCTCCCTCCGGGCCCAGCCAGGTCTCGGTCACACATGCGAGGTCGGCCTCCTCATCCAGGAGAAGATCATGGATGAGGGGAGCTTTATTTACAACCGACCTGGCATTGAGCAGCAGCAGCCTGAGCCCAGGGTCCGGATTTCGCCCATTACCAGTACTTCGGGTTGAACTCACAGGGTCGGAGCAAGGGATCGCTTTTAGACAGCGAGCTCTTGTTCCCCGAGAATGGCCTACCCTATGGCTCCCACCATATCTGCCTCTCCCCAGCAAGACCGGTATACTTTGGCCCTCTATCACCCCAGAGCCAGCGTCTCCCCTCCTCTGTTCTTCTTCTTCTTCTTCTTCTCCTCCTCCTCCTCCTCTGTTCTTCTTCTTCTTCTTCCTCTCCTCCTCCTCCTCCTTTCTTCTTCTTCTTCTTCTTCTCCTCCTCCTCCTCCTCCTTTCTTCTTCTTCTTCTTCTCCTCCTCCTCCTCTGTTCTTCTTCTTCTTCCTCTTCTCCTCCTCCTCCTCCTCCTCCTCCTCCTTTCTTCTTCGTCTTCTTCTTCTTCTTCTTCTTCTTCTTCTTCTTCCTCTTCTCCTCCTCCTCCTCTCTTCTTCTTCTTCTTCTTCTTCTTCTTCTTCTTCTTCTTCTTCTTCTTCTTCTTCTTCTTCTTCTTCTTCTTCTCCTCCTCCTCCTCCTCCTCCTCCTCCTCCTCCTCCTCCTCCTTAACTTATTATAAATAAATTTATAAATAAAGCACCCAAATTTTGATCACATGGCCATCCCGCAACAGTTGTGTGAAAAACGGTCATAAGTTACTTTTTTCAGTGCTATTGTAACTTTGAACAGCAATTAAACAAACTGTTGTAAATTGAGGGCTACCTGTATATTTTCCCTGGGTTGTTGTTGGGTTTTTTGGGTGGGGGGTGGGGGGGGGAAATGAGAAGGTCTCTAACTTCCATGGGCACATGCTATTATTTTTCTGTTTCCTGCCTCAAAAGAGCAGAAAAACCACACCATTATTTTCTGCAATTGTGACTGGAAGTCATCCAGTATTTGAGCAAAGGAAAAAAGGAGGCAGAGAGATTAGAAGCGGTGGGGGCTAATATGCAGCTCAGGGCTTTCAGTTGTCCAGCGTTGTGATTTAAAGACACCTCCCCCAAAAAAGGATAGAAAAGCAGGATACTTTCAATAAAGAACAAAAAGAAAATCAATCTGACCACAGTTGTCTTTTTTTTTTTATGGGGGATGAAGTGTATGATGACACAAGGAACTCATTTCTATCAGATTTATGGGACCATCAGGAGAAAAACTACTTCATCCCTTGTTTCTCATTTATTCTTTCCAGGCCAGTGTTTAATTTATCACAGGGTTGGGCTTCAGATACAAACCACAGAGGTGCGGTGAGCAGTTTAATGTTAGTAGGTTGTACAGGCCTCACGGAAAAAAAAAAGAGAGAATTTTGCCAGTTCCTGTTATTACTAAAAAGCAACTTTAAACCAAACCCATTTGTGAAACGCCCTTGTAAAATGGCCTAGAAGAGAATGGACGCTCTTGTCAAACCTAAACATACCTTGTATACCAAGAATATATTTTTTCCCTAACCACTGATTTAAAACAAATTAAAGGGGGTTTGGAATAATCATCATACTTTGAATATGTTTTGTACTGAGGAATTCTCTTTGGTTGAATATTATTGGGCAAAAATCAGGAAAGACTAAAGGGCTGATTCCTTGCAAGGCAAAGATAGGCAACTGGTAGAGCCGTCCCCAAACTGTGACAATATGTCGTAGGTGCTCTCACAAAATGGTTGAATGTTACTCATCTGACACCAAAGAAAGGCAACCATGCATCAGGCTCAACTCCATGTAGTTTCTTGAAAGTAGTATAGGTAGTCCCCGACTTACATTCAGCTAGCGCAAGGGTAGGCAACCTTGGCTCTTTTATGCCTCGTGGACTTCAACTCCCAGAATTCCTGAGCCAGCCATGCTGAGGGGAAAGGGAGAAGTTTCCAAGCTGAGCCATGCTGGCTCAGGGATTCTGGGAGTTGAAGTCCACGAGTCATAAAGCGACCTAGGCCTTGGCCAGAGATAGGCCACCTTGGCTCTTTTATGACTGGTGGACTTCAACTCCCAGAATTCCTGAGCCAGCCATGCTGAGGGGAAAGGGAGAGGTTTCCAAGCTGAGCCATGCTGGCTCAGGAATTCTGGGAGTTGAAGTCAAACGAGTCATAAAAGAGCCAAGGTTGCCCACCCCTGATTCTAGCGACTGTTAAAAAAGTGACTTCTGACTGTTTGTCACACTTATGATCATTGCACCATCCTCATAGTAACCTGATCAAAAAGTCAGATGCTTGGTGATTGGCTCATACTTATGACGGTCACCGTGTCCTGGGGTCATGTGATCCCCTTTTGCAACCTTCAAACAAGCAAAGTCAATGGGGAAGCCACATTCACTTAATAACCAGGTTACTAATTTATCAACTGCAGTGATTCGCTTAACAACTGAGGCAAGAAAGGTCGTAAAATGGGACAAAAGTCGCTTACCAATTGATTTGCTTAGCAACAAAAAGTTTGGGCTCAATTGTGGTTGTACGTCGAGGATGACGTGCACAGAAATTATGTATTTCCTTCTTCCAGAATGTTCCTTTGACTTCCCAGTCTAGCCAACAGCCTTGATATCACCTAATGTTGCCCATTTAAGTACTAACCACAGCCAACCCTGCTTAGCTTCCATGATTGTCCAAAAGATGGACAAGATGCTTGCACAATTTAGCAAAATAGCATCCAGTTGTTCATTCGATCCCATCTTCCCATATGCTTTTTAACATATGGTCTGTTTTGGTCTTTTTCTTTAACCAGGCAGTGAGATTTCCAACCAAAATACTGGGTGTCAGTTCCTTATTATTTTTATTTCTTAAGAATGCCAATGCAGTGTGTGCCCACCATGGCACAATCTCCCCCACCCCAAAAGAATGTCAATGCAGTGTGCCCACCATGGCACAATCTCCCCCACCCCAGTGCTAATACTGAAATTGCTGCTGCATTATATTAAATGCCAGTCAGAGATATTTGGATCTTTCCTTCTTAATAAATCACTGAATTATTAAGCTGCCTTCTACCAGGACATCACTGAGGTGACTCGCAAGTTAGAGTTGTATAACCGCAGAATAAAATTCTCCCTTGTGCTACAATCACCTAATAAGGTAGAAATATGTTCTGCCTCTTTAACCTTCAAAAATAGCACACTGTACAAGCTATTTTTCAAACCATCCTCCACCTCTACAATGGCAGTAACTTTCCCCTCCACCAGTCCAAAGCTCTTAAAAATAATAAAAATCCAACTTTGATATCCTACAAGCTTCTTAACCTTAATTTAAGAAAGCCTGCCTTTCTCACTGTGGAAGAAATGGAGCCGATGGTTAAATTTTGCATCATTTCTGCCTTTTAAAATATTTCCTTTCCAAGCTAGAGGGAATCAGGAGAACAGTGGAGAATCAATACGGATTTTCAGTACATCTATTTGACCAACTAACATGCCGTGGGAAAAAACCCCATGCTGGAAAGCCAATATTTCCTACATAATATAGAGAAGAAAGGAGAAGAAATATTTTTTTAAAAAAATATTTAACTGTATTTTAGGACATCCACGGTAGGGTTTCAGTACTGGTTACTTCAGAATTGTGGAAAACCCTGGTACAGATCTGCGGCTATGTTCAAAGTGGGTTCTTTTTAAAAAGTATTTTAAACTTTATTTTTAATATCTTTATTCTTGTGGCAAAACAATGTTTTCACTTGAAAAAAAGAAACTTAAAAAAGTTATAAGCTAAAAATACAAACTTAGAAGGAAAAGAAAAAATATCCCCTATGTTATACTTATCAATAGTCACTGATTTACCAATAAATTCACTACATGTGTACAGCAATTTGTTTAGTCACATTTCAAAGTTACAATGGCACTGAAAAAAGTAATTTTTTTCTTTCCTCTAACCAATAATAAAATAAATTCCAAGTTTGATAATAATCCATTTTCTTTCAGTCTCATAGTTAATCTGTCCATCTCTGCGCATTCTAATATTTTTTTAATTATTTCTTCATCTAGTGGTACTCCTTCATTCTTCCAATATTGCGCAAATATGATTCTTGTTATAACGTGCAAAGTCAAATATAAGCTTTGTTTATTAGTCTTTTCTGGCATTATACCTAATAAAAAAGTTCAGGTTTAAAATCAACATGTTCTCCTAGCATCTTTTCTAACCAGGTATGTATCTTTTCCCAATAATTCTTTGCTTTATCACATGTCCACCAAACATGATAATACGTGCCTGACTTATATTTACATGTCTGACATCCGTCTGACATATTTTTAAACATTTCTGCTAATCTTCCTGGTGGCAAGTGCCATCTATAAAACATTTTATATAGGTTTTCTTTATAGGAAGTTGACATTGTCAATTTATAGGATTAGGAATTAAACATGTATTAGCATATGTAAACTCAGACAGCACGTTGGTGGAAAAATTATTATTGTTTGTATGGGGAAAAAAGAATAAAAAGATTAAAAAAAAGATAAAAGAAAAAAGTGACTTTTTTCATACTTACAACCATTGCAGTATGCCCATGCTCACGTGATCAAAATTCATATAGTTGGCAATTGATTCATATTTATGACGGCTGCCAGTGTCCCGGGGTCACGTGATCCCCTTTTGCAACCTTCTGACAAGTAAAGTCAATGGGGAAGCCAGATTCACTTAACAACTGTGTTACTACCTTAACTGCAGTGATTCACTTAACCAGTGTGGCAAGGAAGGTAATAAAATGGGGCAAAATGCACTTAAGAAATGTTTCACTTAGCAACATAAATTTGGGGCTCAACTGTGTTCGTAAGTCGAGGACTACCTGTGCAATGCAATTTTCCAAATAAACCAGTTCAAACATAATCATCTTCGTTGCTCTTCTCTGCACTCTCTAGAGCAGGGGTGTCAAACTCAATTTCACTGAGGGCCGCATCAGAATTACGGTTTCCCTGGGGGGGCTGGGTGGGTGTGACCAGAGTGGGTGCAGCCTACTGGGTGGGCGTGGATGGAGTGGGCGTGGCTACTGGATGGGTGTGGCCAGTTCTATATCATTTGCATCAAGGGTGCCTATGGGGGGCTGGGCAGGAGTGGGACAGATCTGAGGGTCTCTGGCAGAAGGGGGTGGGACTGGGGCAAGTGCCAAGGCATGGTCCACTGGGACAAGTGCCAAGATGGCCACCACAAAATTGTACATTGGCTCCCGGCTGGCCAGGGCCAAGGCAGCGGGGGCCGTTCCCTCACTGTTTCCAGGATGGCTTCATGGGCCACATGAAACTGCTTCGTGGGCCGCATCCAGCCCCCGGGCCTTGTGTTTGACATGTCTGCTCTAGAGGCTGAAAATTGGACATGACTGAACAGAAGAAAAAAAATCAACAGTAAAAGAACAAACAATCAAGAAATATGTTGCAGAATAGCAACATGGTAGAGCAGCCATGAAGGCATTGGAAAAGATATTCAGATGCCATGATGTATTTATTTATACCCACTAATATCAGAATGGTGCAAGTCATAATATTCCCTATAGTACTCTGCGAAAGCGAAGTCAGGATTTTGAAGACGCAGTATAGAAAGAATCTTGATTTTTTTGAACATTGGGGTTGCGGACGAAGGACTCCTGTAAATACCATGAATAATCTAGAAAACAAGCCAATAAATAATAGATTCCTTAATAGACTCCTTAATTCTCCAAATGTCAAGGTTGAATCGCTAAGATGCCTGCTAACTTCTATCGCTACTCAACTTGCCATAGAAACAGGGGAGGGGGTAAAAAGTGTGGGAAAGAAACGGGATTTTAAGAAATCATCCATGGACCGTGAGAGCCTAGAAGAATGCCAAGGTCACTAATGCAGGTGTCTGACAGAGAAGTGGATCGCTCCCATAACAAACTAAAGATATATGAGCGTGAGCACCCGGTGGGTAGAGATTAAGGAAAGCTTAATTTGCTGGTTTTGCTTCTTCAGTTCTAGATGTGTACTCAATAAAGTTTTAGGGCACTTCAAAGCCTTGAAGATTCCTTGATTTTGAGTTCGCTGATCTGACATTTGACACTAAAACTGGTCATTCCAATTCTTCTTTATAACTAATTTCATGTTACTTTTCAATCCTTTACAACAGGGGTGTCAAATTGCTGGCCCACAGGCCAGACACGTCAACCGGAAGCTGCACCCACCCCTATTGCTGGCAATGGCAAGACTGTCCCGATACGTCTCGCAACGTCATGTGAAGTCGCAAGTTTAACATGTCTGCTTTACAAAATTGAATTGGCTTCCATTCAAATGCTGCATCTCTTAAAGATCCTAAAACTGTAGGTACCTTAGAGCAGCGGACCCCCAACTTTTGGGGACCCTTGCCTTAGAGGCTGCTAAAGAATCTTGGTGATGCTATTTCATTAATATGCATGCCAAGTATACATAACTGCCAAGCAAATATTGAAAGTTCAGTAAGTCATATTCAATACACAATACAACAATCCTGAAAATCAACTGGTCCAAAGTCTCGATCCCTATTTCTGCTAAACAATTTTGAACACCAGGGTTCATTGTATGTGGGATCTTCATTACCAAGTTGCTTTAATAGGTACAATTTGGAAGAAAAGAACATGTTTTAGACAGTTCTCATCAATTGGCTAAAGAGAAACTGAGTCATGCATATTTGAAGTAATTCTCTTCTGAACAGCCATGACTGGTGTTTAAAATATTTTAAAGAATGAGCTGATGTGACAAAAATACTGTCAATGCTTAGTCAGGAATACATGAAATTATCTCTCTCTTTTGAAACAATCTTGTTGCAAAAGAACTTCGCTCATTCCAAAATTTAGTTTAAAAACAGCTGCCTAATAACCGATGAAATAGGAATTTCTAAGTGTTGATTGAGAGAGAGACAAGTCCAAGAATATGACTATTGTCTATTAATGCTACTGAACCACACCCAAATATTCTCCAGCTGTGTTAAATCACAATTCTTTCTTTTGCTATGTTGGCTGGAAAGCATGAGGAATTGTAGTCAAAAATTTTTAGACCACACCAAATTCTTGAAGATTAAGAGAGACGTACAGGCACTTCTCAACCTACAACCACAATTGAGCCCAAAATTTCAGGATTGAACTCCTGGCAGTGGGCAGAGTTTGCTTGCAATATTACATTGTAACCACTGGGATACCTTGACTCCTGCAGTCCCAAAGGAGTGGAAATTCAACATACCAATGCTTATAATCTATACTCGCAACCGACAGAACAGCAACCTCGTTTCAACATTCTAAACTGTACTTAAAAATAGCCATTTGTTTCCTGCCTAAAAAAATGTTAGATATGGTAACGACTGTTGGCCAGACCTCCCTCTTTAAAAAGAAAATAGAAACAGCAAACAAGGGGATCAACAAACTGCTTCCTACATAAGATTTCAATATTAACCCAATTATAATTTGCAGAGAGTAGGATTCCATAATGCAAGGGTTCTGGCAAACATTTTAGAATTGCTGAAGAAATATTTGAGATGTAAATGTTGACCTCTCACCCCCTTCTTTCTCTATTTTTTTTCTCACAGTAATATAACCAAGAACAAAACCTCAAGTTGTAATTGGTTGAAACAGAAAATGCTATCTTGGGTTCCTGGCCGTGATGACGCAGTGGTTAGAATGCAGTATTGCAGCTACTAACTCACTGCTCACTGCCAGGAGTTCGATTGTGACTGGTTCAAGGTTCAAGATTCTAACTGGCTCAAGGTTGACTCATCCTTCTGAGATCGGTAAAATGTGTTGTGATATTAAAACGCAAGCGCTATCCTTTCTGTACTTGTGTCGTTGTTATGGGACAGAAATAGGAGAGAATTGGGTTATGTTGCATCACAACATAATTCATCATTTTGTTGAAACTGTCAGTTGCTGTGGAGGCCCAAGAGCTGTGGTGGCGCAGTGGTTAGAATGCAGTATTGCAGGCTAATCCTGTCCACTGCAAGGAGTTCGATCCTGATCCGCTCAAGGTTGACTCAGCCTTCCATCCTTCTAAGATCGGTAAAATGAGCACCCAGATTGTTGGGGGCAAATATGCCGACTCTGTAAACCTCTTAGAGAGGGCTGTAAGGCACTGTGAAGCGGTATATAAGTCTAATTGCTAGTGCTATTGATATTATGATAAACTGCTTGCCTACAACCAGAAGCAGGTATATTATCTGACAGTTTTGTAAAAAGGACAAAACACTGGACCGTTGTGTCCCAGAATCTACCCCTTTCACACATGTATGTGCACAATATAGGCAGAATTTGCAGCACAAAGGTGTAACATTACTTTCCTCATCTGAATACCCCACATATGTCTCTGATCAGGGGTGCCTATTACTTGGATCAAAACAGATAAGGTAGAGATCACAACCACACAATCAAAGAGCTGCCCTTTTGTATGTGCCTGACAAATTGATTCACCTAAGAAACAGCTAAGACCTGGATCACACTGTCTTGGATTCGTGCATCAGATTTTCTGAAATGTGCAGCTATTTTTTAGTCCCTAAGGTCTACTATTTCATTTACTGGCTGACAAGCAGGCAGCTCTGCTTGTTTGGCAGCAGACAACATTCAGCATGATATGATATTGTAAAATACATTTCCCAGTGCTTCCAAAAATAAAATGGATTTGAGAATCCAGAAACAGCTCTACTCTCTCCAAAGTTGTCCCTGGTGGCACCAGATTTTTCCAATGACATATCCTGGCTTGTTTCATTTTCATATGTCAAAATAGAAGAGTCTGGGAGAAGTTGGCCAATAAGCGGAGATCATAAGAATTATTAGGAAAACATATCAAGAACTTCCACTGAGCCTATTCTTAGAGTGCTCAGAGCTTAATGTAGTTCCATGGAGTTCCTGGCTGCCTCAAAACATAGGATTGGCCAAAAACAGTTCTGGGGAAGTGAGTGCCCATTGAGTTTTGAACTAGTTTTCTTTATTCCCAAAAGACAACAGGCATGGATTCAAGCTTCTTTAGCACAAACCAAAATAGGAACTGTGGGGATATGAGTCTACAAAAGTACATGGATCCCAAGGGCCAGAACAAATCATATAGGACTCTTTGAAAAGACATTATTTGATTATACATGAATTGTTGAATAAACCCCATCTGGAATGGTTCCTTACAGAATCTGTCAAGATCTTTCTGTATCTTAAGCCTATCTTCTGCAGTGTTGGCTATTCCTCCCAGCTTGGTGTCATTTGCAAATTTGATGAGTTCCCTCATCCAAATCATTGATGAAGATGTTGAAGAGCACTGAGCCCAGAACAGAGCCCTGGGGCACCCCACCACACACTTCCCTCCATGTAGATGCAGTTCCATTGAGAACCACATCCTGAGTACGGCTGGTCAACCAGCTACGAATCCATCTGATGGTGATGCTTTCTAACCCACATTTTTCTTTCTTATCAAGTAGTAGGTTGTGGTCTACTTTATCAAATGCCTTACTGAAGTCCAAGTAAATTATACCCACAGCATACCTCTGGTCCACTAATTTTGTCACCTGGTCAAAGAATGCAATATGATTTGTCTGGCATGATTTGTTTTTGACAAACCCATGTTGGCTTTTGGTAATTACTTTGTTTGCCCCTAGGTGTTCCCTGATTCATTGTTTGATTATCTTTCCCAGAATCTTCCCAGGTATTGAGGTCAGGCCGAAACGTCTGTAGTTTCCTGGATCCATTTCCCCCCCCCCTTTTTTTGAAGATGGGAACTACATCAGCTCTTTTCCAGTCCTCTGGTAGTTCCCCAGGTCTTCTAGCCCAACCCCCTGATCAAGCAGAAGACCCATGCCATTTCAGACAAAAGTCTGTCCAATCTCTTCTTAAAAACTGCCAATGTTGGAGCACCCATAACTTTTTTTAAAAAAAAAAAAATTTTTTTAAATTTTTTTTATTGATTTTTAAAATGTATTTTAACAGAAAAAGAAAAGCTAATCATATCAACTCTTAATATACAAATAAACAATCAACAACAAAACATAAATACAATTTCCAATACTTCTAATAATAATAACTCAAGTAAAAATAAACGTCTCAAACAATTAACCATCATCCTTCTCTAACTCAAACCTATTCTTCCCCCTTCTTATCAACTTCTACTTAAATCAGCCTTCAATCCACCAAAGGCCACCCGAACAACCCATTAGTAACAATAATTAATTATTCTTCCACCAACCCCAAATACAATTAAAAAAACATCATATCTAAAATTATACGGCTTCCCAGAATGATTACAGGGTATAACAAAAGAAAGCCCCACTACATCAAACAAAATTATTATATGATCTTAACAAGAATTTTAAACTATATAATATATGCCTTCTCTAAATCAAATCCATCTCAAAACATAATAATAATAATAATAATAATAATAATAATAATAATAATAATTATATTCTTATTCAATTTAATTTGTCATAATATATCTTAATATATATCTTCATATAAACATCCTCTTCTAAACCTTACTTATAATATAAACAATCAACTCATCTTGTTAAGAATAATATTTATCATTAACATCTAAACCGTCAATCTAAGTCAAATCTACTAAATTTAATTTGTAGTAGTATATCTTAAAATATCATTTAAACATCCTATCTTACAACTTACTTATAACCTTAATCTTTAAATCAACCCATAATCTTAGATTAACCATAATTCTCTCATTTAATTATAAATTTCTTTTAATCAATCAACTTCTGGACTCTCTCACCTGAAAAATAAACCTCCATAATAAAAACAAACTATTTATAGCATTTCTAACTTACATTTCAATCTAATGTCAAACCTAGATCACCAAAACAAATACATCCTTCATCAATTTAATTATATCAACCTTTAGTCATCTTACTCATAATCTTAGTCCTTAATTCAATCCATAATTTTAAATTACCCATAATTCCTTACATACAATTTTAAATTTCATTACTTCAAGCGAATTCTAGGTTTTTTTTTTAACCAAATAAAACGCCATAACAAGGCCACCCTTCCAAATATTAAGTCTCTCTTCTGTATTTCTTCAGCCCCGTAAATAAATTGCTTCTTAAATTGGGTCTTCCTTTCTTGAATCAAATCCTCTTGCTTTCCATAGATAGACTGTTCATCAAACAAGATCCATTTCGCTTTATAGTCTAATTGCTTCATAAAGTAAAACAATGTCTCTCTTTTGTCAATTAAGTCCTCTTCTTGCTGCCCAGCTAGACAGAATTCCCCTTCTTGAAACAAAACCTCTTGCTCTCCATAAACAAACTTTTCATCTAACAAAATCCAGTTATAGTCTTCATTCTCAAAACCCTCCTCTTCTCTTCCCTGTTGATCTTCTAATTTCTCTTGTGTTATGTAGTAATCAGCAGACAATTGTAAGTCAGTTTCCTTTGAGGAAAAGGTTTCAGTTAATTGATCTAACTCTTCTCCATGTTCAGATTGTGAAATAAATTGTTCAGCAGTCGGTTGTACATCAACTTCATTTGGAGGAAAGAATTTAGCTAATTTAAAAAATACTTCTGTAAAAGCCTCTTTCAAAAATGCTTTAAACTCTTTAACCTCTTGCGCAAAAATCTTCTGTGTATCAGACCTTTTTTCATAAAATTCATCAGTACAATCCAACTTAGGTTTAGCATTTGGCTGTAAATTCCACTCCATTTTAAATTTTCAAATCACAGCCGTCTCTCTAGCTGCGCTTGAGAAAACAGAAAGAGAGAAAAAAATAACAAATTCCACTTTCACTTTCCAGCACTTTCCCTATCAATGAAAACAGTGAAAGCTAAACGCCATTTTGAAACATTGTTGATTGTAGACGTTAGAAATGTATAACCAAAAAAAGAAAACAATAAAAATACTTGCAAACCATTTAAAACTCCTGTAGTCATTCAGCCTGCTTACAGTCTCTCCAGTGTTGAATTTTAAAAAAGCAGAGGTGGTCGCGGCGTCTTTCTCTGCCCGAAGACAGAAGCGTCTCTGGATAGGAGCGTCCTCCGGAGCTATAGGGAGCTCACTCTTAATCCCTGAAAACTTTTTTTCCAGGGATTTAAGAAGGCTCAACCTTGCTCCCGATGCTCTTCACCTCTCCTTTGCCCGGAGAGGGGATTTTTCACCACGAAAAAACAGCTGATGTACGCTGTTTTTCGCGGCTTTACAGATCCAGATGACGGAGTCTCACGAAGGAGACCCTGGCGGCGCCGGCGGAGCCACCGGAAGCCCTGGAGCACCCATAACTTTTGAAGGCAGGTTGTTCCACTGGTTAATTGTTCTAACTGTCAGGAAGTTTCTCCTTAGTTCTAGGTTGCTTCTCTCTTTGGTTAGTTTCCATCTGTTTCTTCTTGTCCTGCCTTCAGGTGCTTTGGAGAATAGTTTGACTCCTTCTTCTTTGGGGCACCCCTTAGATATTGGAACACTGTTATCATGTCCCCCCTTGTCCTTCTCTTCATTAAATTAGACATACCCATGTTCCCATATTGCACCATTTTGCACCAATTCCCATGTTGCACCAAGCCATAAACTATGGTTTACAAACCACAAGGACTAGATTCACAGAATGATTTAAATAAAAACCATGCATAGTGTATCATGCTGCAATGTAGTACAATGTAGGCCACTAAATACTTAGATCTCAGGCAGTGCCATCTCCCAGAGTCCTTTGAAATAGTTTGTATCAGCCTTTAGCAACCTTGAGTATTTAATTGATGCTTGAATCTTCTGGTTCCTTGTTGGCAGCACAATTCTTTCACTGCATACAGTTAGTCCTCGACTTACAACAGTTCATTCAGTGATTGTTACAACGGCACTGGAAAATGTGACCTAGGACCATGTTTCATAGTTACGACTGTTGCAGCCTCCCTATGATCACATGATCAGAATTCAGATGCTTAGCAACTGACTCATTCTTATGACGGTTGCCGTGTCCCGGGGTCACCTGATCCCCTTTTGCGACCTTCTCCCAAGCAAAGTCAACATTAAGCCAGATTCATTTAACAACCCTGTTGCTAACTTATCAACTGCAGTGATTCACTTAACAACTGTGGCAAGAAAGGTTGTAAAATGGGGCAAAACTCACTTAACAAACGTCTCACTTAACAACAGAAATTTTGGGCTCAGTTGTGGTCGTAAGTGGAGGGTCTACCTGTATTCTTTTTTCCTGCAATGCCAAGCAACTTTAGATAGCGCCCATCTGCCAGATGTTGCTAATTTTTGATATTGCTTGTTCTATCTGCAACAAATGAATGCCAGAGACATGCCTGGGGACTGCCATCTGCCAGCAGGTGATAGACCATTTTGGCTGATCTCCCAAAATTAAGCAGTATCAAACTGGGATGGGAATAATTAAAAACAAAGGAGCGATTTCAGTGAGAGGGGGATTATGGAACATTTGCAGTATGTTTCCTTTGTTTTTGGAAAATAGCCAAGACATTTCCAGTTCCTAAAAAAAAGATGCAGGTGTTACAATCCATTTTGAGCCGATATGCCTATCGGTTTTTGGCAGAAGTGCGGAAGTTGCTGATGTTGGACAAAACTCTGAAATTAATTTCCAGGAGAATGGGTTTCGGATTGACTTGTTAAGTGCAAAAAGCAGCTGGCCTTTAAAATCCATAAACTGCACCAGCCGAGAAAAATCTCAATAGAGGTTTGAATTGCCATGCAATCCAGAGTACTTTCTGGCTGGTTTACACTTGTAATCAGTTATCTCCCCCAAACACACACATACACTCCAAGCATTTGAATCATGCTTCAATCTCAGATGAAATGCAAACACAGCTGTGTGATTTTATTCCTGCCAAGATCTTCATGAGATTTTTCACGTTACATAAAGATTTGGCCCCCATAACAAATAAGCTCAGAACGGCTGAGAATTCTGATTGGGTTGCGCCCAGGCACCCTCTTGGAGGTTCTAGCACATGGCTGGCTGAGGAATTCTGGGAGTCAAAGCCTACAAGGCATAAAAGGGCAAAGTTTGAAGACCCCTGTTCTAGCACTCTGCATGGTTTGGTTTATGGAAGGACTGGGGGAAAGGAAGAGAGAGATTTCTTAGTAAGACCATACGTGGAATATGGCATCCGGTTTCGGTCGCCGTGATATAAAAAAGATGTTGAGATTCTAGAAGGAGTGCAGAGAAGAGTCACAAAGATGACTAGGGGAGAGGAGGCTAAAACATATAAATGACGGTTGCAGGAATTGGGAATGCCTGATTTAATGAAAAGAAGAACTAGGGATGATATAATAGCAGGGTCTTGATCCAATGTCTTAAGGCTAGGGCAAGGGTAGGCAACCTTGGCTCTTTTATGACTCGTGGACTTCAACTCCCAGAATTCCTGAGCCAGCCATGCTGAGGGGAAAGGGAGAGGTTTCCAAGCTGAGCCATGCTGGCTCAGGAATTCTAGGAGTTGAAGTCCACGAGTCATAAAAGGGGCAAGTTTGAAGACCCCTGGGCTAGAAGGATCTGGATGGGACCAACAGGATTCAATTGAACCCTGGCAAGACTGAATGACTTTGGGTTTGGGGTCTCCTTGTAATGCTCACATCCTTACAATGTGAGCATTATTTACATATTGTCCACAATAACCTAGTCCTCATTTTTCTGACCTGGGAAGGCTGAGTCAAGCTTGAGCACCGTCAGGATCAAACTCCAGGCTGTGGGCAGAGTTTGCTTGCAATATTGCATTCTAACCACTCTACCACCGGAGCTCAGTGGTTTTGCGATGGCTTCATTACTGTGGTTCATATAATCCTTTCCTGTTTTGTGTGCCTTTTTAATCGTTGTATTTAAGCGTGACTTTTCTGTGTACAGGTAATCCTCGACTTACAACCATTTGTTTAGTGACCGAAATTACAACGGCACTGAAAAGAGTGACTTATGACCAGTTTTCACACCGATGATCCTTGCAGGACCTGTGATCAAAATTTGGATGCTTAGCAACTGGTACGAATTTATGACGGTCGCAGTGTCTTTTTAGATTCTGAAAAACATTGCTCACACACTTCCAAGTCTACATTCTACTAAATTGATTTACTTATCAAATGTAGTCATTGCCCCTCTCACTCACAGAATATAGCCTATTCTGTGATCCACATAAGACATTAGATCCAAAAATAAGTTAAGAACATTCAATAAAACAAATTTCCCATGTATTTTTCACCTTTATACCCCTATACAGGCAGTACTGCAGCTGAGAGAGAGAGAGAGAGAGAGAGAGAGAGAGAGAGAGAGAGAGAGAGAGAGAGAGAGAGAGAGAGAGAGAGAGAGAGAGAGAGAGAGAGAGAGAGAGAGAGAGAGAGAGAGAGAGAGATGGGATCTAGGAAGCTAAAAGTTCAGAGAAAAAGATGGAAAATTCCATTCTTGCGTTATTTTACGATCTAAGCAATTATGATTAACAGGCTATCATAAACGAAATTTCAGCATCATTAATAGATGAATGGACATATACCCGCAGTGTTCATTTTATAAATAAATCTCCCAATGATATACTGAACCGTTTTTGATCATCTCAGCTTTTTTCTGTCCGCAGAATGGTTTCAGCATGCAATTTTAAAAATTGGATCAAATTATCCCTTAATGTCCTTTCTTTTCAGGCATTTTAAGGGGGATGTGAAGGGCAGACAAGACTGCTTTCTTTTCTTCTTGGAAAAAGGGATGTTTAAAAGACTGAAATGGAGTGGACACATCCAGCTCCTGCCAGTGTTTTTTATGGAAATACCAGGTGACCCAAAACTCTGCATTAAATAATATTTGCATGCAATTATAGGCATGTGGAAATTTGGTAGAGCCATGTACAAATTTCGGTTGTTACAGGTGAAGGAGATACCCTATGTGCAGTATCAAATCTATGCCGTTTAATAGTTCAAAGAATTTATTTTAATTTGAACTGATCTAATCTAATTATTCTAATTTAATTTAATTTAATTATTTTATTTTATTATTCTACTTTACTTTATTTTATTTTTATTTTATTTATTTTTTATTATTATTATTATTTTATTTTATTATTTTATTTTATTTTTTCATATTAGTATAGCCACCCATCTTATGTGATTCTGGGGAATCATATAACATTTAATTTTAAAAAATCACAAATACAGACAGTTCTTGACTTACAGCTACAACTGAGCCTCAAATTTCCATTGCTAAGCAATTCAACTGTTCAGGGAATTACTGCAGTTGCTAAGTGAATCATTTGTTCATTAAGTGAATCTTGCTTCCCCATTGACTTTGCTTATGGGAAGCTGGCTGGGAAGGTTAAAAAAGGTGATGATAGCACGATCCCGGGACACTGCAACTGTCATAAAGTGGCTGGATTTTGATCACGTGATCATGGGGATGCTGCAATGGTTTTAAGGGTGATAAAAAAACAATCATAAGGCACTTTTCTCAAATGAACTGTTGTAAGTTAGAATATCAGAATAACAGAATAGCAGAGTTGGATGGGACCTTGGAGGTCTTCTACTCCAGATGTCCCCAACCCCCGGCCGTGGCATGCCATCAACCGATCTGCACAAACAAACAAAGCCCCATCCATGGGATGCAGGCAGCACACAAAACCACGCACCCTCCAGTCCACCAAAAGACCTCTCTCCGTGGAACCAGTCACTGGCGCCCAAAAGGTAAGGGGGCCCTGTTCTAGTCCAACCCCTGCTCAGGCAGGAAATCCTATACCAGTGGTGGCGAACCTATAACACGCGTGCCAGAGGCGGCACTTAGAGCCCTCTCTGTGGACATGCGCACCGCCACTAGCACCTTGCTCAGGTCCATTAGGCCGCCTCCCGGAGCAGCAGCCCCGCCCAGCTCAAAGCAGGCAAAACGGTTGGCTAGCAAGCTCGAGTAGAGGTGTTAGAGCATCGAGGTGGCCACGCCTACCTGGCCTCACCCACCCAGTGGACCACAGCCCCCCGCCCTCCCTGAGGGAACCACAATGTTAATGCGGGCCTGGCCCTTTGCAATAAATAAGTGGGTTTTGGGTTGCGGTTTGGGCACTCGGTCTCTAAAAGGTTCGCCATCGCTGCCCTAGAGTCAGGGAAAACCTTTACCTTTTTGTATCAGAGATACATTGCATTTTTATATGGAAGTTCTAACCTGGTTTTTATATTTAACAGACTGTTAAATACTTCGTTCATGTGCGAATGATGAAGACACATGGCGATGTTAAACAGCTCTTTATTCTTCTTCTAACAACACCTGAACACAAACAAAAGGCACGCAGGCCTTTTTATATGGCCAGAAACCCGGACAATGTCAGGCAATGCGAACAGAGCGTTTTCGCGCCTTGCGCATGTGCACAAGGCTGGTGCCGCTCTGTCTGGTCCCGGACAGCTTTTGGAATGCCCGGGACCAATGCAACGTCCCGAGCCTGCTTTTGCAGGCTCAGGACACAACACCCCTCCCCCCTAGATGGAACATACTTGTGCACACACATGTACGTCATACATTGGGAAGAGTGTTATACGGTTTCATTAATCAAATGCAAGGAGTGTGGAATACTCGAGTCTGCCCTCAGGCAAAACCCCTTCAAACTTTATTAATACAATAAATGTATCCGAAATCAAAAAAATAATACAAAATAATCTACCACGCGTTACTCCCGTTATTCAGGGGCCTCCTGAACAGAACCCTCATGATTTGACAGCAACTGTCAACGCTGCAAATACTGTATATGTCCTCTTTCTTTCCCCGCGTTTTGCCCCCACCCCCTTCTGCTCTGTATTAACCCCCAAAATACCAGAAAGTTCTGCACATTGTCAATGCTGTAAATATTGTATATTCTTGCTTTGACAATGTGCAGAACTGTCTGGTATTTTGGGGGTTAATACAGAGCAGAAGGGGGTGGGGGCATAACAGCAACTTCACAAAGTGTCTAGATGTTTGGGTGGGCACTTGGCCCGCTGCGACCTTTTAAGGGCCGGAGAGATTGCCTGGCCCACCTGCTCGCCTACCAGGCTAGGCAAGCCAGGGCGTTGCTGCCCTAAATTCCCAGGTGACCCCCAGTGAGGGTGCCTGGCCTACCTGCTCACCTACCTGGTTAGGCAGGCCAGGACTTTGCTGCCCCAAATACCCGGTTGACCTGCCCCGCTGCTGGTTGGCTGGAGCCTCTAAGTCCAGGCCAGCATACCATGGAGGGGTGGCATTCCCCGAGTCCACAATGGACTCCTCTTGGGAACACTGTCCCTCGAGCCAAGACCAGCAGATGGAGAGGACTGGGTAGCGGAAATGCCCCAATACTCTGTAGCCCCCAAGCACGTGCCCGAGGTGCCAGAGTCAGGAGTCACCTCCATGGCAACCCCCCTTGCTGGTGACCTCCTGTCTGGAGTGATTATGGATGTGTGGGATGACCCCCTATCCCGTGAATTCCTGTTAGGAGCACTTGCGGAACCTTGGGATGAATCCCAAATAGCCTCAGTAGCAGCTAGTGATGGCCTGTTCGGCCTGGGAAACTGTGACCCAGAATGCATGTTATGGTCCTCCCCCCCCCCAGAGCAGAGCCAGGAGCGGAAGGGTGAGAGTCCAGTCTCCAACGCAGTTGGTCTATGTGTTTGTGAAGAACGCGGCCATCTCCCAAGGCAACTTCGTATGACAACGGCCCAGAGACCTTGCAGACCACAGCTGTGACCCAGAGATGACCAGGCCCATAGTTTCTTGCCCAAACTGGATCGCCCACCTGGAATCTCCTAGGTGCCCGCAGTTGTGACACCTGTGAAGCCACTTGGGTCAGGGTGCAGCCTATCCAGTTTAGTGATGAGGCGGCAACCCCAGCAGAGTTCAGCAGGGCTCTTCCCCGTGGCTGTGCATGGTGTGGTGTGCATGAAGGAAATCTGCTAACCTGTGATGCCAGTTACCATAAGTCAGTTTCTTGAGGGCATCTTTGGTAGTTCACACCATCCTCTCTGCCAGTCCACTGGAGGATGGATGGAAGGGAACCGAAGTAGCATGGCGGATCAGGTTGGCCTGAAGAAAAGCCTGGAACTCAGAAGAGGTAACTTGAGGGCCATTATCTGAAACCAGAACATCTGGAGGACCGTGTGATGCAAAAATTCCTCTCAACACCAGGATGGTCCTGGCAGTAGTAGTGGAGGAAACAGGAACAACTTCTAGCCATTTGGAATGGCTATCAACAACAACCAGGAAGAATTGTCCCTGAAAGGGCCCAGCATAACCTATATGCACCCTAGACCATGGGGTTTGACTTTCCTCCCACCTATGTACTGGGGCCTGAGGCATTTCAGGCCAGGACTGTTGGCACACTCAGCACCCGTGCACCTGGGCCTCGATGGCTTTATCAAGCCCAGGGCACCAAAGATGGCTGCGCGCAAGCGCTTTCATCCTGACTATACCAGGATGTCCCTCATGCAGAGAGATCAAGATTCTAGACCTCAATGAAGCTGGGATCACTACCCTGCTACCCCATAACAGGCAACCCTTGAAAGTGGAAAAATCATGCTTCTTGTGCCAGAAGCTTTGGAACTCAGTATCTGGGCACTTGTCAGGCCATCCTGACAACACCCATGTCAGCACATGTGTAAGCGTGTGATCAGTGGCAGTTTCTGCAGCCACATCCCTAGCATTGAGGGGAGACTCAGGCAACTCCTGAATGGAAAGAATATTAATGGCTGGAGTAGGATCTGGCTCTAATTGGTTCAAGGGTAATCTGCTCAGGGCATCTGCATGACCCATTTCTTTTCCTGGTTTGTGAACTAATGTGTAGACATATGCTGACAGGAAAATGGACCATCTCAGCATACGAGGAGAAATTATATGTGGGGTCTGTTTGTTAGTGGTAAACAAACCCAGCATAGGCTTATGGTTAGTAAAGACCGTGAAATGGTGGCCATATAAGAAATCATGAAATTTCTTAATGCCAGCCACTGTGGCCAAGACTTCTCTGTCCACAAACACACAAAAGAGTTGCAGCCTTCAAGCCATCTTCTCTAATTTGATTTACTCTGAAGTAATTCTCCACCCTTGCAACGTAGGAATTCCATCTCTCTGGGTGTGAGACATCAAAATCAGACAAACGGCCAATCTTTGCCATCATACTATTACGACCTTCACCACTCGCTCCTCTGCAAACTTCTATTGGGGAAAGGGTCCTTTAGCTGAGCTCATCCTCCAGCGATGCTATACTGGCAGGCTGGGACGCTGATTCAGACGCCGTCTTCCCCTCTTCAGGACTTCCTGGGTAAGTCCTTAAAGCAGGGGTTCTCAACCTTGGCAACTTTAAGACTTGTGGACTTCAACTCCCAGTTTGCTGGCTGAGGAATTCTGGGAGTTGAAGTCCACAAGTCTTAAAGTTGCCAAGGTTGAGAACCCCTGCCTTAAAGCTTTTTCTTCAGCTTGCAAAGAATCCCACCTTCATCGCCAGTGTTAAGTACTTCGTTTGCGTGCGAATGATGAAGACACATGGCAATAATTAAACAGCTCTTTATTCTTCTTCTAACAACACCCGAACACAAACAAAAGGCATGCAGGCCTTTTTATATGGCCAGAAACCCGGACAATGTCAGCCAATGCGAACAGAGCGTTTTCGTGCCTTGCGCATGCGCACAAGGCTGGCACCTCTCTGTGTGGTCTCGGGCAGCTTTTGGAATGCCCGGGATCAATGCAACGTCCCGAGCCTGCTTTTGCAGGCTCAGGACACAACACAGGCATTTATAAATGTCTTCCTTTTCTATTTCACTTGGCGCTCGTTTGCCACGAGCAAACTGTAATTTCATTAGACAGGTAACCATCTTCCAGTAAGGCTGCATTCCATTTATAAACTGTGCATAATTATAACCCAGGACTTCCGCTTTATGCTAGATTATTGTGAGTGAGAAATGTATTAAAACACACCTTTTTATTGAATTAAGTTGGGCTTAATTCCAATTCCCCACTTACTTGAGTGTAAAAAGTTTAGTTTTAGCTTGAGTAATTATGTATAGGATCAAACAAGCAATTTTAGGTGCTTATCTAGCATGTAATAATAATAATAGAAGTGGAGGTGAAACCAATTAGACATATGGCAATTTGAAATCCATTGTTCCACAATACAACCTTTTTTCCCTTCCAAACTGCAAAAGTAAATATTTAATAGACTGTCTTTAATTCTGTACGATGTTTTATGTTTTCATTGTTTGCATTTCCTTTTGGTTTTTGGTTTTTTTTTGTAAATTCACTTAGGGGAATTACAGATGAGCACTGCAGTATACTAACCTATAAATGCACTTCATATTTCTAAAGTACTGGTTATTGGAAGAAATAACAAGCATATAATCAGTGCTAAAGTACACAGCGTGTTTTGCCTGCCAGGAAACGCCATGCTGTTTTCTTTTAGAGATTATGTGTGATTTTAGTCTGCGTTGGATGATTGTGCTACCATGAATAAAGGGATTTGAAAGCAGTTTTACTAGAAAACCTATGGCTTCCGCTTCAGAGGCATTCCTTATCTAAACACTGTTGTGTATTTCATTGTCTACTCTTCAGCCATATGGTTGAGGGTTGCCTGGAGGTGCAGTAGAAAAAAATGAATCAACTACCAGGTTTTGCAGTGTGTAGGTGTCATCGCTCCATGGTAGGTCAGAGTAGGAAAGCAAAACCAAGAATATCAATACAGAGGCTAAAACATACAAAGAACGGGATTGCTGCAATTGGGTATGTCTAATTTAATGAAAAGAAGGAAAAGGGGGGACATGATAGCAGTGTTCCATATCTCAGGGGTTGCCACAAAGAAGAGGAGGGTCACCCTATACCACAAAGCACCTGAAGGCAGGAGAAGAAGCAACGGATGGAAACTAACCAAGGAGAGAAGGAACCTAGAACTAAGAAGAAATTTCCTGACAGTGAGAACAATTAACCAGTGGAACAACCTGCCTCCAGAAGTTGTGGGTGCTCCAACACTGGAGGTTTTAAAGAAGAGATTGGACAACCATTTGTCATGAAATGGTATAGGACAGTGGTGGCGAACCTATGGCACGGGTGCCAGTGGCGGCACTCAGAGCACTCTCTGTGGGCACACGCGCCGTCGTCCCAGTCCTAGGCCTTCAGCTGGGTTTTATAAAACCTTTTCGCTTTAGGCCTCCACCGCTGTGTGCAAAAAAAAAAAAAAAGTTCAATCAGTCAATTTCAACTTCTCGCAAGAAAAAAAAAGATCTTGAAAATTGGAATTGTTTGATTGAACTTTTTAGTCCCATCCAATCTGCCATTACCACTGCAGCCACGCCCACCCAATGGGCCACGCCCACCCAATGGGCCACACCCACCTGGCACTCAACAATGTATAAGTGGGTTTTGGGTTGCAGTTTGGGCACTCAGTCTCTAAAAAGTTCACCATCACTGAACTAAGTTATCATTATGTTTCTTATGGGAACTGCAAGAAAGACAAATATTGAGGAATTACGTGTCATCTTCATCTGGTTTCTCTTTATTTTATCTATGTAACTGTCAAGCTGGACTAACCTATTGATCAGTTTAAAGTCACCCAGTGATTTTCCATGACTGAAGTTAGCTTTGAACTTGGATCTCTGTCATCCCAGTTCAGCATTTTAATCACTACCTGGAAAGAAAGTACAGAACTAAAGTATCCTTGATAAGACACAATATCCAAAGAGCAAAGTTTTTGGCTTTCATTTCCTTGAAAACTCTACATAAGGCTGTCTTTGAAGACAACTGAGAAGCTTGAATTGGTCCCAGAATGCAGGGGCCTCATTGCAAATAGGGATAGCAGGTTTAGCAGTGTTGTATCTGCACAAGAATGATCAAGGAAATGGAGCGCCTTCCTTATGAAACCAGATTGCAACGCCTTGGTCTCTTCAGCCTTGAAAGACGGCGTTTAAGGGGTGACTTGATCGAAGTGTATAAAATCATGCATGGGATAGAAAATGTGGATAGAGAAAAATTCTTTTCTCTATCACACAATACCAGGACAAGGGGGCACTCCCTAAAGCTTATAGCTAAGAAAGTGAGGACAAATAAAGGGAAATATTTCTTCACCCAGAGGGTCGTTGATTTATGGAATTCACTTCCTGAAGGGGTCGTGACAGCTGTCAGCCTTGACAGCTTCAAGGCAGGGCTAGATAGATTCATGGATGCAAAGTGTATTGGTGGTTATTAAAACAGATGTCCATGTGCCGCCTCTATGTTGGTTGAGGCAGGCAGGATTCCCTTGAGTACCATTTGTTTGGGGGTCAAGGGAAAGGGAGGGTTTTGCCTTCTCTTTCTGCTCAAGATCCCCGTGTACATTTGGTGGGCCACTGTGTGACACAGAATGCTGGACTCGATGGGCTTTGGCCTGATTCAGCATGGCTCTTCTTATGTTCTTATGTTCTTATGTTCTTATGTTCTTATGTTCACTGTGGTTTCTGCTTAAGATCCTGGTTTATTTCTATGTCTAATTAAAAGGCTGGCTATCAACAATCATATCAATCAAATATCTACAATGCCACATCTCCAGATATGGCCAGCCCTTTGAGGGTTGAATGCCGGGTCTTTATTCCACAGGAGATAAGAAAGGTGTGGTTGGATTTAAACGATTACATAAATAAATAAAATAAAAACCAAAGTTCTACATCAGGGGTAGTCAACCTTGGCTCTTTTATGACTCGTGGACTTCGACTCCCAGAATTCCTGAGCCAGCCATGCTGAGGGGAAAGGGAGAAGTTTCCAAGAGTTGGAAGGGACCTTGGAGGTCATCTAGTCATCTAGTCCAACCCCCTACTCAAGCAGAAGACTCTATACCAGGGGTAGGCAACCTTGGCTCTTTTATGACTCGTGGACTTCAACTCCCAGAATTCCTGAGCCAGCATGGCTCAGCTTGGAAACTTCTCCCTTTCCCCTCAGCATGGCTGGCTCAGGAATTCTGGGAGTTGAAGTCCACGAGTCATAAAAGAGCCAAGGTTGACTACCTCTGTTCTACATGCTTTTGTAAATCTTCCCAAGTTGATTAAAGCAGCAACAAACCAACATGTCCTCTTCTTTTACTTTACAATCAATGGAAAACAATCATCATGATCAGAGAGGATACATCTATAGGAGCCAGTGTGGTGTACTTAACTTAAAACTATTCATTTAGCAATTGCTCGAAGTTACAATGGCACTAAAAAAAAATTACTTACGACTGGTCTTCGTACTTTACAAATACGGTACATAATTTATTACACGTTCCCTTGGCAGGAAAAAATTTTAAAAAATCAAATGAAGGAATGTGAACAAAGAAGCCATTGTTATTTAGAGAAGGAAAATAGAAGTCCAGCCTTAAAATCTTAGGGGATTTTAAAATCCAGACGGACACCTGAAACACAACACACCAAACATTACTTGTATTGAAAAGAAAAATGGGTGCTGCAAACCTTCCAGATTTTTACTAGCCAAAGTAAAACAAAAAAAACCCCACACAAATTAAAAAAAAACCCCGAATACTGGAATTAAAGTGAATTTGAAAGAGGAGGTGGCATGGGGTGGAGGAAGCCAAGTATAATAACAATAGTAATTGATTTCCTTGACTAGAAGCCAAATCATTAGAAAACAGCTGGTCTAAAAATTGTGATATTCATTGGAAGAATAGACAATATGATTATGATTGATTGTGATTGTGATTATTGTGATTGTGATTACTATTAATAGCAACAACCACAGCAACAACAATAACAACAATAATAATACAAGTAGTCCTTGACTTACCACCATTCATTTAGGGACCGTTTTGAAGTTACAAGGGCCCTGAAAAAGTAACTTATGACCGTTTTTCACACTTACGATCACTGCAGCATCCCCATGGTCACATGATCAAAATTCAGACGCTTGGCAACTGGCATGTACTTATGGTGGTTGAAGTGTTCCTGGGGTGAGGTGATCCCCTTTTGTGACCTTTTGTCAAGCAAAGTCAATGGGAAAGCCAGATCCACTTAACAACCAATGGGAAAGCCAGATCCACTTAATGCGAGCTGCACTGGTTGCCGGTGGCCTTCCGGGTGCGTTTCAAGGTATTAGTGACCATCTTTAAAGCACTCCATGGCATCGGACCGGGATATTTACAGGACCGCCTTCTGCCAGCAAATACCTCCCGCCGTCCGGTACGTTCCCACAGAGTGGGTCTCCTCAGGGTGCCGTCGGCCAGACAATGTCGGCTGGCGACCCCCAGGGGGAGGGCCTTCTCTGTGGGAGCTCCAACGCTTTGGAACGAGCTCCCCCCCGAACTCCGTACGATGACGGAATTGCGTTCCTTCCGTCGAGAATTAAAAACATATCTTTTTCGACAAGCCGGCCTGGGATAGGAGCTCCAGTACCAACAAGGTTATAATTGTTTTAGGGGATCGAGCTTTTAAGATAATATATTGGGTTTTAAATGTTTCTGGGCCAAATTGTTTAATCTATTTTTAATCATTTTACTTTTTGTATGTTGATGTTTTTAATTGGGCTGTACACCGCCCCGAGTCCTTCGGGAGGGGAGCGGTATAGAAATCGCAAAAATAAATAAATAAACCGTGTTACTAACTTAACAACTGCATGATTCACTTAATAACTGTGGCAAGAAAGGTCGTAAAGTGGGGCAAAACTGACTTAACAACTGTCTTCATTGTAGAGATAGGCTGGGCATGTATATACACGCACACAGCATCACAGAAATGATTACGGGTCCCAGATACTGAGATATCTGACTGAATACAGCCATGCAGAATGTACCCGTTCCAAAGTTAACATCTATATAGTTTCTTGCAAATAAGCTAGCCTCACACTGTAGAGCGGATTAAGAATCAACCCAATAAAAATGGAAAATTCCAGCAATTATTTCCGCTGATAACTTCAGACTTTCAAGACCTTTGAAGCATATATCATAGAAAAATTTCTAATATGCAAGGCGAAAGTCCAGTGAATGGGTAAACATCCAGGTTTCCAATCAGCTAGGATGGTTTATAATCAATTCCAGATTAATAAAATTGTGGGGGAGAAGAGATGATCCAGAATGGCGCCTATTTGCACATGTCTCTTTCTCTCTCTTATTCATACAAAGACATAGAGTAATCTTAGCCAGAGCGTTACCTGCACAGTCTATAAAGTGTGTACGTAAACATCGATGTGGGTATCAGGTGTGCCAGTCCCAGCTTTTCTCCCTAGCTCTGTTAACAAAAGTCAACAAAAGGCCCAAACCAATTTCCCATCGTGTTCTTTTTTTCATATTGTCATTAAGCCAAACTTTACTGTGATGGATAATTTACAGATAGTCCTTGCTTTGTGACCACATCCTAGCCTAACCTTTCTGTTGAGAAGGGAAACTTTTGTTAAATGAATTTTGACCCATTTTATGACCTTTCTTGCCACGGTTGTTGAGTGAATCACTGCTGTTGTTACGTGAGTAACCCAGTTGTTAAGTGAACCTGATTTCCCCATTGACTTTGCTTGTCAGAAGGTCATAAAAGTTGATCATATGAGCCCGGGACACTGCAACCGTCATAAGTGTGAGTCAATGGACAAGCAGTGGATTGGTTTTGGCATAAATCATGAATCCCAGCGACCGGTTAGGGCACATAGGGTTGGCCTCCTACGGGTCCCGTCTGTTAGGCAATGTCATCTGGTGGGGCCTAGGGCTAGGGCTGCCCCAGCCCTCTGGAACCAGCCCGTTGCTGCCCCAGCCCTCTGGAACCAATTTCCCTCAGAGGTCCGTACTGCTTCCTCCCTCCTAGCTTTCCGAAAATTGTTGAAGACACATTTATGCAGACAGGTTTGGGGCGTGTGAGCTGCACTCTGCCCCTGGGCCTTTGACTGTGATTGTGTGTTGCATGAGTGTGATAAATTATCTAGTTTTTATATATAGCTCTGTAATTAGAAATTTTAATTATTCTTTGTTTATGTTTTTATTTGTATTGTTGTTGTGAGCCGCCCTGGGTCTTCGGAGAAGGGCGGCATATAAGTTTAAACAAATAAATAAATAAAATAAATAAGCACATCTGAATTTTGATCACGTGACCCTGGGGATGATGCTGCAATGGTCGTATGTGTGAAAAACAGTCATGTGTCACTTTTTTCAGAGCCACTGTAATTTTGAACGGTCACTGAATGAACTGTTGTAAGTCAAGGACCACCTGTATTCCCCACTTTGCATATGTTTAAGTCTTCACCAGTAACTTTTTAGCATAACTTGAATTTCAGATGCTGACAAATGAGTTGTACAGTATGTGTAAGGAAAAGCCTGACAAAGCCATTTGCTCCTTTTCTAAAATGTGCTCCCTTGATGGATTTACATGAAACTGTTTTTTGCAAAATCATACCCACCCCAAATGGCCCAGAAGATTTGCAAAGATAAAGCCAGCCCAAGTTTTAGTTCTGCATTGCATGCTTGCTGCATTGCAAAAAAAAAAAAAAAGTTATTCAAAAGTGTTGACAAGTCAGAAATATCTTTCCCTCTTCTTGCAAAAAATAAAATAAAACAGATGACTAATGAATTATCAATCCGCCTTGTTTGCAATGGCATTTCTCCAAAAGATAAGGGGAAGTTTCACTCCAAAGTACATATAGTATTTTACACATACTATTCTTCCTATAGAACCAAGATACATGACTAAATAATCACCACAAGCGTGCAAAAAATAAATAAAATAAATCAATACAGGTAGTCCTCGACTTATGACCGTAATTGAGCCTGCAATTGGTCCTGGGTGGTGATGGTTGTAAAGTGGGTTGCCGTGTGCAAATGATTGTACAACCTTTTTTGCAACTGTCATAAAATGGACACGCTGTTTGTAAAGGGAATGCCACGGTCGTTAAATGAACCCAATGATCACTTTGGGGCTGCTTTGTTAGAAAAATGCTTCATAAATTGAGGTCATATGAATGGAGGGCACTTCAAATGGCCATAAATGCAGGCCAGTTGCTGGGAGCCCAAAATCCTGTCACATAACCACAGTGGGACCTAAGTCCCTTTTTCCGGGTCCGTCGTAACTTTGAACAATTGCAAAAAGCAGCTGTATGTTGAGGACTACTTGTATGCAACCTCTTAGGGACAGAAGCAGCTAAATTGCTGAATCCAGTGACAGCCAACAATCTTTTTTGCAGGCAATGCCTGATTCCCTGATACTTAAATACAAATGTGAACTTGCATTCACACAAGAATGACAGAGGATGTTTGACTGGCAAATATGACACTGTTGATGGCAGGTAGTAGTTCAGTCTGCAAGTGAGAGATCCTGTGTTTTATCCTCCAGTCCCCTAATCATCATTGTTACTCTTCCTTGTTAAGACTCTAGAAAGAGTACAGAGAAGCGTAACAACGATGATTAGGGGGCTGAAGGCTAAAATAAATAAATAAATAAATAAATAAATAATAATAGTAATAGTAATAGTAATAGTAATAATACCGCCTATGCAAAGAAGCTGAAGAAACAGTGGACCACCTGGTAAGCTGCTGCAAGAAGATCGCCCAGACTGACTACAAGCAGCGGCATGACAAAGTAGCAACAATGGTGCGTTGGAAGATCTGCAAGAAATATCATTTGCCTGTAAGCAAGAACTGGTGGGATCATAAAATAGAGAAAGTCATAGAAAATGATAAACTTAAACTGCTCTGGGACTTCAGAATTCAAACAGACAAGCACCTGCAACATAACACTCCGGACTTAACAATTGTCGATAAGAAAGACAAAAAAGTCTGGATAGTGGACGTGGCAATGCCTGGAGACAGCAGAATAGACGAGAAACGACTGGAGAAGATAACAAAATATAAAAACCTACAAATAGAAATAGAAAGATTGTGGCAAAAGCAAGCAAGGGTAGTACCAATAGTAATAGGCAGCTTGAGTGCAATCCCAAAACAACTGGAACACCATTTGAACACCATTGGCATTGACAAATTTGCCATTAGTCAATTGCAAAAGGCAGCCTTACTAGGAACTGCCTCCATCCTGCGTTGATATCTGTAATACTATCAAACATCCACATCTGCCTATCCCAGGTCCTTGGTAAGGACTTGATAGGTAGACAAAATGCCAAATCCAGTCGGAACATCTGGCTAACTGTGCGATGATCCATAATAATAATAATAATAATAATAATAATAATAATAATAATAATAATAATAATAATAATAATAATAATAATAATAATAATAATTTATTTTATTTATTTATTTATCAAATTTCTATACCGCCCCTCTCCCGAAGGACTCGGGGCGGTGTACAGCCTAAAATTTAAAAAACATATAAATATACAAAATTTAAAATAATTAAAAATAAATTAAATAATTTGGCCGAAATCCCCATTTAAAACCCAAAACATACAAAGCTAAAATCTTAAAAAATACTCAGTCCCCCTAAAACATTTTGACCCTATTGGAACCGAAGCTTCTATGCCAGGCCGGCCTGTCGAAAAAGGAATGTTTTTAGTTCCCGACGGAAGGTGCGTAAATCTGTTATTATACGGAGTTCGGGGGGGAGCTCGTTCCATAACGTGGGAGCTCCCACAGAGAAGGCTCTCCCCCTGGGGGTCGCCAGCCGGCACTCTCTGGCCGACGGCTCTCTGAGGAGGCCCTCTCTGTGGGAGCGTACCGGACGGCAGGAGGTATTTGCTGGCAGTAGACGGTCCTGTAAGTATCCGGGTCCGATGCCATGGAGCGCTTTAAAAGTGGTCACTAACACCTTGAACCGCACCCGAAAGACCACCGGCAACCAGTGCAACTCACGCAGGAGCGGTGTTACGTGGGAGCGCCACGATGCTCCCATCACTACCCGCGCGGCCGCATTCTGGGCAAGTTGGAGCTTCCGGATGCACCTCAAGGGGAGCCCCATGTAGAGAGCATTACAGTAGTCCAGCCTGGAGGTCACGAGGGCATGAGTGACTGTGCGTAGCGAGTCCCGGTCTAGGAAGGGACGCAACTGGCGCACCAGGCGAACCTGGTAGAACATCCTCCTGGCCACGGCCGCCAGATGGTCCTCTAAGGATAGCCGTGAGTCCAGGAGGATTCCCAAATTGCGAACCCTTCCTGTGGGAGCCACTGTTTCGCCCCCAATACACAGTGATGGAATCAGCTGGCTGTACCGGGACGACGGTAACCACAGCCACTCGGTCTTGGAGGGGTTGAGCTTGAGTCCGTTTCTCCCCATCCATACCCGCACGGCCTCCAGGCACTGGGTCAGCACGGCAAGGGCATCGTTGGGGTGGTTTGGCGTGGAAATGTACAGCTGGGTATCATCAGCGTACTGGTGGTACTCCACGCCAAAACCACGGATGATCTCACCCAGCGGCTTTACATAAATGTTGAACAGTAGAGGCGAGAGGACCGACCCCTGAGGTACCCCACATACGAGGGGTCTCGGGGTCAACCTCTGGCCCCCTGTCAACACAGACTGCATCCGGCCAGAGAGGAAGGAGGAGAACCACTGCAAGACAGTGCCTCCTATGCCCAGCCCCTCCAACCGTTGCAGCATGATACCATGATCGATGGTATCAAAAGCCGCCGAGAGGTCCAATAGCACCAGAACAGAGGAGCAACCCCTGTCTTGGGCCCGCCAGAGATCATCCACCAACACGACCAATGCTGTTTCCATGCTGTAGCCAGGCCTGAAGCCCGACTGGAACGGATCGAGATATGACGATTCCTCCAGGTGCTGCGGGAACTGTCGGGCAACCACACTCTCAACAACCTTCACAAGAAAGCGAAGGTTGGAGACGGGACGGTAGTTTGATAAAACAGCTGGATCCAGGGCAGGCTTCTTGAGGAGGGGTCTCACCACTGCCTCTTTCAAGACAGCGGGAAAGACACCCTCACTCAAGGAAGCATTGATAATTGCTCGGAACCAGCCTCGTACCACTTCCCGGGAGGCCAGCGCCAACCAGGAGGGGCACGGGTCCAGTAAACATGTGGTCGCCCTAAGTCCCCCCAGCAACCTGTCCACGTCCTCGGGGGTCACGGGGTCAAACTCAACCCAGGTAACAGTCTCAAGACCAGCCTCCGCCTCTCCCATTGGACATACCCAGTTGAAGTCGAAGCCTTCCCGTATCTGAGCGATTTTATCATACAGATATTTTCCGAAATCCTCAGCTCTACCCTCTAAGGGGTCTCCCCTCACCTCCTGATGAAGGAGGGAGCGGGTCACCCTAAACAGGGAGGCTGGGCGGTTATCTGATGACGCAATAAGAGCAGTGAGGTAGGAACACTTCTCTGCTCTTATCGCCATTAGGTAGGACCTAATATGGTCTCTTACCAATGTTCGGTCAGATTCGGCACGGCTCGATCTCCAACTGCTCTCTAGGCGTCTTTTCCGGCGTTTCATCTCTCTCAACCCCTCATTATACCACGGGGCCGGTCGAGACCCACGCCGAATCAGAGGCCGCAAAGGCACAACTCGATCCAGGGCACCGGCAGCCGCCCTGTCCCTGGCCGCCACCAGCTCTCCAACCGAGTCGTGTGTCAGAACCTCAGGAATTGGCCCAAGCTCTGCCTGGAACCGCTCGGGTTCCATCAGCCGCCTGGGGCGGTACCATCTCACCGGTTCCACCACCCTGCGGTGGGGTGCAACGGTCCGAACGTCCAAGCATAGGAGAGAGTGATCAGACCATGACAGGGGTTCAATGACTATATCCCCTACACTCTGACCACTCAGCCACTGTCCAGAGACAAAACCCAGGTCAAGCGTGTTCCCCCGTGTGTGTGGGGCCTTGAATTACCTGGGTCAGGTCCATGGCTGTCATGGAAGCCATGAACTCCCAAGCCTCCCCGGACGCCCCGCCCCCGGACGGCAGGTTGAAGTCACCCATGACTATTAGCCTGGGGACCTCAACCACCACTGCGGCGACAACGCTCAGGAGCTCGGGCAGGGAGGTTGATACGCAGCAGGGCGCCAGGTACATAATCAACACCTCCCTCGGACCCCCTAGGTCCCACTTCACCAGAAGGGATTCACAGCCTGCCGTCTGAGGAACAGTGACCTCCCTCGGCCTGAAACCTTCCCTGATCACGACCGCCACTCCCCCACCCCTATAATAATAGTAGTAGTAGTAGTAGTAGTAGTAGTAGTAGTAGTAGTGGTAGTAGTAGTAGTAGTAGCAATAGTAATAGTAATAATAAAAAATTGGAAGGGACCTTGGAGGTCATCTAGTCCAACCCCCTGTCAGGGAGGAAACCCTATACCATTTCAGACAAATGACTGTCCAGTCTCTTCTTAAAAACTTCCAGTGTTGGAGCATTCACCACTTCTGGAGGCAGGTTGTTCCACTGATTAATTGTTCTCACTGTCAGGAAGTTTCTCCTTAGTTCTAGGTTGCTTCTCTTCTTGATTAGTTTCCATCCATTGCTTCTTTTCCTGCCTTCAGGTGCTTTGGAGAATAGCTTGACTCCATCTTCTTTATGGCAGCCCCTGAGATATTGGAACACGGCTATCGTGTCCCCCCTCGTCCTTCTCTTCATTAAATTAGACATACCCAATTCCAGCAGACGGTTGCAGGAACTGGGTATGTCAGGTCTAACAAAGAAAAGAGGTGATATGATAGCAGTCTTCCAATATTTGAGGGGCTGTCAAAGAGAGAAGATGGGATCAAGCTATTCCTCAAAGCACATAAGGACAAGACAAGAAGTAGCGGGTTGGGAAGCTAATCAAGGAGAGAAGCAACCTAGAACTAAGGAACAATTTCCTGTCAGCGAGAACAATTATTCAGTAGAAAGGCTTGCCTCGTACGTTCCCTATAAAATGCCTAGAACTGCAACTTGCAAAGAAGGGTGGCCAATTTTTCTGCCTTTTCAATAGGTGTGGAAAAGCACTAGATTTGAACTGATCGATTATGTGTCATCAAACTGTTTGTGATTCCTGCCAACCACAAAATATCTAGATATACTGAGTCATCTCTGGATAGGATTTTTTTTTTCCGGGTGTTTTGCATTGTAACATTGGTGGGGTGTTGTTGTTTTTTTTTTGGTCTACATCTGCACATAAACAATGATACCCAGATTCGCACTACATGCGAAGACACAATACGCTGAATCACAAACCATCCAATCCCATTTTAGCCGAGAATAGATTGTTGTGACAATCCATCCAATAGGTTAGAATCATAAAAATGAGCCACATGTACAGATCTGTTTTGGTTTTAGTTGAAAACCATGACAAAGATGACCAGTATTTTCCAGATTAAGCAGCAAACCATCACCATCATCAATTTCATTTCATGAAACCAACCAATCTCAGAAGACCACCGCTCTAAAGTTTGAGAATATCTAACAATAATGCTGATGTCTGATTAGATTTCATGAGCTTGCAAGATTTCAGAAGTCTGTATGGCAATAAATATTCTGCTACCTCAGAGTACCATGTTTCTGATTTCTGGTCTGCTCACATGCAAAGCTCAACATAGAATAGGCTAATCTGAAATGAGTTAATGAGTTAAATCAGGCCCAAATTCTCCTTTCCAGCTGTGGATAAATCAACCACAGCTGGAAATTTTTTCTTGAGCTTCCATTCCTTTTACAGTTCTATGAATAGGTAGGTGCTATAATCCAGAGGTAAAATAGATGCCTGAACGCTGAAGGTCACAGGTGTTTGTGTTTCTCAACCTTGACAATTTTAAGGCATGTGGACTTCAACTCCCAGAATTCTGGAAGTTGAAGTCCACATGCCTTAAAATTGTCAAGGTTGAGAAACACTGACCTAAGTCAATAATACCAGGCTACAAGGCCAAATTTTTTATCTAAAACAGGGGTGTCAAACTGCCGGACCACGGGCCAGATGCATCATGCCAAAACTGTGCCCACCCCATTGCCAGCAATGGAAAAAAAGTCGCGATTCGTCATGAGACGTCATGTGACATTGCAAGTTTGACCCCCCTGATCTAAGAGAAGGCAGCATTTTACTTTCTAAAAGCCATTGTGATTAGTCTTTGACAACTTGGTTATAGAACATTTAGTCCAAATGATAAATGATCAAGTAAATAAGCAAGGCTCCCTTGTATTATTAGAAGGATATGGAAAACCCCCAAATGCTCCAGAAAGGGAACTTTTAGGAAAACTCAGGAATCTTTCCCTTTCTTCTCCAAATCACTCCAATGTGATCTTCCACAGGTGAACTACAGTTTTCCAGAAGTTAATCCTCTGAATCAGAAGCTGTTAGTGGATATAATGGAACTGGAAAAGGTGCAAAAAAGGGCAACAAGAATGATCAAGGAAATGGAGCACCTCCCTTATGAAACCAGATTGCAACGCCTTGGTCTCTTCAGCCTTGAAAGACGGCGTTTAAGGGGTGACTTGATCGAAGTGTATAAAATCATGCATGGGATAGAAAAGGTGGATAGAGAAAAAATCTTTTCTCTATCACACAATACTAGGACAAGGGGGCACTCCTTAAAGCTCGTAGGTAAGAAAGTGAGGACAAATAAAGGGAAATATTTCTTCACCCAGAGGGTCGTTGGTTTATGGAATTCACTTCCAGAAGAGGTCGTGACAGCTGTCAGCCTTGATAGCTTCAAGGCAGGGCTAGATAGATTCATGGATGCCAAGTGTATCGGTGGTTATTAAAACGGACGTCCATGTGCCGCCTCTATGTTGGTTGAGGCAGGCAGGATTCCCTTGAGTACCACTTGTTGGGGGTCAAGGGAAAGGGAGGGTTTTGCCTTCTCTTTCTGCTCAAGATCCCCATGTACAATTGGTGGGCCACTGTGTGACATAGAATGCTGGACTCGATGGGCTTTGGCCTGATTCAGCATGGCTCTTCTTATGTTCCTATGGTGTTCCAGATGTGGTTCAGCAGAAGACCTCATGTGGAATACTACAAAATGTTTCATAGCGTCTTTTCCAAAGCTCATGGCTCCACGTGTATCCAACTTAAACTCCAGTCAGCATGGACCATGACTGTTATACATCTGAAGAATAGCAACCAAGGACATCTGCTCTCTAAATCAGGGGTCCCCAACCCCCGGTCCGTGGACCGGCAGCAGTCCTCGGCATGCCAAAAACCAATTCACGCAAACAGGTGAAGCCCCCATCTGCGGGATGCAGGCAACACATGAAACAATATCCCCTCCGGTCCGTGGAAAAGCCTCTCTCGATGGAACCGGTCCCTGGAGCCCTAAAAGGGTTGGGGGCCACTGTTCTAAATAGTTACCAGGGCATATGAATCAGTAGGAAATTTTATAATACATCTTCAGGTCCAATGAAGGATAATGAGAACATGGATCAACTATAGAAAGATCTCTGGTCTGGAAGACTTAATGGACTTTCTAAGTGGGAAACAAATACCAAGGAAGATGAATTCCCTTGAAAATTAGTTGAGAAGTATAAGAGCAACACTCAAGAGGTAATTGTTTTAGAAGACAAAACTGAATCTGAGGGCAGCAACCAATTGTGAGGTCTTGCACAACAATGACAACTGAATAAGTGTTCAGTAACATTTGGGACCCCCCTCCCAGGCTTTAGATCTGCTTGGATCATCAAACACACCATTTGTGGCTTTCAGGGAAATCCAGACTTCAGGGAGAACGGCCTAGGTGGATGACGGGAGAATTTTATGTGAATTTCATGGTTCTATAAGTTACTGTGCTGTGAACTTTGTAAACATGGAGAAAAAAAAAAGCCAAGTAAGGATACTGTCCATCTTTCTGTTCTAGATTGCAGAAATCCAGAGGAACTGTAGGGGCAGAAAAAAAGTTAGTTTTTCACCAACTTTTTGCTGCTACCCAGAGGCCATCTGGAGTAGTGAAGCTCATCCCAATGGTGCTTTTTCAAGAGGCAACTAGACTTTCTTGTTTCTCTTTGAAGACGTTTCGCTTCTCATCCAAGAAGCTTCTTCAGCTCTGCCTGGATGGTGGGGAATGGAAGGATTTATACTCCTTGCAGACAGCTGGTCATTTATTTATTTTTTAGTGTTGTTGATGCCCCTGGAAGTTTATATGCCCCCTGTGTCATATAATATATGTGGGTACATACAAAAGTCTGTATTTATTTATTTATTTATTTATGTCATATTTATGTAGTGTATATCGGAGGTGGCGACCCTTGGAGAGCTGTACGCAATGAAATTTCGTTTTAATGTATGCCGATTAAGTGTACATTCCAAGTGACAATAAAGTTCATATTCTATTCTTATTGAATGAATGAACTTTTACTATCAAAGTATAACATGTATACAGTGAGATTGGCTGAGCCTCCCTCCGTGCTGCCCTCCCCTCTCCCCCCCCCACTATTTATCTATGTCGTCAGGGTCACCCGAGTAGTGCCAATGGGTGAGGAGCCTTCTTGGAAGCTTCCCCACATCATCCAGTCAGAGCTGAAGAAGCTTCTTGGGTGAGAAGCGAAATGTCTTCAAAGAAAAACAAGGAAGTCCAGGGGGGAAAAAAGCACCTGGGGGGGAGGGCCACCATGTCCTGGATGCCTGAGAATCTCCATAGACATTTAACGGCGTTTAGATCATAACCAGAGCGTCTGGTCCAACCTTGTTGAGATGGGGATTCCTGGTGATATCGTAGCCCCGCTTCTTCATCCCCGTGGCTCTGGTGGCGGAAGGAAGGCACTCTCCCGCAGAGCAGGACCTGCTGGGGGGCAAACTGCCCACTGGGACCCCCAGCAGTCGAAAGAGGCTGCCCAACACGCCTCTGCTTCTCAAGGACTTCAGCATCATGAATGGGTGGGTCCTGCCTGGAGGAGATCCGGCACCTGCGCGGTTTGGGGAGGAAAGGCAAAGAGAGGTAAGAGCAGGAGGCCAAGCCAAAGGATGGGATGGGGTGGGATGGGATGAGGGTCTTTCCCAGCGCGAGGGGGGGAGTGGGGACACGAGCCTCAAAGGAAGGGGGGGAGAGTCCTCTTCAAAGCAAACCCCCCAGCCCCGCCCTCCCCCCACAAAAGCCCCAGACAAAGCAAGAGAAGAGCTGGATCTTACGTCCGTTCCTGAGCGCTTTTCCTTTTACCCGGATCGTCAAGAGCGCGCCCGGCGCAGCAGCCTTACTAAGACAGGCGAGCCTGGGAAAGCGAAAGGAAACCCCAGGAAGCAGATCGGCCGCCGGTCTTTGCAACCCGAAGACTGGCCCTGACAGCCGGAGGGCGCCTCCTCCTCCTCCTCCTCCCTCCGCCGCCCGCAATCCCCGCCTTCTGTCCCTCGCCGGGCCCCCCCATCCCCCCCACCCCAGCCTCCCTTCTCTTTGGGATCCGGCGATCGAGGCCAGAAGGACGGTGGGAATCTACCTGGGCGCTCCGGGAGGACGTTAACCCGAGCCTGGGAAAATTCGGTGGGGGAGGGAGAAGAAAAAGAGACGTGGGGCGAGGGACGGAGGGAGATCTAGTTTCCACCCAGGTCGCAACATCTGCAAAGGGCGCTGCTAACGCTGCCCCCCCTTCCTCCCCCCCCGCCACCATGGACCAGTGAGGATCAGCCGGTCCCTGCTTTGGAAGGCGATGGAGGAGTCTGGCTTCAACGGAGAGCATCTCCTGTTCCTCATCAGTCTTGGCCCGGGGGGAGGGGGAGGGAAGCAGGATGAAAGGAAGGGGGGGTCCTTGACCGAATCTGGAGCATCACCGGTTGGTCTCCGTCCTGTAAGGACCGTGGGGAGGGGGGTTGCAGAGTCTGTTCTCGCCATTGAGAGGCAGGGGTGTATTTTTTTTTCCAGGACAGGTTGGGCTGTCGGAAAGGCAAAAGCAAGTTGAGAATGCTGGCAGTTTAACCTGGGCCCCAAAGTGCCAGTGGGAAATGAAGTAGGCAGCGGATTGAGTGATTGATTGTGTGATTGATTGATTGATTCAAAGTAGGCCAGAAGTAGCATGAATAGCATAGTTAATTATTTATTCATTTATTGGACGTAGGCCAGAATAGCATGAGAAGCATGGTTGCTTATTTATTAGAAGGAGGCCAGAAGTAGAACGATTGTCTGTCTGTCTGTCTGCTGGCCTATCTGCCTTATCTATTTATTTATTTGTCTGTCTGTCTATCAGCTATCTGTCTTATAATCTCTGTCTGTCTATTGGGGGAAGTTAGCCCAGATAAGGAAATATTAAAAGGGCAGAAAAATATATTTTTCCTCAAAAGGATTTTTTTAAAACCAAACCTGGCCCCAAATCTATCTCTCTGCCCCAAGCAAGAGCTAGCCCCATACGAAAGCAGATGTAGAACCATCAGAAAGTTGAAGCCAGAGCCATCAAGAAGACAAAGAGAAAATCTTCATGCCCCACCCAAACTCTAGGAGTCATTAGCCCCATCACCTGGGAAGCAGGATATGATAATAGGATTAAACCACAGATATCAAGGCCTAGAAACACACTCAGAAATAGCCTCAAGGTTCATGCCACAGGAACAGGAAACTATTCCAAACAAAAAGCTAGAGGGGGTATAAAAACCTACTGCCCATGTGCTTAACTCCTCTTTCCTCTCCTCTGCTCTTTCTTGCAAGGACCATCTTTCTGCTTCTTCAATAAACTGTAACCTTCTTCCCAAAGCAGTCGCCATGTTGCTTATTTATCCCTGGCTTGGATGAACCAGGATGAAGACTTACTTCTGACACTGTCTAGCTACCTGCCTACTTACTTATCTCTCTCTCAGTCCCACCCTCTGTCTTTCTCTGCCTATCTATCTTCCTCATCTTCCTTATCTACCTTATCTGTCTGTCTATCTATCTATCTATCTATCTATCTATCTATCTATCTATCTATCTATCTATCTATCTGTTTCTATCTGTCTGTCAATCATCTATCCTCTATCTCTGTCTGTCTGTCTATCATCCTCTCTATCTCTATCTGTTTCTATCTGTCTGTCAATCATCTATCATCTATCTCTGTCTGTCTATCTATCATCCTCTCTATCTATCTATCTATTTCAATCTGTCTGTCTGTCAATCTATCTCTATCTCTGTCTGTCTATCATCCTCTCTCTCTCTCTCTATCTATCTATCTATCTATCTGTTTCTATCTGTCTGTCTGTCAATCATCTATCATCTATCTCTGTCTATCTATCATCTCTCTCTGTGTTTCTATCTGTCAATCATCTATCATCTATCTCTGTCTGTCTATCATTCTCTATCTATCTATCTGTTTCAATCTGTCTGTCTGTCAATCTATCTCTATCTCTGTCTGTCTATCTATCATCCTCTCTCTCTCTCTATCTATCTATCTATCTATCTATCTATCTGTTTCTATCTGTCTGTCTGTCAATCATCTATCATCTATCTCTGTCTGTCTATCTATCATCTCTCTCTCTCTCTCTCTCTCTGTTTCATAAAAACATAACATAAGAAGAGCCATGCTGAATCAGGCCAAAGCCCATCGAGTCCAGCATTCTGTGTCACACAGTGGCCCACCAATTGTACATAGGGATCTTGAGCAGAAAAAGAAGGCAAAACCCTCCCTTTCCCTTGACCCCCAACAAATGGTACTCAAGGGAATCCTGCCTGCCTCAACCAACATAGAGGCGGCACATGGACATCCGTTTTAATAACCACCGATACACTTTGCATCCATGAATCTATCTAGCCCTGCCTTGAAGCTGTCAAGGCTGACAGCTGTCAAGACCCCTTCTGGAAGTGAATTCCATAAATCAACGACCCTCTGGGTGAAGAAATATTTCCCTTTATTTGTCCTCACTTTCTTAGCTATGAGCTTTAGGGAGTGCCCCCTTGTCCTGGTATTGTGTGATAGAGAAAAGAATTTTTCTCTATCCACCTTTTCTATCCCATGCATGATTTTATACACTTCGATCAAGTCACCCCTTAAACGCCGTCTTTCAAGGCTGAAGAGACCAAGGCGTTGCAATCTGGTTTCATAAGGGAGGCGCTCCATTTCCTTGATCTATCTGTCTGTCTGTCAATTATCTATCATCTATCTCTGTCTGTCTGTCTGTCTGTCTGTGTCTGTCTAACTATCTAACTATCTATCATCTTTGGCCACATGAAGATAGCAAAAGGAGGTCTACAGGTTTCGGTACCCTGCTGGAAAATCCAAATGGCATTTCGTAGAGCGAGTCACGGGGCCCTCACTCTGTATTCTCTCCAGGAGATGAGTTAGACAGGTGCAAGTGTTAATCTGATCTCTTGTGCAGCTCCATTGCCTTCTGATGGAACAGTTTTTAGGCTCTTGGTTATGGGTGGCTCCATCTGATTTTGAGGAAAGGAGGAAAATGGGTAAAGAAAAGCTTTGGATTTGAATGCAGGGGCCTCACAGCGTGGGTTACAAAATTAATGAGATGTTAGGCACAAATATTATAGCTGAACTCTTCCTTGTACCTTTGGTTGTCATCTACAAAAAGAATGGGCCTTTGGGACAGCTCAAAAAGGAAAAACTTTGCTTGCAATGATATCATTGGACTTCTGGCACTCTAGCACAGTGTTTCTCAACCTTGACAATTTTAAGGCATGTGGACTTCAACTCCCAGAATTCCACAGCCAGCATTGCTGGCTGTGGAATTCTGGGAGTTGAAGTCCACATGCCTTAAAATTGTCAAGGTTGAGAAACACTGTGCACTAGCAAATAGACTGTGGTTAGGGAGCCATGGAAAAAACCTTGGAGAAGGCATCCAGAAGCATTAAGCCTTGGACAGGTGATGGAAGGTTGGGCAGACAGAATATGGATGAGCCAGCAGTGTGCAGCAGCAACCAAAAAAGCTAATACAATTCTGGGTTGTATAAACAGAGGCATAGAATCAAGATCACGCGAAGTATTGGTAACCGCTTTAAAAAGCCCTATTAAGACCACACCTGGAATACTGCAGCCAAATTTGGTCACCATATCACAAAAAAGATATTGAGAGTTTGGAAAAAAATCAGAGAAGAGCAACTAAGATGATCAAAGGCCTGGAGTCTAAAACATACGAAGAATGGCTGTGGGACTTGGGTTTGGCTAGTCTAAAGAAAAGAAGAAATAGGGGAAACATGATAGCAGTGTTCCAGTATCTGAGGGGCTGCCACAAGGCAGAGGGGGCCAGGTTGTTCACCAAAGCACCAGACGGAAGGATGAGAAACAATAGTTGGAAGATGATCAAAGAGAGAAGCAACCTGGAATTAAGGAGAAACTTCCTGATAGTGAGGACAATTAACTAGTGGAATAGCTTACCCCTAGAAATCATGGGCGCTCCATCACTGGAGGTTTTTAAGAGGAGACTGAATATTCACCTGTCTGAGATGATGTAGGTTCTCCTACTTGAGCAGGGGGCTGGACTAGAAGACCTCCAGGGTCCCTTCCTGTTTCTATTATATTCTATTCTATTCCATTCTCTACTCTACTCTACTCTACTCTACTCTACTCTATTCTATTCTATTCTATTCTATTCCATAATGTCTTGTGATTCAAGAGGAAAGGAAGGAAAAATCCAGATTACAACATGCAGACTGCAAAATTCTCTTACCACACTGTCTAAATACAAGTAGTCCTCAACTTACAACAGTTCGTTTAATGACCATTCAAAGTCACAACTGCACTGAAGACTTAAGACTGGAGTGACTCTTGACCATTTTTCGCACTTATGACCGTTGCACCATCCCTATGGTCACATAATCAAAATCTGGATGCTTGGTAACTAACTCACATTTATGACCCTTGCAGTGTCCCTGGGACATGGGATCCCGTTTTGCAACCATCCAACAAGCAGTCAATGGGGGAAGCCAGATTCACTTAACAACTGTGTTATTAATTTAACAAGTGCGGTGATTCACTTAACAACGGTGGCAAGAAAAGTCGTAAAACGGGGCAAAACTCACTTAAGAAATTTCTTACTTAGCAAAATAAATTTTGGGCTCAGTTGTGATTGTAAATCGAGGATTACCTGCAGGAAAAAATAAATAAAACTTAAAACAATTGGTGAAACAACTTTTTTTTATTGTTTTATTGAATTGTTGTATGCTGCCCAGAGTTGCTTTCTATGAAATGGGCAGCTATGTAAATTTGGTTAATAAATAAATAAAATGTCAATTTTACTGCTGTCAACCATGAACAGGGCTCCTTTTTAACTGTTTGGGGAGGGGGAGAAAAGATCCATTGTCCTCACCAGCAAGCTAGCTCTATAAAATTTGGCAGGATTCTTATTCCTGGATTTATGTGTCAGATTGTTACTGAAAGCAAATTATTATCTTTTTTTTATTGCCAGTACATTTGTTTAAAAGGTCAGAAAAAGCATGCTTCATTTGAAACAGATCTATTATGTCTATTAGGCAAGTTAAGAGAGAGGAAGCAGCAACTGATTTAAAAGACAGGGCTGGCAAATATCCAAGGTCATCCAGTCAAACCACGTCCAGGACAGGCTTCTGAGAATGAATGAAATCCAAAGCCTCTTACGTCTGTCTGCCTGAAAGTTATTGGTTATCATCTCAGCAAAGCTAAAATTAGGATGACAAAAATGTTTTGGAGGCATTGGAGTTATTAACTCATCATGTGTTTGCTAGATAGCTGAGCACCACAAAATGAGACATAATTATAAAGAAAATGATGAAAAATTGAACATGGTGCATAGTTTTTAAATTCTGAAGGTAGGCTCTGACTTACATTACTTTTAACAAAGAAGCTGAATAAAAGCTGAAGTTGAATTAAAACATTTAACACCGGGATATTTCTTTCCAATTTTAGAAATGGTTTATTAAATTTGAAAAACAATTATGTTTTAATGTTTTTTTTAAACATTGGTTAAGATTGTGTAGCACACTGTATAAACTGAGTTAGCTAGGTAATTACAATTGTGAAAAAAATGATTTGCTTTAAGGAAGAAATGTAGCCTAATATGTATTTTAAATGTTTATAAAGCTAAAGGAATGAGGGAGAAAGAAGAAAATAAATTAAAAGTAGAAAACAAGGGGGGGAGCCTAAATGCTTAACAGGTGAGCAAAACTAAAAAGGCACGTACAAATACATAAAAACGTATAGCTAAATTATATCTAACTGTAGTTTTAAAAGAAAAAAAGAATAAAAAATTAACATAGGGACAAATGTGATGTTTCACATGACTTGATCTTTCAGACACGAGAGATGCCTTTTTAACAAATAATAACTTCAGAAAACGTAGAGAAAGGAATTTGTGTAAAAGCTTGAGCCTTTTAATTGTTTGAATTCACTGCTTAATTTAAACTGTGTTTTGGACAGATTTAATGAACAGTTGTTACAAGCCTTGCTGTAGAAATGTTTTACTAGATTGATCATAGGAGTAAACAATCCTATACTAATCCAGCTTTGTAATCTAGTAACACTCTTTTAACATGCTTTATTTAACTCATCACTTTGCATTTTAATAAAAAAACAATAACATTTAATAAAAAGAAAAGTGGAGTGCCAACAGCAGCAGCAGTAGCATCAAGGCTGACCATGGTTAGCCTTCAAAAGCTAAGCAGATCCAGGATGCATTGGTTGCCTATTGGTCTCCGAGCCCAATTCAAGGTGTTGGTTATCACCTATAAAGCCCTTCATGGCATGGGACCAGGATACTTACGGGACCGCCTTCTGCCACATACTTCTCTACGACCAGTGAGAATGCACAGGGTTGCCCTCCGGGTCCCGTCAGCGAAACAATGTCATCTGGCGGGCCCTAGGGGGAGGGCTTTCTCTGTTGTGGCGCCCGCCCTCTGGAACCAACTACCTCCTGAAGTCCGCGTTTCTCCGACTCTCCTGGCCTTCCGGAAAAATTTAAAAACTCATCTTTGCCGGCAGGCCTGGGGATGATTGTGGTTGATTGTTGAATTGAACGTGTGTTTCACTGTATTTTTTAGATATCTTTGTTTGGGTTTTTTTATTGTAATTTATTGTTATATATATGTTGTTAGCCGCTCCGAGTCCCCGGAGAGGAGCGGCATACAAACCCCAATAAATAAATAAATAAATAAATAAATAAATAAATAAATAAATAAATAAATAAATAAATAAATAAATAAATAAATAAATAAATAAATAAATAAATAAATAAATAAATAAATAAATAAATAAATAAATGGGAGGAAACCAAGATATCCTGTGGATGAGACTGAAAAGTTGAAGAAACATCTCAAACGGTATTGCTAAGAATGCAAAATGGATATACTTTGAATACACCAGACATCAGATATACAGTAGATTTTAAAAAAAATTGGATAGCTAAGGATTTAGCCACAACAGAATCACAGTAGCTGATTTTCTGAAAGAGAACAATAGCTCCTACCAGTTTTCTCTCTACAGGATCACTAAAGAAAAAAGAAATCAGTGCCAAAGCAATCTAACACAAACATCCCTTTCCAAGTGCATCAGCTTCATACAAAGCATTAACCGGGTTTTCGTAACTGGAGGATGTAAGACTCCCAACTGAGTAAACGAGAAGGTGGTTGGGAACTAGGGGAAAGTTTTACCCACCAGTTATCTTTCTATATACCACTGGGATTTCTTCTTATGTGCTTCTTTCTCTCTAAAGTACTTACTGATCTTGGGTGGTATCCAAACTTCACGGATAATCACCCCTAATTTAGAGAAAGATGCACACACACACACACACACACACACACACACACACACACACACACAAAAATGCAGCATACACACATGACAATTAAAAGGCACAAGCAATAATGATGAATTGCCCTTTTATTTTGCAAAGATTAATCCAACTTGATGTTCTCTAGAAATATCAGTACTCTCCCACCCAACATTTGAAACATGGCTGATGCTTAACAGATCTTGTCTGGAAGTAAGGAGGAAGAAGATTGCAAATCTCAAGCTGTTGGGTCTATTCTGCTTGGTTTCCACCTTCTCTAAGCAAGTAGAATATTCTACTAATTGTACAGAGGTGTGTGTTTTTTTTTTCTCCCAAAGGGTGTTCGTTTTTCACACCTATTTTAAGCCATCAGTTGCTTCAGGCTATTAGAATATAAAATAACCTTTCAGGTACTGTGAACAGTCATTCCAGGAAGAAATCTATAAAGCACGTTCCAGAGAGTTCCAGGAAATATGTTCAAGGTCATCATTCCAAGCTACAAATAGATTTTTGCAGAAATCTGCTCTACTGATTTCATATTTGCATCACCAAGCACCTTAATCTAGTGTGGAACCATGGAAAAATTGCCTTCCATGAAACCGGTCCCTGGTGACAAAAAGGTTGGGGACTGCTGGTATAGGGTCTCCTGCTCAGGCAGGGGGTTGGACTAGAAGACCTCCAAGGTCCCTTCCAACTCTTGTTATTCTGTATCCTGGTATAAATGACCCTGTCTGTCCATTGCATCTGAAGAAGACATCACCAGCATCTGGTATTTTTTTGGTAGTGTTATGTTAAATCGGCTCACTGCCCATTAACGCTGGCCAATCTTATAATTTATCACTGTCGCAAGGCATTATCTAATTAGTCCTTCAGCAGAACAAAGAAAGTATTCATGCTGTTAGGGCTCCCTGGGCTTGTGTTTGTGAAGATGGTGTGTATTCCTGACCCCAGAGCATAACAAATTCTGCAGGAGGTGATGGATTGTTGTGTAACCAAAGCCTTCCGAATCCCTCACAGTTTAAGGCTTTTTTCAGCCCAAGTCTGCACAAAGAGCAGCTTATTTTTTCCACTTCTATTCAGTCATAGGTTTTCTTGGCCCCCAAAATAGTTGTTTCTATTTATAAATTTATCTGGATCCTTCTTAGTCTGAGAGAATGCCGGGTGGAGTGCAGTGATTAAGGTGTTGAGTTACAATTGGTGACACCAGGTTCAAGTCTATTCTTAAACACCGAAATTTTCTGAGGGGCTTTGGGGCAGTCCTTCAGCCCAGTTCAGCTGGGTCTGTCAGCCCAATTTACCTCAGAAGATGGTTGTTATTGAGCGATGATTGTAATGCTTTATATATTGTTATTTGGGGGGTGGAATGTAGTGCTTTATATCAGGGGTCCTCAACCTTGGCTGGCTGAGGAATTCTGGGAGTTGAAGTCCACAAGTCTTAAAGTTGCCAAGGTTGAGGACTCCTGCTTTACTATATATCAGCAGTTCTCAACCTTTTTCAGGCCGCGACCCCGACCTGCGCGGCGCGGTGCGGCGGCCCGCATTGCGCATGCGCGGCGGCCCGCATCGCGCATGTGCGTCAGCACGGCCCACATCACGCATGCATGGCGCGACGGCCTGCATCGCGTATGCGCGGCGCGACGGCCCGCATCACACATGCGCGGTGCTGCCCCGCACATGCACGGTGCTACCCCGCGCATGCGCGGCGCTGCCCCCTGCGCCGGCTGAGGGGAAAAGGGGGAAAAATGGCAGATTGCGTTGTTTGGCGACCCCCATGAAATGGTCGTTCGACTCCAAATGGGGTCGCGACCCACATGTTGAGAACCGCTGCTATATATGAAGCTTCAAACTCCTTAGAAGAAAGGTGGGATTTAAATCCATTGAGCCAGTTTAGTGTAGTGGATAAGGTATCAGGCTAAACACCAGGAGACTGTGACTTCTAGTCTCACTGTAGGCACAAAGCCAGATGAGCCCTGGGCCAGTCACTCTTTCTCAGCCCCAGAAAGGAGGCAATGACAGCCACTTCTGAAAAACCTCACCAAGAAAATGGTAGGCATTCTCAGAGAATCAAACACAATTAAAGGGAATATATAAAAAAAACGAACCTAGTTGTTTTAAATCTAGATGTGGTTTTGCCCACATATTTCCCAAGCTCTCACATTATTGTGAAACTGCCTGCGTGACTGATAAGGAATTTTCTGCATTAGGTCAATAGATTCCTTGCAACAGAGATCTGCTTTAACTTTTATATAAATAAACCAAGAACTGGGTATGTCTAGTCTAGTGAAAATAAGGACTAGGGATGACATGATAGCAGTCTTCCAGTATTGGAGAGGCTGCTACAAAGAAGAGGAGGTCAACCTATTCTCCAAAGCACCTGAAGACAGAACAAAAAGCAATGGGTGGAAACTAATCAAGGAGAGAAGCAACCTAGAACTAAGGAGAAAATTTCCGGCAGTTAAAAAATTAGTGGAGCAGCTTTCCCCCTGAAGTTGTGGGTATTCCAACACTGGAGGTGTGCAAGAAGGATATAATGGAACTTGAAAAGGTGCAAAAAAGGGCAACAAGAATGATCAAGGAAATGGAGCACCTCCCTTATGAACCAGATTGCAACGCCTTGGTCTCTTCAGCCTTGAAAGACGGCGTTTAAGGGGTGACTTGATCGAAGTGTATAAAATCATGCATGGGATAGAAAAGGTGGATAGAGAAAAATTCTTTTCTCTATCACACAATACTAGGACAAGGGGGCACTCCCTAAAGCTCATAGCTAAGAAAGTGAGGACAAATAAAGGGAAATATTTCTTCACCCAGAGGGTCGTTGGTTTATGGAATTCACTTCCAGAAGGGGTCGTGACAGCTGTCAGCCTTGACAGCTTCAAGGCAGGGTTAGACAGATTCATGGATGCCAAGTGTATCGGTGGTTATTAAAACGGATGTCCATGTGCCGCCTCTATGTTGGTTGAGGCAGGCAGGATTCCCTTGAGTACCATTTGTTGGGGGTCAAGGGAAAGGGAGGGTTTTGCCTTCTCTTTCTGCTCAAGATCCCCATGTGGGCCCCTGTGTGACACAGAATGCTGGACTCGATGGGCTTTGGCCTGATTCAGCATGGCTCTTCTTATGTTCCTAAGAAGAGACTGGACAGCCATTTGTCTGAAATAGTATAGGGTCTCCAGCTTGGGCAGAGACTTGGACTAAAGACCGCCAAGGTCCTTTCCAACTCTGTTATTCTGTTAAATGAAATGTCACAACATAGAAGGCTGAATCAATGATCAGTGACTGTATTGCTTTTCTCCCCAGTGTTGGCAGGATGATATTGTTACCCAATTTATTACCTGATCATATCCCAGTTGTAAAAAAGATATGACATTCAGTCTGTTGTCTCTCACCGTTGACGAATGAAAGGGATTCTTCCAAAGCAGTTGTAGATGCCGCCCAGTGAAAAGTATCTTGGTTCTGCCACAACCTGAAAAGCAAACAGCCCAGAGGACAGGAAAAACAAGATAAGAGGCCGATAACTCGAACAAACAAATTGAAAGTGCGAAGTGGTTCAGGAAGGTCAGAAATGTGAAAGCTTTTATGGTGTGGGTCAGCTTTATCTCATCTGGCCAAACATGACTGGAACATTTTGGGGTGCTTTGTAGAGATCTGTAGAAATCCCTATCCGCTGATAATGCATATTGTGTACCTTGGACAAAGTTCAGAGGAGAAGATAACATTCGGGGCCTCTAGTTCAGTGTAAAACTATAAAAATAGACCTTAGTGCAGCTAATCTTGCAGACTGTTGGCTGTGGCAGTTAAATACCTATGGTTTGCTAACAAAAGGTCCTGAGGTAGAAATTCAGTATCCTGAGGTAGAAATTCAGTACGCTTTTCCAATATTAAAGCAATCAACATTAGATCTGGGCTCATATTAATAAGCTGTCCTCATAAGACCTGAAAATACAGCTCTTATATATAGTCTATCTACATTCATACAATCAGCATTGAACATGAAATCATAGTATGTATCAATCTTCATAGCACCTGGTATACATCACTAAGTGTTAATCTTTATAAACGTCTGGTTTGGTAAGCATTTTTCATTCCTCACATCAAGCCTCAACTATACACCTGTTACAATTTATTTGATTGGTGTTTCTCTTTTCTATAGTCTATCCACAGTTTCTAGTCTATAACATATTATTCATCTCAGTATTAGTACAATCTTTTATGATCCTTAACCAAAAATCCTCAGGTAAAAGTTTAATAACCTGAGGTAAATTTTGTATGGTTTGTCCAGTCACCAATTGCTTCAGCTGATCTGATCCTTGGATGGGAAGTAATTCTGGGCTGACAGGCTGGACAGGAAAGTGCAAAACTTTAGAAGAGGTCAGTATCACATCAATTCCTTGCCGTGGCCCATGAAAAGAATCGAAGTCCAGGTCAAGCTGAAGGAGACTTTATTTACAGGATTCTGAGATTCCATGGAAGGACTGTGGTTTTTGGGCAACAACAGAAAAAGGGTTGGTTGTTGCTTTCTAGAATTTTCTTTTAATTTTTAATTAACTTGTTAATTAATTTCCTTCCAGGTCTGCTCTATAAACTTCAGATATCCTCTTTTTAACGAACAACAGGTTCAGCCCGTTTAACTTTTTTCAAGGTCAGCCAAAGTCAGACATTGCCATATTAAATCCATTCTTAACAGAATAATAAAGTTGGAAGGGACCTTGGAGGTCTTCTAGTCAAATCCCCCCACTCAAGCAGGAGACCCTATACCATTTCAGACAAATGGCTGTCCAATTTCTTCTTTAAAATCTCCAGTGATGGAGCGCCCATGATTTCTGGAGGCAAGCTGTTCCACTGGTTAATTGTCCTTACTGTTAAGAAGTTTCTCCTTAATTCCAGATTGCTTCTCTCCTTGATGAATTGTTTCTTATCCTGCCTTAGGTTAGGTCCAAGTTAATATAATCATGGAGTTATATCACATAATGCACCAGTATTCTAGTATTAGAACATAGAACCATAGGGCTGGAAGGGAACTTGGAGGTCATCTAGTCCAACCTCCTGCTCACATAGGAAACCCTATACCATGTCAGACAAGTGGTTGTCCAGTCTCTTCTTAAAAAGCTCCAGTGTTGGAGCATTCACAACTTCTGAAGGCAAAGCTGTTCCACTGGTTAATTCAGGGGTCTTCAAACGTGGCCCTTTTATGACTTGTGGACTTCAACTCCCAGAATTCCTCAACCAGCGTGCCTGGCTGAGGAATTCTGAGAGTTGAAGTCCACAAGTCATAAAAGGGCCACGTTTGAAGACCCCTGGGTTAATTGTTCTCACTGTCAGGAAATTTCTCTTTAGTTCTAGGTTGGTTTAAAGTTTAAACCTATCACTTACATTCTCTCATGTAACCTGGGATGGGGGTCACATGACGGAGGTAATACAGTTTGTTCTTGTTGTGTCCTGAGCCTGCAAATGCAGGCTCGGGATGTTGCAATGGTCCCGGGGATTGCAAAAGCTGCCCGGGACCAGATTGAGTGGCGCCAACTTCGCGCGCATGCGCAAGGCGGGAAAAGCGTCTGTTTTGTTGCCATTGTGTCCGGGGATCTGGGCGTATAAAAGGAGGCCTGTGTGCCTCTGCTCGTTGTTGGTGTTTGGGCTGAATTAGGAATAAAGAATTATTCTGTACAAGATGTGTCTTCATTGTTCGCCATTACTGGAAGGATTTAACAGTTATTATTATTATTATTATTATTATTATTAATTGGATTTTTATGCCGCTCCTCTCCAAAGGACTCAGAGCGGCTAACAACATGAACAAAAAACAACATTACAGCATTTAAAAACAAAAAACCGAGTCGACAAAGCATTTAAAAGACCCCCCAAACACATTCATCATACAGACACAATCACAATCATCCCCAGGCCTGCCGGCATAGATAAGTTTTCAAATTCTTCCGGAAGGCCTGGAGAGTGGGGGAAACGCGGACTTCAGGGGGCAGTTGGTTCCAGAGGGTGGGCGCCACAACAGAGAAGGCCCTCCCCCTAGGACCCGCCAGACGGCATTGTTTCGCTGATGGGACCCGAAGGAGGCCGACCCTGTGCGCTCTCACCAGTCGAAGGGAAGTATGTGGCAGAAGACGGTCCCGTAGGTACCCATAGTTCTGGATATTGATGCACTCCAGGTAGAATTATAAGACAGATGCCGCATCCCCATTTCATGGTGACTTATCAATTTTCAAGTGAATATAATAAACTCTTTTTGCATTCACACGATGCCCTTAACCTACTTGCAGGACAATATTTGTGCAATATTGAATCACATAAATGGAATAGGTTGGTTTCACACAGGCCACAAGGAATCTAAGGAAACTAAACAAGCATACAGCACCCAATGTCGGTAGTCCTTGATTTACAACCGTTCATTTAACAACCGTTCAAGGTTACCATGGCACTAAAAAAAAGTAACTTATGACCAACCCTCCCACTTGTGACTGTTGCAGCATTCCCCACAGTCATGTGATCAAAATTCAGGCACCTGGTGATGGGCGTGTATTTATGACGGTTGCAATGTCCCAGGGTCACGTGATCACCATTTATGACCTTCCCAGCTGTCTTCTGATAAGCAGAGTCAATGGAGGGAGCTAGATTTGTTTAATAATTGTGCGATTCACTTAACAATGGCAGTGCGTCACTTAACAACCATGGCAAAAAGATTGTAAAACCGGGCAGGATTCACTTAAGAACCATCCTGTTTAGCAATGGAAATTCTGGTCCCAGTTATAGTCATAAGGCGAAGACTACCTAGCATTTCCTGGCTCTTTATCTGACCTTCTTTAGGCTGTTGTATCAATACTTTTGTGCTGGAATTAGATATGTCTAGTTTAAGGAAGAGAAGGACAAGGGGTAACATGACAGCAGGGGCTGCCCCAAAGAAGAGGGAGTCAAGCTATTCTCCAAAGCACCTGAAGGCAGGACAAGAAGCAACGGATGGAAACTCATCAAGGAGAGAAGCAACCTAGAACTAAGGAGAAACTCCCTGACAGTTAGAACAATTAATCAGTGGAACAACCTGCCTCCAGAAGTGGTGAATGCTCCAACACTGGAAGTTTTTAAGAAGAGACTGGATAGCCATTTGTCTGAAATGGTATAGGGTTTCCTGCCTGAGCAGAAGACCTCCAAGGTCCCTTCCAACTATTCTATTCTATTCTATTCTATTCTATTCTATTCTATTCTATTCTATTCTATTCTATTCTATTCTATTCTATTCTATTCTATTCTATTCTATTCTATTCTATTCTAAGTCTTTGCATGGCCGCAACCAGTGTTCAAATGAATGACTAGCTGATTGTACTTTTTTTCTAAAAGTCCTTTTAAAAAAATCAGAAGAGGGTGAGCGTTGCAGTCCAATATTTTCAGAAAACAAAAAGATGGGGAAGCTGGAATAGAAAACCCTTTCTTTGGTTGTCATTTGTGTCTGTTGAGCAGAATTAAAACCTTGTGCCTCGCCTCAAAAGTTTTGGCACGCTGGTGGCCGTAGCAAGGATGTGATCTGTTGCAAACGTTTCAAATCCCCATTGAAGCAATCCTGCAAAAGTGAAGCTATTACTCATTACTGAGGCATAGCTGGGGAAAAAAAGAGGAACTGGGAAATTCAGATGGAGAAGGGGTGCGTAGGTGGTCACTATCCACCGTCTCAAATTCTGTGGTAAATCTTGAACATTGCATCCCAGCAGTTTGGCTGGGAGACAGGGACATGGTGTTCCTCTCTTCCTCCTGGCTGATTCTTTAATCTTTTTGGCCAATAGGCAGCAACATTTTGCAATTCTCAGTCTCTCTGTTGTTAAAAGGATGGATTTTGATGGGGAGAAAGGAGATTAGGGGTAGAGGATAAAGGAGAAAAAAGAAACAAAAATATCCCATGGAATCCCTTGGACTGGGATGGTAAGGCATAAACCCCAGACTTGCATGAAGAGAAAGCAAAGGTCATAATTTCTTTGTTGTTGTTGTTAGTTGCGAAATCGTGTCTGACCCATCGCGACCCCATGGACGACGTTCCTCCAGGCCTTCCTGTCCTCTACCATCTTCCTGTCCTCTACCATTTAAGCTCACACCTACTGCTTCAGTGACTCCATCCAGCCACCTCATTCTCTGTCGTCCCCTTCTTCTATTGCCCTCCATCTTTCCCAGCATTAGGCTCTTCTCCAGTGAGTCCTTCCTTCTCATTAGGTGGCCAAAGTACTTGAGTTTCAGCTTCAGGATCTGGCCTTCTAAAGAGCAGTCGGGGTTGATCTCCTCTAGGACTGACCGGTTTGAACGCCTTGCAGTCCAGGGAACTTGCAGGAGTCTTCTCCAACACCATAGTTCAAAGGCCTCAGTTCTTTGGCGCTCAGCCTTTCTTATGGTCCAGCTTTCACAGCCATACATTGCAACTGGGAAAACCATGGCCTTGACTATACATACTTTTGTTGGCAGGGTGATGTCTCTGCTTTTTAGTATGCTGTCTAGATTTGCCATAGTTTTCCTCCCCAGGAGCAAGCATCTTTTAATTTCTTGGCTGCAGTCCCCATTTGCAGTGATCTTGGAGCCCAGGAAAATAAAATCTATCACTACCTCCATTTCTTCCCCCATCTATGTGCCAGGAATTGAGAGGGCCAGATGCCATGATTTTGGTTTTCTTCTTTAGAAGATCTTTATTGCTTGTTTGCTTGGAATAAATTACAGACTGGGGTGAAGAAATGCCCCTGCCACTGTCTAAAATACTACATGAACCTTACAAGCATAGGATGTGTGAACTTCTGGAGATAAAAAGAAAAAAGAGAAATCACAGAATTATCTTGGGGTGGGGGCACGCGGGGATTTGCACCAGAAGACCTGCAAAAGTTTTAAGGCTTAATAAAACAGTATGGATTTTTAAAAAAAAACGTGTAGAGAAAAGAAGGACAAGGGGTGACATGACAGCAGTGTTCCAGTATTTGAGGGGCTGCCACAAAGAAGAGGGGCTCAACTTATTTTCCAAAGCACCAGAGGGCAGGATAAGAAATAAAGATTGGAAACTAAACAAGGAGAGAATCAACCTGGAATTAAGGAGAAACTTCCTAACAGTGAGGACAATTAACCAGTGGAACAGCTGCCTTTGGAAGTTGTAGGTGCTTTATCACTGGAGGTTTTTAAGAAGAGACTGGACAGTCACTTCTCTAGAATGGCAGGATCTCCTGCTTGAGCAGGAAGTTGGACTAGAAGACTCCCCAAGGTCCCTTCCAGCTTCCAAAGTATTTTTTTTTTGTCTCATAAGGTTTCCTCCTCCCTCCCTCCCTCTCTCCCAGTTCTTTCTTTCTTTCTTTCTTTCTTTCTTTCTTTCTTTCTTTCTTTCTTTCTTTCTTTCTTTCTTTCTTTCTTTCTTTCTTTCTTTCTTTCTCTCTCTCTCTTCTCTCTCTCCCTCCTTTCTCCTTCTTTCTTTCTTTCTTTCTTTCTTTCTTTCTTTCTTTCTTTCTTTCTTTCTTTCTTTCCTTGTCTCTCTCTCTTCTTCTCTTGCTCCCTCCTTTCTCCTTCCTTCCTTCTTTCTTTCTTTCTCTCTCTTCTCTTGCTCCCTCCTTTTCCCTTCCTTCCTTCCTTCCTTCCTTCCTTCCTTCCTTCCTTCCTTCCTTCCTTCCTTCTTTCCTTCCTTCTTCTTCTTCTTCTTCTTCTTCTTCTTCTTCTTCTTCTTCTTCTTCTTCTTCTTCTTCTTCTTCTTCTCTCTCTCTCTCTCTCTCTCTCTCTCTCTCTCTCCTCCCCCTCCCTCTCCCTCTCCTCTCCTCTCCTCTCCTCTTCTTTTCTTTTCTTTTCTTTTCTTTTCTTTTCTTTTCTTTTCTTTTCTTTTCTTTTCTTTTCCTTTCTTTCCTTTCCTTTCCTTTCCTAACAGTGCAGGAAAAAGGAAAGAAAAAACAAATTATACAATTTTCGTTTACAACAGTTATAAATTTAAATTTTACCTCTTACTCTAAGATTACAACATAGCTTTCGTTTTTTCTATGAACTACTATTGTTCTAATCATCACATCCATATGTTAAAGTTTCATTTTCCCCCTTTCACATAAAAAGTCCAAAAGAGGTTTCCTAATCAAAACTGTTCAATTTTGCCATCTCAGCAAGCTCCATCGTCTTCAGCATTCATGCTTCCATTGTGGGTAATGTCAAATCTTTCCACTATTGTGCATACAAAAATCTTGCTACTGTTACCATGTATAAAAAACAAAGATCCAAGAGGTTTGTTTCAACATTTTGTCAATCAGTCTCCCCAAAAGACATCTTTGGCTTCAGTCGTATATTAATCTTTAATTTACACCAATATATGTATTTGAATCCACTTTTTAGCCTTTTTAAGATGTCCACGAAGCATGATAAAATGTCTCTTCTTATTCACATTTCCAGCATAAATTCCAAGTACCTTTATAGTACATTTTAGACAATTTTTCCAGTGACAAATACCAACAATGCATCATTTTATAATGTTCTCTTTCAGATCATCATAGTATGAATTTCTATCCTTTTTCTCCCTTTGTTACATTTGTGTGTTATAGCCAACATTTTTACCCCATTTCGTCATTATACATTCTTTCATTTTTTCTCCCTGTTAAAGTTTATCCTTAGTGAACAGATTATACTAAGTTCATTACTCAGTGACCCAGTCTTAATGCGCTACTTTTGACCTCAACTTCCTGCAAGCCAAAAGTTTTAAAAAAAAACTAAAAAGAGGAATGTGCCAACATCACGCTGGGCAGCTTAAATAACTCCTGTGCGTAACAAAGAAAAATGTTACTAAAGCAAGTTAAGTGTATGTTCATACTCTTTGGATGGATGCCTAACATAGCATTAGCCAAAACAGCCATTGCTCACCAAATGCTAATTTAATGTAAGTTAGAATTTTTCTAATGGAACAAGAATGTTAAACACATAACAGAGGGAACGATCAAATAGAGAAATTTAAGATAACTGGAGTGAGCCCATATTTAATGAGGGAGGGGAAAAAAATCTACAAAATGTTGTACCGATTCAACAGCACATTAACCTGTCTTTCAGACCTGGGCACAGCTCAGAGGTGACCTTGATGGATGATCTCTGGCAGGTTTCCATACCATCCTTCATAGTATTCTTCTGGAGAACCTTCAAGGTTTGGGGCGGGGGGGGGAGGGAGGGAAGCACTGTGTTACAGTGATTCTCTTCCTGCCTCAAGGCACCAGTTAGGTCTCTGGATGATGTCAGGCAGCTCAGTTTTCACAAAAGGTAAGTGTTGGTACAGCTAAGTAGGTCTAGATGCTAGGTGGTAAAGCATCTTCCTTCCTTCCTTTCTTCCTTCCTTCCTTCCTTTCTTTTTTTCTCTTTCTCTCTTTTGTCTTTCTCTCTTCTTCTCTCACTCCCTCCTTTCTCCTTCCTTCCTTCTTCTTTCCTCTCCCCCCTCTCTCTCTCTTTCTTTCTTTCTTTCTTTCTCTCTCTCTTTTTCTCTTACTCCCTCCTTTATCCTTCCTTCCTTCTTTCTTCCTTCCTCTTCCCCTCTTTCTTTCTTTTTTTCTCTCTCTCTCTTCTTCCTTCGCTCCCTCCTTTCTCCTTCCTTCCTCTCCCACTATTTCTTTCTTTCTTTCTTTCTTTCTTTCTTTCTTTCTTTCTTTCTTTCTCTCTCTTCTTCCTCCACTCCCTCCTTTCTCCTTCCTTCCTTCTTTCTTCCTCTTCCCCTCTCTTTCTTTCTTCTCTCTCTTTCTCTCTCTTCTTCCTTCGCTCCCTCCTTTCTCCTTCCTTCCTTCTGTCCTTCCTCTCCCACTATTTATTTATTTCTTTCTTTCTTTCTTTCTTTCTTTCTTTCTTTCTTTCTTTCTTTCTTTCTTTCTTTCTTTCTTCTCTCTCTTTCTCTCTCTTCTTCCTTCGCTCCCTCCTTTCTCCTTCCTGTCCTTCCTTCCTCTCCCCCTCTCTTCCTTCCTTCCTTCCTTCCTTTTTTATTTTCTTTCTCTCTCTCTTCTTCCCCCTCCCTCCCTCCTCCTCCCTCCCTTCCTCTTTCCTCCTTCCCTCCCTCCTCCTCCTCCCTCCCTTCCTCCTTTCCTCCCTCCCTTCCCCTTCCCTCTTTCCCTCCCTCCTCCCTTTCTTTTTTCTTTCTTTTGTTCTCCTTCCTTCCTTTCTTCCTCCCTCCCTCCCTCCCTCCCTGCCTCCCTTCCTTCCTTCCTGGCTTTCTACATTCCGCTGTATTTGGACATTCCTCATTTTTTGAAATTCTTGATCTTACATTTAATAAAGACTTATTTGCCATTCATTCTTCTGTGGATGTCTATAGTCAGAGTGTTTTCAATAATAAATTGTATTGACAGGCGATGATAAGACAGGCGATGATAAAAACCTGAACCAGATCTTTGGTTGAAAAGGTGCAGTAGAAGATCCATGTCCATAATGCTGGGCAGTGGGACTGGAGAGCGTGTGGTCCATGAGTTGCTTGAGATCACTCAGCTCTCTTTCTGTAGAAGTTACAGTTCCCCCCCCTCAATTGTGTCACCAAAATTAGCAGCAAAATGCCAATTGCGGTATGAATTTCCGCCAAATTGTCATTAGTGAGTTAGTACAGGTTCTCAACTTGCAACAGTTCATTTAATGACTGTTCAAAGATACGACGGCATTGAAAAAAAAATGACATGATCACTTTTCACACGACTGTTGCAGGTCATGTGATCAAAATTTGGATGCTTGGCAACCGACTCACATTTATGACAGTTGTAGTGTCCCATGGTCATGTGATCAGCTTTTCCAATCTTCTCACAGGCAAAGTCAATGGGGAAGCCAGATTCACTTAACAACCGTGGTCCTAATTTAACAAGTGCAGTGATTCACTTAACAACAAAGGCCATAAAATGGGGGCAAAACAAATGTTTCGCTTAGCAGCTGAAATCCGGGGCTCACCTGTGGTCATAAGTCAAGGATTGTCTGTACATTAGGCTCATTAACACATCAGTTTGGGTTTATTCACACCCTAAGACAGTGATGGCAAACCTTTTAGAGACCGAGTGCCCAAAAACTGGCCCTGCCCCCACCCCTCCTGCCCACAGGGCCACTCACCGCCTCCAGGGCCCACTGCAGATCACCCAGGCAGCCCAGCAGCGCCATGGCGGCCACGCCCTCTGCCCACACCCCGTAACATCAACTGTGCGTGATAGGATGTGAGGGCAGAGTCTTGTCTACGCTGCCTGGCTGCCATGTCCTTGGCTGTGCTGCTCCGCATGGGCCACGCTCAGGGGCGACTCTCCTCCAGGGGGGCTGCTGGTGAGGAGGGGGTCGCGGGGCGAGGCGAGGCTGGGGCAACGGCACATGTGCCCACAGAGAACGCTCCAAGTGCCGCCTCTGGCACCCGTGCCATTGGTTCGCCACCACTGCCCTAAGGGGAAAATCTGAGCAGAACATCCTCTTTGGTTCTCCGCTCCTGTCATTATTTCATGGTTTTGCACCCCACAATTCTCAACCACTAAAGAAGGCAAACTCAAAACCTACGGGACCGTCTTCTGCCACATACCGTACTTCCCTTCGACCGGTGAGAGCGCACGGGGTCGGCCTCCTCCGGGTCCCGTCAGCGAAACAATGCCGTCTGGCGGGTCCTAGGGGGAGGGCCTTCTCTGTTGTGGCGCCCACCCTCTGGAACCAACTGCCCCCTGAAGTCCGCGTTTCCCCCACTCTCCCGGCCTTCCGGAAGAATTTGAAAACTTATCTATGCCGGCAGGCCTGGGGATGATTGTGATTGTGTCTGTATGATGAATGTGTTTGGGGGGTCTTTTAAATGCTTTGTCGACTCGGTTTTTGGTTTTTAAATGCTGTAATGTTGTTTTTTTGTTCATGTTGTTAGCCGCTCCGAGTCCTTTGGAGAGGAGCGGCATAAAAAATCCAATTAATAATAATAATAATAATAATAATAATAATAATAATAATAATAATAATAATAATAATAACAACAACACAGCCACCACAACCTCCCTCCCCCCATTGTCCACTTCTGCTCCACAAGGAAAATATAGGTAGGTCTTTACCTTCCCTTTTGTCCCAGGATAAAATGCATGTTGATCAAGACGTATCTGAAATGCCACCAGTGACATCTATATGAAACATTTGTGGTCAGAAGCTTCTCTTTCATTTCCCATGAGCAAATGGTCAAGCCATTCCTCTTATGAGAACAACCTTAGCTACTGACCACTGTTGGCTCCTGGCAGTGTTTTCCTTTCTGTTCTCCATGTCCCCCATTAGCAACCCAAATGTTATTATAAAAACTCCTTGGAGATCACGAAGAGAATGTATTACATTTCTTGGCGCTGCTGCTACCCTTGATCAATTATCCCCCACTGAGACCACAGAGTGTATAATAAAATGTGCCATGAAATACATCATATCTCATTTGGAATCAATTTATTTAGGGCCACACAAAAATAGGAGACTATTTTTTCACAGCAGCCAAAAAAAGCCAACACAGTGCTAGGCTGCATTAACAGAGGGATAGAATCAAGATCACGTGAAGTATTAATACCACTTTACAATGCCTTGGTAAGGCCACACTTGGAATACTGCATCCAGTTTTGGTCACCACAATGTAAAAAAGATGTTGAGACTCTAGAAAGAGTACAGAGAAGAGCAACAAAGATGATTAGGGGACTGGAGGCTAAAAAATATAAGGAACGGTTACTGGAATTGGATATGTCTAGTTTAATGTAGAGAAGGACGAGGGGAGACATGATAGCAGTGTTCCAATATCTCAGGGGCTGCCACAAAGAAGAGGGAGTCAAGCTATTCTCCAAAGCACCTGAAGGCAGGAAAAGAAGCAATGGATGGAAACTAATCAAGAAGAGAAGCAACCTAGAACTGAGTAGAAACTCCCTGACAGTTAGAACAATTAACCAATGGAACAACCTGCCTTTAGAAGTGGTGAATGCTCCAACACTGGAAGTTTTTAAGAAGAGACTGGACAGCCATTTGTCTGAAATGGTATAGGGTTTCCTCCCTGACAGGGAGTTGGACTAGATGACCTCCAAGGTCCCTTCCAATTTTTTATTATTACTATTACTATTACTATTACTATTGCTATTACTACTACTACTACTACTACTATTATTATTATTATTATTATTATTATTATTATTATTATTATTATTATTATTATTATTATTATTATTATTATGGATCATTGCATAGTCAGCCAGGTGTTCAGACTGGATTTGGCATTTTTCTCTACCTATTGAGTCCTTACCAAAGACCTGGGATAGCCAGATGTGGATGTTTGATGGTATTACAGATATTGTCGCAGGATGGAGGCAGTTCCTAGTAAGGCCGCCTTTTGCAATTGACTAATGGCAAATTTGTCAATGCCGATGGTGTTCAAGTGGTGCTCCAGTTGTTTTGGGATTGTACGCAAGGTGCCTATTACTATTGGTACTACCCTTGCTTGCTTTTGCCACAGTCGTTCTATTTCTATTTGTAGGTTTTTGTATTTTGTTATCTTCTCTAGTTCTTTCTCGTCTATTCTGCTGTCTCCAGGCACTGCCACATCCACTATCCAGACTTTTTTGTCTTTCTTATTATTATTAAATCCAAAGGTTGTAATATAAACATGGATCATGGCCATTCTGAGCTATATATGACTAGTTCCAAAAATTCATTGTTCTGGCAGACTTTGCAAAAAGGAAAAAAAAAAGCGTGCCCAAATATTGAATTGCAAGTAAAACTTCAAAAAGAACTTTTTCACGCCCCTTGTAATTAAGTTACGGGGGTCATATGATGTGCTTGCCACAAAAGAAGTGGCTTGATGACATAGTAGCCTGATCCAACAAGTCTCTCTGAGGGAGACTCCCTGATTTGTTTGTAGAAGGTCCCAAAGTCAACTTGTGGTAGTTCCAGCTAAGACTCCAAATATCCATGAACTTAAGAACAACCTTTCTGAATCAAGTCCAGGCTCATCTTAGTCCAACGTGAAAAATTAAGATCCTGGAGGAATTTCTCACTGGGATGTCTGTTCTATGATTCCAGAAGTTTGCGCTATATTAGAACAACTTGAAGCAGTTGTATTCTTACAGCAGGCTTGAAAAACGAAGAGCATTTTGGAGAAAAAAACATATGAGGAACAGTTGCTGGAATTGGGTATATCTAGTTGAATGAAAAGAGGAACTAGGGGTGACATGATAGCAGTGTTCCAATATCTCAAGGGTTGCCATAAAGAAGAGGGAGTCAAGCTATTGTCCAAAGTATCTGAAGGCAGGACAAGAAGCAACGGATGGAAACTAACCAAAGAGAGAAGCAACCTAGAACTAAGGAGAAACTTCCTGACTGTTAGAACAATTAACCAGTGGAATAACCTGCCTCCAGAAGCTGTGAATGCTCCAACACTGGAAGTCTTTAAGAAGAGGCTGGACAGCCATTTGTCCGAAATGGTATAGAGTTTCCTGCCTGAGCAGGGGGTTAGACTAGCAGACCTCCAAGGTTTCTTTCAACTCTATTATTCTATTATTCTGAAAGTTCACTGAGTATTTATGGGGGGGGGAATGCACGGTTTGCACACCTTCACTTAGTGAGGAATAAATGTCTGTGATGTTTGGAAGCAGGCCAAGATCAGGCAGCACCTTAGGCAGCCTATATTAAAGGGGAAGAACCATCAGATCCAGTGGCATATGGACAGATGGATAGAAGAAGGGATATGAGTCAGTGTTGACTCCTGGCAACTGCCTGGACCAATTCCAGCAGTTTCCTTGGCAAGATTTTCCGAAGTGGTTTGCCCTTGCCTTCTTCCGATGGGTAAGGGCTGGCCCAAGGTTACCAGCTAGCTCAGAACTCACTGTCTCCCAGTTTCTAGCTTTTACCACTTGTCAGCCTTCCTCGGTAGAGCAGACAGAACACCCAACCCGGTCAGCTAACTGTACTTTATTGTAAGGCTACTGCAACAGAAATTTGAAAGTTTGAATGTACAAATCTTCCGCTGTCTCTTTTACAGCCTGACAAGTCAGGGGAATTCCTTTCTGAGTTTCTTTCTCCTCCCATTATGCAACTATCGGTTAGGCCCTCTCTTATCTGATCGTTTGCTAGGCAAAACGATGGAAGGCAAATATACACGTATATTTCCTGATTGAAGGCAAATATACACGTATCCCACGATAATGTTGCAGGATCCACTCTGGGTCGTTCCCTGGGACCAGAGGTTTAGTCTTCTGAGCTTTCAGACTCTTTTTTTTTTTTTTTTTAAATATTTTTATTGACTTTTTTTCCCCCCTCAATTTTAACAGAAAAGAAAGCTAATCATATCAAATCTTAATATACAAATAAACAATCAACAACAAAACATAAATACAATTTCCAATACTTCTGATAATAATAACTCAACTGAAAATAAGCATCTCAAACAATTTACCATCATTCTTCCCCCTTCTTATCAGCTCACACTTAACTCATCCTTCAATCCACCAAAGGCCACCCAAACAACCCATTAGTAACAATAATTAATTATTCTTCCACCAACCCTAATTACAGCTAAAAAAAAACATCATACCTAAAATTATGCGGCTTCCCAGAATGATTACAGGGTATAACAAAAGAAAGCCCCACTACATCAAACAAAATTATTATATGAACTTAACAAGAATTTTAAACTATATACTATCTCTTACTCAAAACACACACACAAAAAAAAAAAAAAAGGGAAAAAAAACAAAAAAAAAACAAGAAAAAAAAACCATCTTATTAAAGTTAAACAAATAATATTAACCATAACAATATCAATAAATCCCTCGATTCAAGATAATAATAATGATATTAATAATAATAATTATATTCTTATTCAATTTAGTTTATCATAATATATCTTAGTATATATCATAATATAAACATCCTCTTCTAAACCTTACTTATAATATAAACAATCAACTCATCTTGTTAAGAATAATATTTATCATTAACTTCTAAACCGTCAATCTAAGTCAAATCTACTAAATTTAGTTTATAATAATATATCTTAAAATATCATTTAAACATCCTGGTTTGCAGCTTACCTATGAACTTATATTATTAATAATAATTATATTCTTATTCAATTTAGTTTATCATAATATATCTTAATATATCATCATATAAACATCCTCTTCTAAACCTTACTTATAATATAAACAATCAGCTCATCTTGTTAAAAATAATATTTATCATTAACGTCTAGACCATCAATCTAAATCAAATCTACTAAATTTAATTTATAGTAATATATCATAAAATATCATTTAAATATCCTATCTTACAGCTTGCCTAAAATCTAAATCTTTAAATCAACCCATTATCTTAGATTAACCTTAATTCTCTCATTTAATTATAAATTTCTTTTAATCAATCAACTTCTGGACTCTCTCACCTGACAAATAAACCTCCATAATAAAAACAAATTATTTATAGCATTTCTAACTTACATTCCAACCTAATATCACACCTAGAATAATTCCTTACATACAATTTTAAATTTTCATTACTTCAAGCGAACTCTAGGTTTCTTTTTCAACCAAATAAAAGGCCATAACAAGGCCACCCTTCCAACTACCGGTAATAAGTCTCTCTTCTGTATTTCTTCAGCCCCGTAGCTAAGTTGCTTGTTGAATTGAGTCTTCCTTTCTTGAATCATATCCTCTTGTTTTACATAAATAAACTGTTCATCAAACAACATCCATTTCGTTTTATAGTCTAATTGCTTCATAAAGTAGAACAATGCCTCTCTTTTGTCAATTAAATCATCTTCTTGCTGCCCAGCTAGACAGAATTCCCCTTCTTGAAACAAAACCTCTTGCTCGCTATAAACAAACTTTTCGTCTAACAAAATCCATTTGTCATCTTCATTCTCAAAACCCTCCTCTCTTCCTTGTTGAACTTCTTTCTCTTGTGTTATGTAGTAATCATCTCCATATGCAGATTGTGAAATAAATTGTTCAACAGTAGGTTGTACATCAATTTCATTTGGAGGAAGGAGTTTAGCTAATTTCAAAAATACTTCTGTCAAAGCCTCTTTCACAAATGCTTTAAACTCTTTAACCTCTTGCGCAAAAGTCTTCTGTGTTTCAAACCTTTCTTTGTGGGGGTAAAGCCCGGGGAAAGAAAGAGGAAGGAAACCTTTGACTTCCACACTAATTGGATAATATGATATAAGACAGCTAATTTAGGGAGGGAACATGCTGATAAATTAACTGCTCAGAGGAAGAGAACTTAGATCTTAGCATAAAGACTCAGCTATGCCTGTGCTGACATTTTGAATCAATAAAAGACTTTTAGGGAAATCAATGCCTGGAAGTTCTTTGAAGTGTTTCATTAGCCAGAACCATAACAACGGGGCACGGACGGAGACCATGGCCGCCATGGCGCTGCTGGGCTGCCTGGGCAATCGGCAGGCTGTGGAGGCAGTGAGTGGCCCTGTGGGCAGAGGGGGAAGATGGGGGGCAGGAGCGGGGCTGGTTTTGGGGCACTCAGTCTCTAAAAGGTTCGCCATCACTGATATAGGGGAAAAACAATGTTCTCCCAGTTCCCCTAAGCCTAGTGATGGGATTCAAATATGTGAGCAACCGGTTCTCTGTGTGGATGCTGCTTCCGGAAGTCCATTCTGGGCATTGGGCAACAAAAAATTAGTTACCGGTTCTGCTGAACTGAGGTGAACTGGCTGAATCCCACCACTGCCTAAGCCTGCTAATTCACTCCATCTGGGATTTGTTTCACATAATCCATAAGATCACAAGAAGAGCTGTAATCCATCTGAGATCAGCAATTGCTTAGAACAGCAGCCATATGCTTCTGGGATCCTCATAAGGAGGAGATGCATACATTGTTCTCTCCCACCGTTTTAATCCTACCACTAGTATTTGGGGGCATACAAATAGTCCTCAATGTATGACCTCAATTGAGCACAACATTTCTGCTGCTCAGCAAGGCAATTGTTAAGTGAGTTGTGCCCCACTTTATGACCTTTTTTGCAATGGTTGTTAAGGGAATCATTGCAGTTGTTAAGTGAATCTGGCTTTCCCCATTGACTTTGCTTGTCAGACATTGGCTTGGAAGGTCACAAATGGTGATCACGTGACCCCCCTGGTTTTAATCACATGACCCCGGGGATGCTGCAAGGGTTGTAAGTGTGAAAAACTGGTCGTAAGTCACTTTTTTCCAGTGCTGTTGCATCTTTGAACAATCACTAAATGGATGGATGGATGTAAGGAAAGGACTACTTAGATTGTCCCCAACCAAGGCATAATATGGAGCCTTCAAATCTAATAGCCCCTTCTGCTTAGGACTCCAAAAACTCATTCTTTTTTTTTTTAATAAAAAATTATTTTATTAAAACCAACATTAAACATAAGTTCATATTAGAAAGCAATCATCATATATCCTGCAATACAATTCTAAGGATCTAGATATAGTAGATAAACCATATACAAGATTTACCTCAGGTTATTAAACTTTTACCTCAGGATTTGTGGTTAGGGATCATAAAAGATTGTACTAATACTGAGATGAATAATATGTGATAGACTAGAAACTGTGGATAGACTATAGAAAAGAGAAACACCAATCAAATAAATTGTAACCGGCGTTTAGTTGAGGCTTGATGTGAGGAGTGAAAAATGTTTACCAAACCAGACGTTTATAAAGATCAATACTTAGTGATGTATATCAGGTGCTATGATGATTGATGCATACTATGATTTTATGTTCAATGCTGATTGTAGGAATGTAGATAGACCATATACAAGAGCTGTATTTTCAGGCCTTATGAGGACAGCTTACTAATATGAGCCCAGATTTAATGTTGATTGCTTTAATATTGGAAAAGCGTACTGAATTTCTACCTCAGGATACTGAATTTCTACCTCAGGATCTTTTGTTAGGGATCATAAAAGATTGCACCACTACTGAGACGAATATACTTCTGAAGCTCGAATGAACAATAGGTGATAGACTAGAAACAGCAGATAGACCATATATAAAAGAAACACCAATCAAATAAAATGTACCAAAAACTCATTCTTAAATCTGGACAGCTGGGGTTAATTATTGTCAACACTGTTGGAACAACTTCTAATATTTCACAGTTCAGTTTCTCTTCAGAAGCTGCCGTGGCAGACATACTCCTAAATTCATTTCAGCTCTTCTGCAAAATTTACGTAGCGCTTCTCCTTGGTTTTAAAACTGCTCAGAAACCGATGGAAAAGTGTGCTGAAGCTGGCCATGCTCTCATTATTATTCATGCAGCAAGATGAGCATGGAGAAATGCCTGCAAACAATAGTCTAAAGCTAGAAAGGAAATTGAACACATTCGATCAGAAGAAGCATGTAGACTTTGTTTGGAGACTAAATAATTATGCCAAGAGGGCCCTGGAAAGGCAGAGTTTGAAGGAATACCATGTGATTGAATCATAATGATGGAGGTTCAGGGAGATAGGGACAGGTGGCTTTTAGTAGAACTTGACCCATGGCACAGACTGTGGCAACTAGGAAACTTTCTCTGGCCATTGAGATGTGTTTGAATATTAGTTTTCTTTTTCTTTGGCCACAAATAACAACTCTAAGTTGGAGAGGAAAGATTAAAGACAGAACACCACTATTTCTTGGAGAAACAACAAGGAGGAGTCCTAAACAATTGAGAATGAAGATTCTCAGTCATCCAGGTAAAGTTGTCTGAAGGCTGAGTTCACCTGAAGGCAGGAGAAGAAGCAACGGATGAAAACTAATCGAGGAGGGAATCAACCTAGAACTAAGGAGAAATTTCCTACAATTTGAACAATCAGTGGAACGACTTGCCTCCAGAAGTTGTGGGTGCTCCAACACTGGAGGTTTTTAAAGAAGAGATTGGACAACCATTTGTCTGAAATGGTATAGGGTTTCCTACTTGAGGAGGAGGTTGGACTAGATGACCTCCAAGGTCCCTTCCAACTCTGTTATTCAGTTATTCTGCGTCCTGGCAACTGGGCTTATTAAATACCTCAAACTAACAAGAAAGTAAATCAAGTCAGCAACATCACCTGAATGACATATTACAACGCACTTGGGGGAAGAGACCCCTGAGGTTTGTGCAGGAGGAGTTGATACATCCCAATGACTCTAGGCCTAACTAACTTGCTCTGACTGATCAAGCTGCTTGGATGAGCAGCGAAACTTCTCAAATTCACAAGAAAATAGGTCTCGTTGCCATGAGCACCTTTTCCAATCTTCTTTCAGTGACCTCCTTTCTCCTTTCTCATTTCATCATTGAGGTCACCCACATTGGTTCAAGCCAGCGGTTCTCAACCTGTGGGTCGTGACCCCATTTGGGGTCGAACAACCATTTCACAGGGGTCGCCAAACACCGCAGTCCGCCATTTTTTTCCCTTTTCCCCTCGGCCAGCACAGGGGGCAGCACCGCGCATGCGCAGGGTAGCACTGCGCATGCGGGACGTGGGCCGTCGCGCTGCGCATGCGCGATGCAGGCCGTCACGTCGCGCATGTGCGATGCAGGCTGCCGCGCTGCGCATGTGCAATGCGGGCCGTCACGCCGCGCATGCGTGATGCGAGCTGTCACGCCGTGCATGCGCGGCGCAGGTTGGGGTCATGGCACGCATGCGCGGCGCAGGTCGGGGTCACGGCCTGAAAAAGGTTGAGAACCGCTGGTTCAAGCCATCATGATGCAATCACAAAGGTGATAAAAATGCGGAATGAAAATAAGTTGCCAAAGCAGCAATTACACACTGATACCACTTTGGCCTTTGAGGAGCAAGACCTGCCTGGGAGTGAGCAGATACAGTATAATCCCCAGCCTCAAATCCAGTGGTGGGATTCAGCCAGTTCGCACCACTTCGGCAGAACCGGTAGCTAATTTTTTTGTCCCCCAGGCCCAGAATGGAATTCCGGAAGTGGCATCCACACAGAGAACCGGTTGCTCACATATTTGAATCCCACCACTGCTGAAATCTATGAATCACGCTTGGTGCTCATAACAAGAAGAAGCTTCAACTCCCTTGAACAGGCATAGTGAGAAGACTTCTTATATCGAGTCTAGCTAATTCAGTCTCTATATAACCTACCAGTCATAGATTCCTTCTACACTTGAATAAGAAGCTGAGGCCTTAAGAATACCATTCCATGTTGCTTGCAAATACGGCCTGAGATAGGCTAGGACAGGGGTAGGCAACCTTGGCTCTTTTATGGCTCGTGGACTTCAACTCCCAGAATTCCTGAGCCGGCGTGGCTCAGCTTGGAAACCTCTCCCTTTCCCCTCAGCATGGCTGGCTCAGGAATTCTGGGAGTTGAAGTCCACGAGTCATAAAAGAGCCATGGGTTGCCTACCCCTGGGCTAGGAGCATGAAAAGTTTTATCCAATCTCTGGGTTCTGTAATATTAAGCATTATCTCTTTCAGTGGAGCCTATGTACACACTGGACTGCGGCCAACATGTCATCGTTATGAATCACATCAGCCTAAAGTTCAGAAAGTACCATAAAGTGGTGTGATTCTTCTCTTCAGCCCTGGGTCATAAAATGTTTATTCTTACGGTTGTTTTTTTTCCCATGGAAATATTTTAATGATTTAAAGTCTTGGCAATAGAATACATATTTTAGATGTTTGCTACCAACATAGAAATGTCTAGTTTGGAAGCAAAAGGGTGAGGGGAGAATGGAGAATGAAGAAAGTCCAGTTGCCTTTTGAAAAGCATCTTTGGGACAACCACGGCGAAGAATCTCCATAGAAGGTGAAGAGATAATGTTTTCCCCATTTCTGTTCTAGAACAGCTCCTAGAACCTGGCTATCTCTGGGTTATGACTTGGATTGTATAATACAGAGGTCTTCAAACTTGGCCCTTTTATGACTTGTGGACTTCAACTCCCAGAATTCCTCAGCCAGGCATGCTGGTTGAGGAATTCTGGGAGTTGAAGTCCACAAGTCATAAAAGGGCCAAGTTTGAAGACCCCTGGTATAATACCATTGGGCGTAGTTTTCCATAGCAGACTCCTAGATACTCAGGTGCAAAAGGGCATAGGAGGGCAACACCAAGTATAGAAAACAGTCTTTCCTAGTTTGGAATAAGTTGGACATTAACTTCCAGAATTCCTAGCCAAGAGTTGAAATCTAGCGCAGTTGAAGACCACTAGGATAAGGAAGGGATTAAATGAATGTTCATTGACAGAGATCAATGTGGCAGCTGTAATCGTTTGTTTTTATACTAAACTAAATTATTTTATTACATTCTGTGATTTGTACAACAAAGTTTGAGAGGCCTGTCATCATCATCATCATCATCATCATCATCATCATCATCATCATAAAGTTGGAAGGGACCTTGGAGGTCATCAAGTACAACCCCCTGCTCAGGCAGGAAACCCTACACCATTTCGGACAAATGGCTGTCCAGTCTCTTCTTAAAAACTTCTAGTGTTGGACTTCAGTTCTCACCAGCCCAATAAACCATGACAAGATCAATTATATACTATTTACTATAATATATAAAATGAGAGGTCAAATACTTTGGCCACCTAATGAGAAGGAAAGACTCACTGGAGAAGAGCCTAATGCTGGGAAAGATGGAGCGCAAGAGAAGAAGGGGACGACAGAGAATGAGATGGCTGGATGGAGTCACTGAAGCAGCAGGCGTGAGCTTAAATGGACTCCAGAAGATGGTAGAGGACAGGAAGGCCTGGAGGAACGTTGTCCATGGGGTCGCGATGGGTTGGACATGACTTTGCAACTAACAACAACAAATAAAATGAGAGCAAACCCTACTCCCTTACTAGCACTGCTGATGTTGCCTAGTTGGGTAATGAAACATCTGCAGGAAAATAACCGACCTCAGAGAGCATCAAGGACCCCACAGTTCAAATCTGAGCCACAAATACTCACTTCTAACAATACCAACTGAGGTGGTCATTGCTGCAAGCATCAGGTTGATCTATTCCCCCCTCTTTCTAATGTAGCTGATCTCTAGAGCAGGGCTTTTCAACCAGTGGTACTTGTACCACTTGTGGTACATTAATGAGTGGCAGGTGGTACGCAGCCCTGACTAGCCAAGTGTAGTGGGGGAGGGAAAGAGCCAGCACAGGCAAGGACTTACAGTGAGAGAGTCCTCTAGAGCTGCAAAGGCCCAAGGCTCACTTCTGTCTCACCCTCCCCCATGAGAAAGGAGGAATGGGGCGGAAACAGGGGAGGCTATAAAAGGAGGCAGTTTGGGCAGGAGAGGGAGAGAGAGAAAAAGCAGCAGCCTTGGGAGGAGGTGGAGTCAGCTGCAGAGAAGAAGAAGAAGAAGAAGAAGAAGAAGAAGAAGAAGAAGAAGAAGAAGAAGAAGAAGAAGAAGAAGAAGGAGGAGGAGGAGGAGGAGGAGGAGGAGGAGGAGGAGGAGGAGGAGGAGGAGGAGGAGGAGGAGGAGGAGGAGGAGGAGGAGGAGATGATGATGATGATGATGATGATGATGATGATGATGATGATGATCAAGCAGGCTGGCTGGCCATGAGCCGATCTACAACTGCTGTGGCAGCCACCTGTGCTGGTAGCAGCAAACAGGCAAGAAATGCAGGGTGGAGGCTCCAAGAGGAATGAAAAAAAGGCAGCAATGGCTGGAAGTGAGGCACGAGGGAGGGAGATGGAGAGTGGAAGGATTCTTATGTGCTTTTGTGACTTTGAAGTTCTGGGATTTGTGCAATGTGGGCTTTGTGTTCTTAAGGAGTGTTTGGCAATTTCTATTTGGCTGATGGCTGATATCTTGTGTTAGCTTCTATTACTCTGCTGTTGTTAGTTGTAAGTTTTGCTGCAAGGGATTTTGAAGTATTTTTCTCCTGAATGGATTTTGCCTGTAGCATTCCTTTACTTATGAATGGAGCCATTTGGGGAGGCTGCTTTAGCCGGCAGCCAGTACTTACATTTTTTTTTCTTCCTTAAGTGCTGGCTGTGCTCCTTACTTTCCTTTCTAGCCAGTAGCTAATTCTTAAAGGGGAATGTGCCTTTTTAAGCTAATTCACTCAGCACCTTGTCTTTTCTGTCTCTGGAGGCCTTTCCTTGTTCGATCAATATATGGAAGAGGGAAAATATGGGGGTGGGGGTTCAAATTCTTCCTTCAGAAGGAGATGGGAATAAGAAAAGGGGAGGCAGGGAAGAGAGGGAGGAAAGGAAGTCCCGCCTTAGCACTTGGCCACCAGCAGCTCTGCCATTGACTTTGCTTGTCAAAAGGTTGCAGAAGGGGATCACATGACCCTGGAACACTGTGACCATTATAAATATGAATCAGTTACCAAGCATCCAAATATAAATCACATGACCCTGGGCATACTGCAATGGTCATAAGTGTGAAAAATGGTCATAAGTCATTTCAGTGCAATTGCAACTTTGAACAGGTTTTTTTTTTTGGTCATCAAGTTTTTGACACCTCGCTAGGTGGTACTCGAATATTGCCATATCCTAAAAGTGGTACAATCTGTAAAAAGGTTGAAAAGCCCTGCTCTAGAGGTATGGAATTATTTTTCCAGAATTCCCAGCCAACATGGCCCTTGTTCAAAATTCTGGGAGATGATGTTCACACATCTGGAGAAATCCATTCTCCAAAAGATAACCAGTAATTCCCTAAAGCCATCCTATGTTAGAAAGAGCCAGTTCCAAGAACAGCATCCAAGACACATTTTCAGATCCACTGGAGCTTCCAGAAAAACCTTTATAGAAGAAATCCCAGAAATTTCAGAAAGCCAGCCAAGGCTGGAACTTTTATCAATGATCTCTGGGAGGCAATTTCACTTCTCCAACGTGGTGGTGAGCCAAGTGGATGCGGAAACCGATGGAGGAGGAGGTCAGTCTAAAAAGTGCATGCAGAAATGGAAGGTATGACAAACAATAACAGTCTGCACCCTCTCAGAATTGGAATTACCCAATAGGTTTGGTTAAACTGTTCCAGCAGGATATAGAGGAGCCAGCAAGAAAAATAATGAAAATGACCAAATTAAATGGGACAGAAAGTCATCATAATTGAATTCAAGGCCAAGATCCTGCTCAAACTAGGAAGGTATGTGGAGAACACACTGTTCTTGAAGAGCATCGTTGCTCACGCTGTAGAAATGTCTTATTGGACCATCTTCTATTCATGCCTTTTTTTTTTTTTTGCTTTAGGATTCAAGTATTTTTCAAATACGTTCAATTCAGACTATACTATACTATACTAAAGCACCTGAAGGCAGGACAAGAAGCAACGGATGGAAACTAATCAAGGAGAGAAGGAACCTAGAACTAAACAGAAATTTCCTGACAGTTAGAACAATTAATCAGTGGAACAACCTGCCTTCAGAAGTTGTGGGTTCTCCAACACTGGAGGTTTTTAAGAAGAGACTGGACAGCCATTTGTCTGGTATAAGGGTCTCCTGCTTGAGTTGGACTAGAAGATGTTCAAGGACCCTTGCAATTCTGTTGTTCTGTTTATCCAGATGGTGGTCTTCTCTTTTGGGGAGAAATTATTTGAGGAAGTGTTCTCTGGGTGGCTCTTAAAATCATAAAATGGCCTTGAAATACAAGCTGCGTGTGTGGACGAGTGTGTGGAGTCATGTCAGGTGAGGGTCACATCAGGCTAGAGTCTTGTGATGGTCAGGTGTGGGTCTCATCAAGTGAGGGTCTTACTTGATGTGACCCACACTTGACCCATCGCAAGCGCCATCACAAGACCCTCACCTGATGTGACCCTCACCTGACATGACCTCCCTATCACAAAAACTTACTGACCACACAAAGCCCTTATAAACAGAAGACCACTGACACTGATATCTCCTAAACTCTGCTGAAGATGTCACCTGGCCTGGTAATGAATAGAATAGAGCTGGAAGGGTCCTTGGAGGTCTTCTAGTCCAGCCCCCTGCTCGAGCAGGAGAACCTGTACCATTTCAGACAAGCGACTGTCTAGTCTCTTCTTAAAAACCTCCAATGATCGAACACCCATGATTTCTGGTGGCCAGCTGTTCCACCGGTTGATTGTCCTCACTGTTAGGAAGTTTCTCCTTAATTCCAGGTTGCTTCTCTCTTTGCTCAGTTTCCAACCATTGTTTCTTGTCTTGCCCTCTGGTGCTTAGGAGAATAATGTGAACCCCTCTTCTTTGTGGCAGCCCTTCAAATAATGAAACGTTCGGAAACCAACCAACAAGCTCGGAGAACAAACCTCCATCCTCAGGTTATTTTCTACCTTCCTTTTTAGGAGGTGCATCTCTCCCTTTGGAGTTCACGCATAAGCATCACAGCCCACATCACAACCACCCGGAGTTTGCCAAGTATGGGCAGGCATCAGATCCCCCTTCACGCCCAGTGAAGAAATGATAGCTCTCCTCTCTCCCATGACCTCTGGCCCACCCGCCTGTGTTTTGCTTGAGGGAAACCTTGATGGGAATCCGCCTCAATTAAGAAGAAAACATTGAGACACAGTTGAATAGCCACAAGATGAGCTAAACCCTTTGGTATCTTCCCAGCAATGCTCCAGTTAGTTGTGGCCGACCACAGTTTTGAGCAAGCATCCACCACACCATCTCCCCAGACTTATACCAATCCAAACCTAACCAGCTCTTAATCATATTTATTTGGATCACATGACAAGAGAAGAAAAAGAGCTTTATGCCTCCCGTAGAGGAATTGCATGGGGTATGAGAAGTCATTCCAGAATTACATGCTCATTCTTCTTTTGCATATGAATGTTTGAGGCTTGGAATAGAATAGAATAGAATAGAATAGAATAGAATAGAATAGAATAGAATAGAATAGAATAGAGTAGAATGGAATGGAATGGAACGGGACGAAATGGAACGGAATAGAATAGAATAGAATAGCAAATAGAGAATAGAATAGAATAGCAAATAGAGAATAGAATAGAATGGAATTGAACGGAATGGAATAGAATAGAATAGCAAATAGAGAATAGAATGGAATGGAATGGAACGGAACGGAATGGAACAGAATAGAATAGAATAGCAAATAGAGAAAAGAATGGAATGGAATGGAACGGAATGGAACAGAATGGAACAGAATGGAACAGAACAGAACAGAACAGAACAGAATAGAATAGCAAATAGAGAATGTAATGTAATGTAATGTAATGTAATGTAATGGAATGGAATGGAATAGAACAGAAAATGGAATAGAATAGAATAGAATAGAATAGAATAGAATAGAATAGAATAGAATAGAATAGAATAGAATAGAATAGAATAGAATAGAATAGAATAGAATAGAATAGAATAGAATAGAGAGTAAAATGGAATGGAGTGGAGCGGAACAGAACGGAACAACAGAACAGAACAGAACAGAACAGAACAGAATAGAATAGAATGTTCTTTATTGGCCAGGTGTGATTGGACACATGAGGACCAGAGACACACGGTGTCTTTGGTGCATAAGCTCACAGCAGTAATAGATCATAGATCATAAATCATAAAAAAATCATTACTCATAAGTTACAAACAACAATTGATACATCAATAGGAGAAGATAGTAGAAAAAGATGAGAAATGAGACACAGCTGTGGGAATTAAGTGGATAGCTTAGAACATGCATAAACATGAGATAAACCTCTGTGGAAATCCGTTAGTGGGAATGCCGAGTAAGCATCTGGCTCTGTGCTTTATCAAACTTTCTCAGCACATCCAAACCGATTCCTACCATTTCCCAGACATGAGAGATGGAATGGCTATCTTGTTTACTTCTCTTGCAGTGAAGCTAAGCAAATATGGACTGCATGAGAACAAGCGTTTAATCCTATGTAGGTCATGTCCTTCTCTTTTATGACCTCCATTCGGGTATTTGAAGTGTCTCCCTTCATATCTCTCCTCTTTTTTCCTCAGCCTTTTCATCCGAAGGATAAGCTTTCCCAGTTTCTTCAAACTCTTTGTTTTTAGTCCCTCGATCATCCTCACACCGTTCTTGGAATCTGGTCTGCTTTGACTGAATCCTTCTTAAGACATGACACCTAGAACTAGGCACAGTATTCAAGTTAAAATTAAACTAATGGAGAATATAGCAGAACAATTTCTTCGGTAAAATTTAGGAATGTCGAGATCCACAACTGACTTGTATTTATGACGGTTGCAGTGCCCTGGGGTCACCTTTTTGTGACCTTCTGACAAGCAAAGTGAAGGGGAAGCCAGATTCATTCTGAGGACATTTCCATGGTCATGTGATCAGCATGATTATATGTGGGTGCTCCTGGAATGCTGTTGCCTTCCCACCAAAGTGGTACCTTTTTATTTACTTGCATTTGCATACTTTCAAACCACTATGTGGGCAGGAGCTGGGGAAAGGATGGGAGCTCAACCCATCACACTGTGCTTGGGTCTCAAACTGTCACCCTTCCAGTAGTCAGCCGAGCACCTTAACCGCTAGGCCAATATGATTGTGTTAGTTGCACTATGTGGAAGTCCAACACATTTGAATGTCACAAACACCCTAGTGCATTGTGTTATTTTATATGTAGCTTCTACCTAGGACTAAAATAGTTTGGATAACTATTTAACTCCCTTTTTTATGACCCTATAATCCCTTAATTTGGGGTAGAGTCGGCATTTACTGGCCAGATGCTCTTCCTGACACCTACATGGAGTTCACAGTAGATATTTTTTCCTTTGTGCCCAGAGAGAGAAACATCTGCCGCTAGCTAGGATTGAACTTTCAACCTTCTGAGTGGGAGGCAAACATCTTCACCGCTAGGCCATCAAATGTTAGAAGCTTGGGTAATGCTTCTAACATTTCACAAAATGTACATCAGAAGAGCTACTCTTACATATTGGCTTGGGCTTTTTTAAAAAAAATGTTATTCTGGTATTTCTAAACTGTTTTTATTGTTTGTGAACCACCCAGGATTCTGTATTAAGCTAGATAAATAAATAAGCATACCAATGGGAAAAATAAGACAATGCCAACGGAAACCATGGCATATTGGACTTGCTTCAATCTGCCCTGCCTTGAACTTTGCCAACCTCTCTTTTCCAATGAAGAAAGTTTTTTAAAAATGTCACTCTAATGACATTCCACTTGTTAGTGCTTGCAGTCCTTGTGCGCATACAGGACGAGATGAGATGAGATGAGATGAGATGAGATGAGATGAGATGAGATGAGATGGGATGGGATGGGACGGGACGGGACGGGACGGGACGGGACAAGACAAGACAAGACAAGACAAGACAAGACAAGACAAGACAAGACAAGACAAGATAAAACAGTGTTTCTCAACCTTGACAATTTTAAGGCATGTGGACTTCAACTCCCAGAATTCCACAGCCAGCATTGCTGGCTGTGGAATTCTGGGAGTTGAAGTCCACATGCCTTAAAATTGTCAAGGTTGAGAAACACTAAGATAAGATAAGATAAGATAAGATAAGATAAGATAAGATAAGATAAGATAAGATAAGATAAGATAAGATAAGATAAGATAAGATAAGATAAGATAAGATAAGATAAGATAAGATAACCTTTACTGTCATTTTTTTTTACTGTGGGCATAACGACACACATCAAAAATGAAATTTAGTTGCCCGCTCTCATAGGGGTGTAGTGTCTGATCTGTTTTTTAAAAAACAGTCATTTCCAGATGGTTTCCCCAGCATAATGGCGAATAAAGCACCAATTTACCAAATGATTGAATGTCTTTGTCATTTAGGGCACAGTTATCTGATGAGAGGGATGGAGGGTGGATTTTTACCTACAGTCTTAACCAAGACAATTCCAGATCAAGCTGTGTTCTTAATTCTGTCTCTCTGCCTTGTCCTGCCCATGCATTCCCCAGCCAGCAGTAAAGAGAATTCATTGTCAATGCTCAACCAAGTCACAAAAGGAACGCGGGGATTCCAGGGATAATGGGACTTTCCCACCTGTTATTAAAGAAAATAAATAAATAAAGCAAATCAGCCAACGGGCTGGAATTCTATGCTGAAAAAATTCTATTCTTTTCCTGACTGTTAGAACAATTAATCAGTGGAATAACTTGCCTCCAGAAGTTGTGAATGCAAAAATACTGGAAGTTTTTAAGAAGAGACTGGACAACCATTTGCCTGCAATGGTATAGATTTTCCTGCCTGAGCAGGGGGCTGGACTAGATGACCTCCAAGGTTTCTATTCTATTCTATTCTATTCTATTCTATTCTATTCTATTCTATTCTATTCTATTCTATTCTATTCTATTCTATTCTATTCTAGTCTAGTCTAGTCTATTCTATTCTAGTCTAGTCTAGTCTAGTCTAGTCTAGTCTAGTCTAGTCTAGTCTAGTCTAGTCTAGTCTTGTATAAATATTAATTTAATTTATTTTTAAATATTTATTGATATTATATGTTTTTATTGGGTTGTAAACCGCCCCGAGTCCTACGGGAGAGGGGAGGTATAGAAATTTAATAAAAGTAAAGTAAAAGTAAAGTCTACTCCATTCCATTGCCTAAAAATATGGGGAAAAGGGAGATTAAATCCATGATCCATCATAAAGGAGTACTCAGGGAATAGCTAAATGCAGCTCATTACATTGAAATGAACTTATTTGAATCAAGTATTTTATTTATTTATTAAACAAATTTAGATGGCCCCCTAATTCATAAAAAGGTGACTCTAGGCACTTGATCATTAGGTGCACATTGCATAGAAAATGTTTTCCAGCAGTTCAGATCATTCGCACCATCTTTGGCATCATCCCAAGAGATGATGTTAAGATCTTCCTTAAGTGTTTGGCACCGAGGCCAGCCAACTCTGGGCAACTTATAACTTTTAAAAATCCATCACATAAAAACCCTACCCCACCCTCCATCCCACCCCTGCATGGCAACAACAACACCATCAAATTAACCAGTTGATCAGCTCCATCAGATTTCTGAAGTGGGAACTGTGAGTTCAGGTCATTTCCTGGCTGGCAATCGACTTGAAGGGCGAGGTAGGAATGTGTGTTCTGTAGGAATGAAGATGCACGTGATGTAAAAGTAAACTTCACCCAAAATGTGGGCTGGATATGACCAGGAAGACAGGAGCCAAACAGCTTGGGGAATGGAGTCAGAGTTAGCTGATATAGGGCACAGTTTGGAGGGTGCAAAATGTATTTTTTTATGAAATGGGTGGAAGCATTCTACCCTTCTCTCCATTGAATAGAATAGAAGTTAGAGTAGAGTAGAGTAGAGTAGAGTAGAGTAGAGTAGAGTAGAGTAGAATAGTTTTATAGTTCTATAGAATAGAACAATAGAATAGAACAGAACAGAATAGAATAGAATAGTTTTATAGTTCTATAGAATAGAACAATAGAATAGAATAGAACAGAACAGAACAGAATAGAATAGAATAACGGAATAGAATAGAATAACGGAATAGAATAGAATAGAATAGAATAGTTTTATAGTTCTATAGAATAGAATAGAATAGAATAGAATAGAATAGAATAGAATAGAATAGAATAGAATAGAATAGAATAGAATAGAATAGAAAAGAAAAGAACAGAACAGAACAGAACAGAACAGAACAGAATAGAATAGAATAACGGAATAGAACAGAACAGAATAGAATAGAATAGAATTGGAAGGGACCTTGGAGGTCTTATAGTCTAGCCTTCTGCTCAAGCAGGAGAACCTATACCATCTCAGACAGGTGATTGTCCATTCTCTTAAAAATCTCCAGTGATGGGGCGCCCACGATCTCTGGGGGCAGGCTGTTCCACTGGTTGATTTCACTGTCAGGAAATTTTTCCTTAAATCCAGATTGCTGGAATACATTTTTGGGTTCATTAAATGTATTGTCATCTTAGTTCCAGGATCTGCAGTATGAAGTGTACACTCCCTCCCTGATGGTAGGCAATGTTCTGTTTGAGTTTACACACAAGGTGACTGTATTGGATATTTCATCTCTCACAGTCAAAAACGGCAGAGATTACAACAGTTCTTTTAAAGAACACACTGACAAAACATATTGGACCCCACCTCCATATTTTGCAGCCAAAGGTAGAAGACATAAGTAGAAATAAATGTGATTGTGTGGAAATTATGCAAAAAAATGGCATGTGCTCTCACGTGACTGCCAAAGTCTCGGTTGTCATTTGTGTAATTATTTGACTCTTTTTATATAGCACATACCATAGCAGCACACATCATTGTACTGTATAATTTTTAAATAAAAGAATAGGTAAAAGAGAACACGGAACATAGAATAATGGGGTTGAAAGGGACCTTGGATATGTTCTAGTCCAGCGGTTCTCAACCTGTGGGTCAGGACCCCATTTGGGGTCATAGAATCATAGAATCATAGAATCGTAGAATCGTAGAGTTGGAGGGGACCTCCCGGGTCATCGAGTCCAACCCCCTGCTCGAGGCAGGATTCCCTAAACCATCCCAGATAGATGGCCGTCCAGTCTCTGCTTGAAGACCTCCATCGAAGGGGAGCTCACCACCTCCCGTGGCAACCTGTTCCACTGGTTGATCACCCTTACTGTTAGAAATTTTTTTCTAACCTCCAATCTGAATCTTTTCCCCTGCAGTTTCATCCCATTGTTTCTAGTCCTTCCTTGAGCAAGTGAGAACAGGGCTGATCCCTCTGCGCTATGACAGCCCTTCAGGTATTTATAGACAGCTATCATGTCTCCTCTCAGTCTTTTTTTCTGTAGACTAAACATTCCTAATTCCTTTAACCGTTCCTCATAGGACATGGTTTGTAGACCGTTCACCATCTTGGTAGCTCTCCTTTGAACCTGCTCCAGTTTGTCAGTGTCTTCCTTGAACTGGGGTGACCAGAACTGGACACAGTACTCCAGGTGAGGTCGGACCAAGGTAGAGTAGAGGGGAATAATAACTTCACGTGATCTGGACTCTATGCTTCTCTTGATACACCCCAAGATCATGTTTGCCTTTTTTGCAGGTCGAACGACCATTTCACGGGGGTCGCCAAACAATGCAGTCCGCCATTTTCCCCCCTTTTCCTTAGCTGTGCTACCCCCTCTTATTCTATTGGCTTTTGAAAGCCAATAGAATAGACTCTCTTGAATAGAGTCTAATTCTATTGGCTTTCAAAACCAATAGGAATTGTCCAGGCTGTCTCTGCCCTGCTGAGCCCGCCAAAAGTCCCAGTCTGCAAACGGTGCTGCAAGTTGTCTGCAGCGAAGGTGAACTGTGTAGAAGTTTCCACCCCTCCCTGCTGAGAAATTACTAAAAATGTAAGTAAAAGGGCCAGGGGTGGGAGGCCGGTGGGTGCAGGGAAGGTTACTGAAGCACATGGGGCCCGGTGGGTGCCTTACCTCCCTTGGGCTGGGCCAGCTGGTGGCCCAGCCGGTGGTCGCCCTGTGCCATCGCTGCCCCTTGCCAGCTATGCCTCGGCCGGCGCAGGGGGCAGCACCACTCATGCGCGGTGCTCCCTGGCAGGGAAAGCCCTCGACTTATGACTGGTTGGGAAGTCCTCAACTTACGACCGGTTGGGAAGTCCTCGACTTACGACCGGTTGGGAAGTCCTCGACTTACGACCGGTTGGGGTCACGGCATTAAAAAGGTTGAGAACCACTGTTCTAGTCAAAACCATCTGCTTGTGCAGGAGACCCTATACCAGAGGTCCCCAACATTTTGGGCACCAGGGACTGGTTCCATGGAGAGAGGTTTTTCCACGGACTGGAGGGGGTGTGGTTTTGTATGCTATCTGCATCCCACATATGGGGCTTTTCTTGTTTGTGCAGACTGGTTGCTGGCATGCCGCAGCCCAGTACCAGTCCACAGACTGGGGGCTGGGGACCCCTGCCCTATACCATTTCAGACAAATATCTCTTTAAAAACTTCCAGTGAGGGAGCACCCACAACTTCTGGAGGCAAGTCGTTCCACTGATTAATTGTTCTCACTGTCTGGAAACTTCTCCTTAGCTCTAGGTTGATTCTCTCCTTGATTAGTTTCCACCTATTGCTTCTTGCCCTGCCTTCAGGTGCTTTGGAGAATAGGCTGAAATCCTCTTCTTTGTGGCTTTTGTTCACTGGGTTGTGTGTAACAGAGTCAAGCTAGGCATTTTCCAAATTTTTAACACAAGAGAATCCAAAAAAGTTGCCCATCACTGTGCTAGACATTCTAATATATATAAGGATAGAATAGAATAGAATAGAATAGAATAGAATCTTTGTTATCACTTTAAATTTACACTAAGCATACATTAAAATGAAATTTCTTTGCCTTCATTCTCAAAAAATACTATTATGTATATACCCACATACACAAACACACATATATATTCAATCAGAATGACTAAAAGGCCATCAGCCAACATAGGTCACCCGCTGCTTCCAACTCTGTTGACTTTACGTTTCTTCTTGGTAGTCTCTAGGGCTACACAATACTCAACCTTGAAGGGGAAAAAGTGCCTTGGAACTTATGAAGCATCTCAAAGTAGTACAGCATCTATTGGCATCTCTAGAAGGAAGAACGAAGAGAGGGAGAAAACTGTTCAGATCCCCAGCTCTCCCAATGCAAATTTAATATACCATTATGTATTTTAGAACCATTGTTTCCCCATCTCCTCCTCTCATGAAATATAATCTCGTCCAATGATTTGGCTCTTCAGCTCCAGATTGTCCCTTCTCTGAGTCTTTTTTTTTGTCTTGACTCTTGGATCAACCCCATAACTGGCTTGGCTAGTTGCATGGCCCCAAAATTAATGTTTAACCCAAAACACCCCTTAAAACACAAGTGAAAGCTGACCAGAAATTTCTCTCCTTGTGTGCCACCTCCTCTGTAGACTTCAGCAAATGCTCTAAGACAGGGGTGTCAAACTCAATTTCATTGAGGGCCACATCAGCATTGTGGTTGTGGCCAGGGTGGGCATGGCCTACTGGGTGGGTGTGGATGGAGTGGGTGTGGCCTACTGGCTGGGCGTGGCCAGCTCTACATCATTCGCGTCAAGGGTGCCTGTGGGGGCCTGGGCAGGAGTGGGACAGATCTGAGGGTCTCTGGCAGAAGGGGGGGGACCGGGGTAAGCGCCAAGGCATGGTCCATTTCTTCATTCCTCACAAAGGGTGACACCTCCCCACCATGCACCCAGGGGGAGGGGGCGACACGGCAGGGGCTGGTTCCTCACTGTTTCCAGATGGCCTTGTGGAGCTGAGACTGAATGCGTTTCAGCATAGATGGCCACCACAAAATTGTACATTGGCTCCCCACCAGCCTGGGCCAGGGCCAAGGCAGTGGGGGCCGTTCCCTCACTGTTTCCACGATGGCTTCACGGGCCACATGAAACCAGTTCGCGGGCCGCATCTGGCCCCGGGCCTTGTGTTTGACATGTCTGCTCTAAGAAGTTGTTTCCTTCCCTGGGATGATTTCTCAGGATTTAAACATTCTTGACCATTGTCCTTGTCTTCTAGGGGCTGATAGAACAAGTCTGCTGAATTTGGGGCTCTCCCAACTCAAACCAACTTATGTGGTTTGAGTTTGGGGGGACAGAGTGAGCAATAAACGGTGGAGTCTTGCTTTAGTTAATAATGAAAGAAACGCTTGTTCCAATATTCTGGTTGTTTTCATTCCAGACAGACTTAGGTGGGGGAATTCCGCTTAACTCATTTGGCATCAGCCTCGGAAAAATTTGTGAGTGATTAATCAGGAATCTCCTTGAAGCTCTCCTTCTAACTGGCAGCCCATAAAGAAACTCAACTGCTTTGACATAAGCAGGTAAACTTTATTTATTTCGAATAATGAGCTGTTTATATCAGCAGGGCCAGTCCAGGATTCTCGTGATCTGAGAATAAAGAAAGGCAAGTTTTATTTCCCAGTGAATAAATATGTTGATAGAATAAATCATTTTCATGAGGGAAAATGAAAGATCCCTCTGAGGCTAAACAGAAACACTTCCTGATTCTGGTAGTTAAGGAATTTATGTTCCTAAAAGTGACAAGTCTAGCAGTTCCAGAAAGATCCCGGAAACATATGTGGCATTTTACTTCGTGGTGTAAGGTCCAGGTAGACAGGTGAAGTTTAAGAAAATCTAAGTCATACTTCAGGTAATCTTTGACTTACAACAGTTCATTTAGTGACTGTTCAAAGGTACAACATCACTGAAAAAAGTGACTTATGACCATTTTTCACACAACCATTGCACCATCTCATAAGAACATAAGAAGAGCCATGCTGAATCAGGCCAAAGCCCATCGAGTCCAGCATTCTGTGTCACACAGTGGCCCACCAATTGTACATGGGGATCTTGAGCAGAAAGAGAAGGCAAAACCCCCCCTTTCCCTTGACCCCCAACAAATGGTACTCAAGGGAATCCTGCCTGCCTCAACCAACATAGAGGCGGCACATGGACATCCGTTTTAATAACCACCGATACACTTGGCATCCATGAATCTGTCTAACCCTGCCTTGAAGCTGTCAAGGCTGACAGCTGTCACGACCCCTTCAGGAAGTGAATTCCATAAATCAACGACCCTCTGGGTGAAGAAATATTTCCCTTTATTTGTCCTCACTTTCTTAGCTATGAGCTTTAGGGAGTGCCCCCTTGTCCTGGTATTGTGTGATAGAGAAAAGAATTTTTCTCTATCCACCTTTTCTATCCCATGCATGATTTTATACATGATCTCCATGGTCATGTAATCAGACGCGTGGCAACTGGCTCATATTTAGGATGGTTGTGGTGACCTGGGGTCACATGATCACCTTTTGCGACCCTCTGACAAGCAAAGTCAATGGGAGAGCCAGATTCACTTAGCAACCAGGCTACATGTAGTACTCGACTTACAACAGTTCATTTAGTGACCGTTCAAAGTTACCGCAGCACTGAAAAAAGTGGCTGATGACTCTTTTTCACACTTACAGTACGACCGTTGCAGCATCCCCATGGTCACGTGACATACATTCGGATGCTTGACAACTGGTTCATATTTATGACGGTTGTCCCGGGATCACGTGATCCCCTTTTGCGGCCTTCTGACAAGCAAAGTCAATGGGCAAGCCAGATTCACTTAACAACGGCATTACTAATTTAACAACTGCAGGGGTTCGCTTAACAAATGTAGCATGAAAAGTCGTAAAATGCGGCAAAGCTCCCTTAATAATTTTCTCACTTAGCAACATAAATTCTGGGCTCAATTGTGGTCGTAAATCGAGGATTAACTGTACTAAACAATAGTTGGAAACTGAACAGAGAGAGAAGCAACCTGGAATTAAGGAGAAACTTCCTGACAGTGAGGACAATTAATCAGTGGAACAGCTGGCCTCCAGAAATCATGGGCGCTCCATCACTGGGGGCTTTTAAGAAGAGGCTAGACAATCACTTGTCTGAGATGGTATAGGTTCTCCTGCTTGAACAGGGGGCTGGACTAGAAGACCTCCAAGGTTCCTTCCAGCTCTGTTCTATTCTATTCTATTCTATTCTATTCTATTCTATTCTATTCTATTCTATTCTATTCTATTCTATTCTATTCTATTCTATTCTATTTCCATTCTGTATTTCTATTCCATTCCATTCCATTCCATTCCATTCCATTCCATTCTATTCTATTCTATTCTATTCTATTCTATTCTATTCTATTCTATTCTATTCTATTCTATTCTATATTATTTCCATTCTGTATTTCTATTCTATTCTATTCTATTCTATTCTATTCTATTCTATTCTATTCTATTCTATTCTATTCTATTCTATTCTATTCTATTCTATTCTATTTCCATTCTGTATTTCTATTCCATTCCATTCCATTCCATTCCATTCCATTCCATTCTATTCTATTCTATTCTATTCTATTCTATTCTATTCTATTCTATTCTATTCTATTCTATTCTATTCTATTCTATTCTATTCTATATTATTTCCATTCTGTATTTCTATTCTATTCTATTCTATTCTATTCTATTCTATTCTATTCTATTCTATTCTATTCTATTCTATTCTATTCTATTCTATTCTATTTCCATTCTGTATTTCTATTCCATTCCATTCCATTCCATTCCATTCCATTCTATTCTATTCTATTCTATTCTATTCTATTCTATTCTATTCTATTCTATTCTATTCTATTCTATTCTATTCTATATTATTTCCATTCTGTATTTCTATTCTATTCTATTCTATTCTATTCTATTCTATTCTATTCTATTCTATTCTATTCTATTCTATTCTATTCTATTCTATTCTATTCTATTCTATTCTATTCTATTCTATTCTATTCTATTTCCATTCTGTATTTCTATTCCATTCCATTCCATTCCATTCCATTCCATTCCATTCTATTCTATTCTATTCTATTCTATTCTATTCTATTCTATTCTATTCTATTCTATTCTATTCTATATTATTTCCATTCTGTATTTCTATTCTATTCTATTCTATTCTATTCTATTCTATTCTATTCTATTCTATTCTATTCTATTCTATTCTATTCTATTCTATTTCCATTCTGTATTTCTATTCCATTCCATTCCATTCCATTCCATTCCATTCTATTCTATTCTATTCTATTCTATTCTATTCTATTCTATTCTATTCTATTCTATTCTATTCTATTCTATTCTATATTATTTCCATTCTGTATTTCTATTCTATTCTATTCTATTCTATTCTATTCTATTCTATTCTATTCTATTCTATTCTATTCTATTCTATTCTATTCTATTCTATTCTATTCTATTCTGTATTTCTATTCCATTCCATTCCATTCCATTCCATTCTATTCTATTCTATTCTATTCTATTCTATTCTATTCTATTCTATTCTATTCTATTCTATTCTATTCTATTCTATTCTATTCTATTTCCATTCTATTTCCATTCTGTATTTCTATTCCATTCCATTCCATTCTATTCTATATTATTTCCATTCTGTATTTCTATTCTATTCTATTCTATTCTATTCTATTCTATTCTATACTGCTTGCCTTCAGATGTTGTGGATGCTCCATCACTGGAGGCCTTTAAGAAGGGACTGGACAGCCATTTGTCTGAGATGGTATAGGTTCTCCTGCTTGAACAGGGGGCTGGACTAGAAGACCTCCAAGGTTCCTTCCAGCTCTATTCTATTCTTAACTGAACAACTGTCGCAATTCACTTAACACCTGTGGCAAGAAAGGTCATAAAATAAGGCAAAACTCACTTAACAGCTGTCTTGCTCAGCAGCAGAAACTTTGGCCTCAATTGTTGTCGTAAGTCGAGGACTCCCTGTATGGGTACTTGGTCTTTGAAAGGCATTTGGCATTTGGACAACTGTTTATGGGAAAGCTGTCACTTTGACACGAGACAGTCTTGCAATAGTTTCTTTCTTTCTTCAGGAGGATGAATAGCTGGATGAATCTTCAGAGCTCAGCACTGTCTCCAGGAAGTTTCTCCACCTCTAAGACCAGCTCAGATCTGCAACCCAGACTTTCCATAGTTTTCAGCTTGGTGCTCTCCAGATGTATTAAACGTCAAGCTACCCATCGCCTCCAGGCAACAGGACTTACCCTGTGGATTAGGAGTTGTCCAAAACATCTGGGGAACACCAGGTTGGAGAAAGGCTGCCTTAAGCAACGCAGGTGCTCTACCCAATTTGGTCATTTGTCTCTTTGATGGAAAAGGTGATGGAGGGCTTATGTTGCACATTTGCTGGGACACGTCGAGATTTCTCTGGCTCTCACACTTGGCTTTCTGTAATCCTTGATTTTACTTCCTGGCTCTGATTCCTGGCTTGATCTTTCGGTTCTCAACATCAGGATGCAATTTGGAATGATAGAATTGGAAGGAACTGATCGCTCTATTCAGTCCGACTTCATGCTCGGTAGTAGAAATCCAGATGAAAGTGTCCTTAGTGGAGAGCTGCTTAGCCCGTCTGTGCATATTCCGTGAAAGGGGATCCTCTCCTTTGTGGATCACAGGCAGTCCTCAATTTACGAGTACAACGGAGCTCAACATTTCTGTTGCTAAGTGAAACATTTGTTAAGTGAATTTGGGCTCATTTTTACAAACTTTCCTGCCACAGTTGTTCAGTGAATCACTACAGTCATTAAATGTCTGTGGAGATTCTCAGTCATCCAGGTCATGGTTGTCACCAAGTTGCTTTTTCAAGAGGCATCTGGATTTTCTTCTTTTCGTTTGAAGATGGTTTGCTTCTCATCCAAGAATCTTCTTCTGCTCTGACTGGATAACTATAAATGACTGAAGAGTATAAATCCTTCCATTCCTCACCATCTAATCAGAGCGGAAGAAGCTTCTTGGATGAGAAGCGAAACGTCTTCAAAGAAAAACAAGAAAGTCCAGTTGCCTCGTGAAAAAAGCACCTTTCGGACTACAGTGGTTAAGTTACTAACATGGGCTGTATCTGGGTTCCCCATTGACTTTGGATGTCACCATGGGGATGCTGCAATGGTTGTAAGTGTGAAAAATGAATAGAATAGAATAGAATAGAATAGAATAGAATAGAATCTGGAAGGGACCTTAAAGGTCTTCTAGTCCAGCCCCCTGCTGAAGCAAGAGACCCTATACCATCTCAGACAATTGCCTATCCAGTCTCTTCTTTAAAATCTCCAGTGATGGAGCGCCCATGATTTCTGGAGACAAGCTGTTCCACTGGTTGATTGTCCTCACTGTCAGGAAGTTTCTCCTTAATTCCAGGTTGCTTCTCTCTTTGATCAGTTTCCAATCATTGTTTCTCATCCTTCCCTCTGGTGCTTTGGTAAACAACCTGGCCCCCTCTGCCTTGTGGCAGCTCCTCAGATACTGGAACACTGCTATCATGTCTTCCCTATTTCTTCTTTTCTTTAGACTAGCCAAACCTAAGTCCCGTAGCTGTTCTTTGTACGTTTTAGTCATAAGTCATAAGTCACTTTTTTCAGTGCCCTAGTGTGAACAGTGAACAGTCACTAAATGAACTGTTGTAAGTCGGACCCTAGCTTTATTGGTTAGATGGTCAAACATTTTGCTAACATTCAAGTAGAATTTGCTGCCTTGATTATTTCATGTTCCATGCCTTGGAATGATGACAAGGAGGTCTTGACCTATTTTGACCTGACTTTCTTTCAGGTATTTGACCTGCTATCAGAAACACCCAACTTTCTCTTTGCAAAGCTAAAAGTGTGCATTTATTTCATTGTTGCATCTTAGGATCTAGTTTCTAATCCCTCAATTATCCTCTCTATGGTCCTCTCATTATATCCCAATTGATTTGAATCTTTTTTGAAGTACAATGCTCACAACTGGCCATCATACTGGAGATGAAATCTGATCGATGTAGGATTCCTTGGAAAATCTACTTGTTTACAGGATCCAATCTGGGTCGGTCACCGGCATCACAAGGTTTAGTCTTCCAAGCTTTCAGACTCCTGCTGGAGCCCATCCTCAGAGAACTTTACTCTAGCAGAGTGTGTGCTTTGGGCTATTCTCTGTGTGATATTTATATAGTGCCTGGTTATGTGTGGCTATTTAGTTGATGATTAGGATGTTGATGGCTTGTATTAAGTCATTGGCTGTCATTTCTTTCTGCTGTCAAGCCCTCACCTCCTAAGTACTTGATAAGCTGGAGGTAAATCTGATTTAACTGATAAAGTGACTGTTTCCCAGGCTTCAATCACTTCCCTGGCTGTTTTTGTGCTGCTCATCCAACAATCTTAGTAGCTGCTAAGACCTAATAACCCATCTGCTTGTGTTGATGCAAAGTCAAAAATGTGCATTTATTTCATTCCTTCATCTTAAAACCTAGGTCCTACTCCCCTAATCACCCCTCTATTGTCCTCTCAGGATGTCCCAATTGCTTTGAATCCTTTTTGAAATATAATGCTCACAACTGACCATAATACCAGGGATGAGATTTGACCAATGTAGAATTCCTTGGAAAAACTACTTGTGTTGATTCAACTGTTTTCAATCAGTTACTCTTCTAAAATCATGGAGGCTAAAACATATAAGGAATGGTTGCTGGAATTGGGTATGTCTAGTTTAATGAAGAGAAGGACGAGGGGTGACATAATAGTAGTGTTCCAATATCTCAGGGGCTGCCCCAAAGAAGAGGGAGTCAAGCTATTCTCCAAAGCACCTGAAGGCAGGACAAGAAGCAACGGATGGAAACTAACCAAAGAGAGAAGCAACCTAGAACTAAGGAGAAACTTCCTGACCGTTAGAACAATTAATCAGTGGAACAACCTGCCTCCAGAAGCTGTGAATGCTCCAACACTGGACGTTTTTTTTAATTCTTTTATTGAAACAATCAACATCAAACATAAGATCATATTAGAAGGCAATCATCATATAACCTGCAGTACAACACTAAGGATTAATCTTTGTGAACGTCTGGTTTAGTAAACATTCCTCTTGTATATGTTCTAATTACTGTTTCTAGTCTATCACATACTGTTCATTCGAGCTTCGGAAGTAAATTCGTCTCAGTAGTAGTGCAATCTTTTATGATCGTTTTTAAGAAGAGACTAGTCAGCCATTTGTCTGAAATGGTATAGGGTTTCTTGCCTGAGCAGGGGGTTGGACTAGATGACCTCCAAGGTCCCTTCCAACTTTATTATCATTATCATTATTAAAAAACCAGGTATCCCAACCTTATATTTCTGCCTTTGATCTTGGTTTCTAAAAATTAAACTTATATGAGCAATAGAAGAAGGGGACGGCAGAGAAAAAGATGGCTGGATGGAGTCACTGAAGCAGTAGGCATGAGCTTAAATGGACTCCAGAAGATGATAGAGGACAGGAAGGCCTGGAGGAACGTTGTCCATAGGGTCACAATGGGTCGGACATGACTTCGCAACTAACAACGACAATAATAACAAACTTATATGCTGCCCTCCTCCCAGAGAATCTGCTCAATGTTTTGTGAAGGGCATTATCTTTGATCTGTTGAATTTCATATGGTTACTTTCAGCTGATATTTGAATGGTGGGTGGCCTAGTGGTGAAGATGCTCGCCTCCCAAGCAAAAGGTTGAGAGTTCAATCCTAGGTAGTGGCAGATGTTTCTCTCCTAGGCACAAAGAAAAAAAGTATCTGCTGCTGCACACTCCACATGGTGTCAGGAAGGCATCCAGCCAGTAAATGCTCAACTCCATCCAGTCGCCCTAACTCTACCCCGAATTAAAGGATTAAAGGGTCATAAAAAGGGAGTTACTTTCATCTGACATTTCTAATTTATAAAGATTGTTTTTAATTTTGTGTCTTCAAGGGCATTAGCCATCTCATCAAATGTTAGGCCATCTGCAAATTTGTTAAGCATTCTTCCATTTCTTCATTTTAGTCATTAGTAAAACCAGATCCAGTCTTTGGCATTCCACTTCATTCCAGGCTGATGAAGTGCCAGTGATGAGTGTAATTTTTAAGTCTGCCTAATTTTCAACCCACCCGGCCCACACTTATTTAATTAGCTAAACAAAATCACTTGATCTGATATCTGAAGCATTTGCAAATACACTCAGGAAGTGACCCCATTGAAAAACGAGATTCAGTGAATTGAGCAAGATTTGTTTTTGGGGTTTTTTTTCCCCTTGACAAACCCATGCTACCTTCTGGGGTTTAACAGTATTGTTTTCTAAAAAGGAGATCTCAAATCTCCCCTCTTGGGTCAATAGGGCCGGTTTGTTGTTCTCGGCATCCTCTTTACCTCCCTTTTTGAAAACTGAGCAAATATGTCTTTCTCTGATCGTTTGTGGCTTCATCTCCTCTCAAAGATATCTCAAGATAAAAAGCATGAACATTCCGCCAGAACATTAACAAGTTTATCCAGGGCTCTCAGATGTCATCTGAGTTCAGAATAGTGTAATGATTCTTCTTTTATTTTGAACATAAGCTGAACAAGCTTTTTTTTAGTGTCTTTGGACAACCTCTGCTTGTTTCGCTCTCCAAACCTCGGGAATGGGACCTCCATGGACCCTTGGCCATGGCTCCTTCACCTCCCGCCTCCTGTCTCAGCCCATTTACACCAGCTTTCTTCTTCCATTGGCCCACATACCCTGCCATCTCCCATTGCACGCTGCCCCCACAGCACCATGTCTTCTGCCTGCCACCCGATTGGCTGCCGGATATTTGTCCTGTGCAACCAAAGGCCCGGGACAAAGAGTGCCTCGGCGAATGGGCTGGGCCGAAGGGTGCAGGGTGGAGGGCCAGGGGCTCATTGGCCAGGGAGAACAGCTGGGGAAGGGTCAGTGGGGGAGGAAAGCTGGCTGTAAACTGGCTGAGATGGGAGGCTGGAGGTGAAGGAGGCATGGCCAAGGATCTGTGCCTAAAGGTGCTAGACCCCCAAACCTTACTCTATTGTTCTGTGGGAAGTCAGCCGCACAGAGAAGGAAATATTAAAAGAGCAGAAAAATATATTTCCTCAAAGGATCTTAAAGAGGCAGAAAAGCATGCCCAGTTTTCTTAATAGCCCCAAGTCTCCCTCCCCCAAGCAGAAACCAGCTCTGTAGAAATGCAGACGTAAATAATCCAGGAAGGTTGGAAGTCCTCAGCTAGAAGATTCAGAAGACAAAGACACCTAAAATCTACATAGCCCACCCAAAGTCTAAGACAGGACATAATAGGATTAACTCATTGATGCCAAAGGGCACACCCAGACTCAGGTCAGAATATATGACACAGGAAATACAAAGCCTCAAACAGAAACAGGAAACAACTCCAAACAAAAGGCTCCAGAGGGTATAAAAACTCACTCCCTGCATGTGCTCTCTCTCTTTTCTTCCAGAGCCATCTTTCTGTCTGGCTCTCCTCTTCAATAAACTGCAACCTTCTTTCTAAAGGAGTCGCCATGTTGTTTATCTCCGGCTTGGACTGAACCATGATGAAGACTTTTCCTTCAACAATTCCATACTACCTGTCTGGTTCTTTTTTTTTTTAACATGATCCTTTTTTGCCTTACAACTATTTGTTTAGGGACCTTCCAAAGTCACAACAGCACTAAAACAAATGTTTTGCAACCAGTTTTCACCCTGGAAGCCAATTCAGCATCCCCACAATCATGTTTCTCTTAGTTTCCTTTCTTTTTCTGTCCTTTCTCCAATGGTTTCTATAGGGGAAGAGAGTGTGTTCTTTTCAGGGATTGGATCTCACTCTTTGCTCAAGGGTTTTAAGATTAGGCTAAAGCCTATAAAAGACCTATGCTCTCTGTTTGTCTATGTTAATGGGAGAGATTTACCCCTGTTTTTTTTTTTAATTTAATGGATGCAAATCAGAATATCCAGTTTCACGAATTCTCAAAAAGAGATTGCTGTATTGTTTCAGAGAGACAATTGTATAAACTGGTTTGAAGTTATTAACCAATGCAAAATTCGCCCTCCTGAATAAAATGTTTTGGAAACATCTGAAATTCCTCACATTTCCCTAATTCTCCAGAAGCTATTTTAGAAACTGAGCATGTTCATTGGGGGGGGGGGAAATCCCACTCTTTTTCAAAATCTGAAATAACCTGTTTTAAAAACAATGTTTAAAAGTAGATCTTATGTGGATGGATCCCTGGTAAATCCTTGCAGAAATATGCAATTTATTGAGTCCTTTTCAGTTTAATGTGGACCTGTGTAAAATATGTGTGCATTGTATTTTAACTCCATTTCATGGGACTGAAGCTTTTAATGATTATTCTGTTCAAACAAATTCCGCTTTAATGAATCTACAGATCTGCAGATACACATATTTTTTAAATGAGTAAGTGGGACCAATTCAGAGTTAATGAATGATTAAGTAACTAAATTATGCAAACATGGATGGCATCTATTAGAAGTTGGATAACTTTTTGTTGGGCAGCTTTTTTGGGAAGCTTTTTTAGTGGATGCGGCAATGTGGGCAAGCCCATGTTTTGCACTTGTTACAGTTGTGTGGAGTGTGTGTTTAAAGTATTTAACAAAAATACTTTAAGTCTAGTTTGGGGCTTATTTTTTCAGTTTTTGTGTGTTTCTAGCCTCAAGTAGTAGGAAAATATACTGAACACGTGGTCAGAGTAAGCTCTGAGGATATCTACAATAAAGTTTAGGGGGCCATGTACAGAAATCCTCTTGTTGTAATGATTGATGGATTGATTTTGTTTGTTAGTTTCCTCCCTTTATTATTTTTACAAATAACTCAAGGCAGTGAGCAGACCTCTTTCTTCCTCCTATTTTCCCCACAACAATAACTCTGAGAGGTGGGTTAGCCAGATAGAGAAGGATAGAAGATAGAATTCTTTAGTGGCCAAGTGTGGTTGGACACACAAGGAATTTGTCTCCAGTGCATAAGCTGACCCAAGGTCACTCAGCTGGCTTTCGTGGCTAAAGCGGGATTTGAACTCACAGTCTTCTGATTTCTAGCCTGATGCCTTAGCCACGAGTCTAAACTGGCTCTCAACGATGTGCTGTCAAGTCATTTTTGACTCCTAGCAATCAGATCGATAGACTTTTCTCCAGATGCTTAAATTTCCTAGTCTCAGAATATGCTCTGAATATCAAAATCAGGCCTGTTTATCAACTCTGGAGTCTGCAATAGAATCTTTCAATAAATTTCTCCATTCTGATGTTATGGAAATCCATAATTCCCTTTCAATGTAGTTCTTGCTACTTAGTATTTGCGAGCCCCTGAAATCTATAATGCCTAGAGCAGGGGTAGGCCACCTTGGCTCTTTTATGACTCGTGGACTTCAACTCCCAGAATTCCTGGGCCAGCCTGGCTCAGCTTGGAAACCTCTCCCTTTCCCCTCAGCATGGCTGGCTCAGGAATTCTGGGAGTTGAAGTCCACGAGTCATAAAAGAGCCAAGGTTGCCTACCCCTGGCCTAGAGGTTGCTTGCTTGGCAGATATTGCTCCCAGTATTCAGAGGCCAATAAGATTGAGAAATATATCTCAGTATTCAGTTCCTATTCAGTCCTCAATTTACAGCCATTTGTTTAAGGTGTTATAGATTCGCAACCATCCGTCTAAGTTACAACAGCACTGAAAAAAATGACTTATGACTGGTCTTCGTTCTTGTGATGGTCACAGCGTCTCCACAGTCACCTGGTCAGAATTTGGGCACTTGGCAACTGGCATGTATGTACAACAGTTGCAATGTCCTAGGGCCAGGGTAGGCAACCTTGGCTCTTTTATGACTCGTGGACTTCAACTCCCAGAATGCCTGAGCCAGCCACGCTGAGGGGAAAGGGAGAGGTTTCCAAGCTGAGCCTTGCTGGCTCAGGAATTCTGGGAGTTGAAGTCCATGAGTCATAAAAGAGCCAAGGTTGCCTACCCCTGGCCTAGGGTCACATAATTGCCATTTGCAACCTTCCCAACAGATTTCCAACAAGCATGATCAATGGGGGAAGCCAGATTCTCTTCACAACCGCATAATTTACTTAACTACGGTGATTTGCTTAACAACCGTGGCAAAAAGGTCATAAAACTGGGCTTGATTCACTTCACAACCGCCTTGCTTAGCAATGGAAATCCTGGTCCCAGTTGTGTTTATAAGTCGAGGACTATCTGTAAAAAATAAGCAAGCAAGCAAACCATGCAAGGCTTAAGGGGGGGAGGTTCCCCTCCATTCCTGCTTTGATTGAAGGCCTGGTTAGGTGTCTTCTGTCTGCAGGATTCTACATAACAGAATAGCAGAGTTGGAAGGGACCTTGGAGGTCATTTAGTCCAACCCCCTGCTCAGGCAGGAGATCCTATACCATTTCAGACGAATGGTTGTCCAATCTCTTCTTTAAAACTTCCAGTGTTGGAGCATTCACCGCTTCTGGAGGCAAATCTATCCAACAGGGATAGGCTTAATGTACACAATTCTCAACCCACCTACTTCTCCCGCTCCACCACCACCGAATCTTAGAGGAGGAAGATAAATCTTTACCTTGAAATTATTTCGATCTTCATACAGCAGAGGAGGTAGAAACTGACTCGCTAACATTCCCGGCAAATAGACCACTTCAAAGTCGACTCTTTCTCTCCTCGCTTGACTGTGGATCCACAGAAATGATGAGCTTCGTTGCTGACATCACATCTTCCTCCCCTATAACATAAATGCTAAGATATTTTTGTTTCTATTCTTCATGCTCAATTTTACATTTCACCATACACAGAACATGGAACAATAGAACTAGAAGGGACCTTGGAGGTCATCTAGTCCAGGGCTTTTCAATCTTTTCACCCATTGTACCACTTTTAGGATATGGCAACATCCGAGGACCACCAGTCGCCTAGCAAGGTATCAAAAACTTGATAACTAAAAAAAAAAAAAGGAAAAAAGTGATAAAGTACAGGTAGTCCTCGACTTACAACAGTTCGCTTAGTGACTGTTCGAAGTTACAATGGCACTGAAAAAAGTGCCCCCCAAGCCACAGCCGAGCAAGACAATCTGCCTGCCCACCCGGCGGCGCTCTTCCTCCTGTCCAAGGTTTTCATAGCTGTGAGCATTTCTGTTGAGGATTGGCAGCAGGGATGGGGTGGGGGGGGGTTGTTTGGTTTTTATTTCCCTCATCTGCTGGGTGGTTGCAGCAGGTTTTGGTCACATGACCCTGGGACACTGTGACCGTCATAAATATGAATCAGTTGCCAAGCATCTGAATGTAAATCACAACACCCTGGAGAGGCTGCAACATTCCAGCTGATCGGCGCTTCTTCTGGGCTCAGCAGAAGCACCAGGATCAGTGCTGAACTCCAGCTGGAGCCCGGCGCTGATCCTGGTGCTTCCACTGAGCCCTGACAGCCCTGAAGAAGCACTGATCCTGGCGCTTCCGCTGAGCCAACAGCCCTGCAGCTCCAGCCGTCTCTCACTCAGGCTTGTGTGGTGCTGCCACAGGTTCAGCTCATTCCCCTCCCCCGCTACCACTTTTCTAGGATGGTCACGTACCACCTGCCAGGTGTCAATGTACCACAGGTGGTACCCATACCACTGGTTGAAAAGCCCTGTTCTAGTCAGCCCCTGACTCAAACAGGAGACCCCTATACCAGTGGTGGCACTCAGAGCCCTCTCTCTGGGCACTTCTCTGAACTGCTGGTGGCGGGCTGCAGAGCCCCAGAGTGCACCAGTCGAGGGGCCGGCAGGCTGTGGCTGCTGATGGACACCGTCGGCCCCCCTGCACTTGCTGGCCTCTGTGTGCGGGGGCCGATGGTGTCAGACAGCAGTTGCCCCAGCCTCTGCCTTGCCTTGCCCTGAGATAATGGCACCCTCACTCTGCCTCGCCTCACCCCGCAGGACAAGCCTCCTACCCACCACCTCACCTGCCAGAGATCCCCTGGATGTCCCCCAACTCTGCCCAGCCCCCCACAGACATCCCTCCCCATGAGCAACATCGAGGTGACTACGCCCACCTTGGCCACACCCACCCAGTCTGCCATGACCACCACAGCCACGCCCACTCAGCGGGCCATGCCCACCTGGCACCCGGCAATAACTAAGTGGGTTTTGGGTTGCAGTTTGGGCACTCGGTCTCTAAAAGGTTCGCCATCACTGCCCTATAGCATTACAGAAAAAATGGTTGTCCAACCTCTTCTTAAAAACCTCCAGGGTTGGACTCATTCTGAAATTTTGCTGGACTGAGCACGATGCTGTACCTGCATTGGGGACGTTTGGTTTCTCTGCTATCTCAGTGATTATTTGTGCTGCAGCTGGTACCCCACCCCCCCGCCGAACATGGCAAACCTCGGCATGTTCGTCTGCCACAATAGACGTTAGCTAACCACGGAATTTTTGAAACCTTCGTCATTGCCACATTCCGTTCCAGGTGGCAAAGGCAGGAACCTGTGCCAATCCTTTGACTGGGTTGGGCTTTCAAACGTCTTTGTGAAAACATTCATTGGAAGCCTTAACTTGGGTTCCAGGTTGTACCTAGATCTTTGGAAATCACGCTACAAATGGTTAAATCTATGGTGTAGCCAAAACTGGAATAAATTACATTCCGCAGTAAATAAATCTAACTGCTATTCTGTTCTGTTCTGTTCTGTTCTGTTCTGTTCTGTTCTATCCTATCAAGTCAAGCCTAGTCTAGTCTAGTCTAGTCTAGTCTAGTCTAGTCTAGTCTCTATACTCCATATTCCATAGTCTAGTCTAGTCTAGTCTCTATACTCCATATTCCATAGTCTAGTCTAGTGTAGTCTCTATACTCCATATTCCATAGTCTAGTCTAGTCTAGTCTCTATACTCCATATTCCATAGTCTAGTCTAGTCTAGTCTAATCTCTATACTCCATATTCCATAGTCTAGTCTAGTCTAGTCTAGTCTCTATACTCCATATTCCATAGTCTAGTCTAGTCTAGTCTAGTCTCTATACTCCATATTCCATAGTCTAGTCTAGTCTCTATACTCCATATTCCATAGTTTAGTCTAGTCTAGTCTAATCTCTATACTCCATATTCCATAGTCTAGTCTAGTCTATATAGTCTATTCTATTCTATTGTAGTTTAGTCTAGATTCTATATTCCTTATTCCAGTCTATCCTATCCTATCCTATCCTATCCTATCCTATCCTATCCTATCCTATCCTATCCTATCCTATCCTATCCTATCCTATCCTATTCATATTCTAGTCTAGTTTGTGTTCTCTATCCTATCCTAATCCTAAACTTAACAGTAACAGTAAAATAATGCAGGTATGAATGCTGTATTTTTCACAAAATCTGGAACAAATTGTATGATTGGTTCGGGAAAAATAGAGGGGAAAACGTTCCGATTCAGCGAAACCCATTGATCAAGCATGATACTGATTAACGGGAAAATATTTAAATATTAAAGTGAAAATTAAGAATATTGATGATGGGAACTATCAGAGAGAATATCTACGGAAAAGAAAAAGAAAAAAAGAAACATTTTTGTGAATACGTGAATTATGGATTATAGATATTAATTGTTGACGATTTTCCTTTGTAAATGTAAGCCAGGCAAACACAATGTTAATCAACTATTATGTGATTTATGTTTTAAAAACCAATAAAGTTTATTTTTTAAAAAAGAATAAATAAAGGTAGACAATGTGCATTGATAAACCCACGCTTAGTGACTTCATATTACTTTTGATTTACCAGAAAATTGCCAATAGGTAGTCCTCGGGTTATGACCTTCCATCACCAGACTCCAAGGCTTGGGAGGAGTTTTTCTAGAACTATAGGACTCCTTGTTTCATTTCTCTTATGCCAGAAAGAGCTTGATCATGGGAGCAGAGGAGGCACTGCCCACTAACCTGTCTAACCTGGTTTAGTTTATGTTGGCTCTTCCTTCAGTGATAAAAGCCCTTCATGGCATTGGACCAGGATACTTACGGGACCGTCTTCTGCCACATACTTCCCTTCGACCGGGTGAGAGACAGGGTCGGCCTCCTCCGGGTCCCGTCAGCGAAACAATGTCGTCTGGCGGGTCCTAGGGGGAGGGCCTTCTCTGTTGTGGCGCCCACCCTCTGGAACCAACTGCCCCCTGAAGTCCACGCTTCTCCCACTCTCCTGGCCTTCCGAAAGAATCTCAAAACCTATCTTTGCTGGCAGGCCTGGGGATGATTGTGGATTGTTGTGTGAATGATGAATGTGTGTTGGGTTTTTGTTTTTAATGTTTTTTTTTTATTTGGACTTAGATGTGAACATTGTTTTATAGATGTTGTAAGCCGCTCCGAGTCTTCGGAGAGGAGCGGCATATAAGTCCAAATAAAATAAATAAATAAATAAATTGGCCTCGGCCCACTCATTCAAGTCCTGCTTTTGCGTTTTTCCAAACGGGGAACAGCTTCTCCAGTCTAGAAATTGAAGCCTGGCTCAGAACAGCTTTTCCTGGGACCTGTGAAGCTGCTCTAGCGGGGTCATGTGAATAGGTCAAGCTTAACTCTTCTGGGTAAACTGTACGGGGTCTTCAAAGGGTGCGTCCACTATCAATATAAATAAAGTCATCTCTAGAACCAACTTGTTCAGACTTCCGCTGCAGCAGCAACAAGCAGCAGACCGCAGCTGCTGCCTCATCCCTGGATTTCCCATAAGGAACTTTTCTCCCCTCTTTAGAGATCCTAGAGGGGGTGAAGCAAGGGTCCCCCACCCATCGCGGTCCCCATCCCCAAGATTGCAACCGCAAATGTAAGCTGTGCGTCGTCGGCCTGCCGGTCTCTTCCCCCCCGCCCACCCCCAGTCGAGCGGTTGTTCCATTGACCCAGATGATCAAGGGTGCGTGACTTTCCATTAGTGAAGCCCCCCCCCCCACCCACCCACCCCCGGCGCCTGTTTACCCCCGTTTCCATGGGACTTATTTCCCAACAAACCCTCAGCGAGGCTGGCGACCCCGGCGCCCTCCTACGCGTCCTTGGGGAAGGAAAAGAACCCCAGTGGCATTCCAAGCGCCATTCATTCCTTTTCCTCCTCGCCTCCCCCCCCCCGCCGCCGCTCCTGACGGAATGTCCCCTTTCAACGCGCCCGGCGTCTTAAAACGGACGGCGAGAGGCAGCCTCTGCTTCCCCTTTCTTCCGTCCTTCTCCCTCTCCTTCGCCCGCAACTCCCCCCCATCACCCCGTTGGCCTTTCTGGGGTCGAGATAGAGCAGGGAAGCGTCCACAAATGTCGTGCGCTCTTTTAAGGCACCTCTGGCTGTCAGTGGAGGGGCCGGAGGGGAACCAGGCTCAGGAAAGTGAAACAGCGGGGGGGGGGGGAGAGAAAAAAAAGTCGGAGAAAGTGATTGGGGGGTGGAGGGCGAGAGAGTCGGAGAAAGTAGTTGGGGTGGGGGAGAGAAAGTCTGAGAAAGTAGTAGGGGACGGGGGGAGACAAAGTGGGAGAAAGTGGTCGGGGATGGGGGGAGAGAGAAAATTGGAGAAAGTGGTCGGGGATGGGGGGAGAGAAAGTGGTCGGGGATGGGGGGAAGAGAAAATTGGAGAAAGTGGTCGGGGATGGGGGGAAAGAAAGTGGAGGAAAGTGGTCGAAGATGGGGGAGAGAAAGTGGGAGAAATTGGTCGGGGATGGGGGGGAAGAGAAAATTGGAGAAAGTGGTCGAAGATGGGGGGAGAGAAAGTGGGAGAAAGTGGTCGCGGATGGGGAGGGGGGAAAGAGAAAATCGGAGAAAATGGTCGGGGATGGGGGGAGGAAAAAGAAAATTGGACTGAGTGGTCGGGGATGGAGCGGGGGGGGGTTTCCTTTTCATTGCTTCTGAGTGAGGGGCGAGAGGCTTTTCATACATTTCTTTCATGCTTCCACCCAGACGCGCATGGATGAGTTTTGGGGACCAGAGAAATCAGCCGCTGGATGCGCAGGGAGCGACGGGCGGTGCACCAAGATTGGGGGGAAGGGGGCAAGGAGGGGGGAGAATGCGGAGGGGGGGTTATTATGGAGGGAGGGGAGGGGCATTTGCCCAGCCGGGGAAAACCTTGACAAAAAGGCTGGGTTGGGTCACAAGGCGCCTGCGCCACACTGCCGGCTGCCGAGTCGTCCCGAACTTTTCCTCCGCCGCCACCGCCTCCACCTCCTCCGCGCCTTGGCAAGCGGGGCTCAGCCCGGAGCTGGTAGAAGGAGCGTGGCGGGGCTCCCAGCTCGCACCTCCGCGGACCCCTTCGCCTCGCCTCCCCTCTTGCCTCCTCCTCCTCCTCCGGGGTTCCCCTCCCTCCCACCCAAGAAAGGGAGACCCACCCGCGGGGCAAAAAAAGCTGCAGGGGTCACCCGCGCCGACTCTCTCACGCGTGGAGACGGGGGGCTCTCCCTGCGCTGGCGAGAAAGAAGAAAAACTCCGATTTATTATTATTTTTTTTAAAACAACTCTTTTTGGAGGGGAGGGGTCGGCAGTGGGGACAAGCCGCGCGGGATGGGGTTGCGGGGCCCACCTGCCTGATTGTTGTTATCACTTTCAAACCCAGAGCCCCAACTTGACTTTCAGGAACTCGGAAACCCCTCGGCGCCCTCCACGGCCACGGCGGCAGAGGTAAGCGGGGAAGGAGGGAGCGGGGTGGGCGGAGGGCACCGGCGGCGACCCCCCCCACCACCCACACACAGCCGATGCCCTGCAGACCCCCGTCCCACGAGGCTCCCGGGCGATACGGCCAGCGGTCAGGGATAATGGGAGGCAGAGTCCATCCCCGGTGAACAGAGACTCTCCCGCCCCCTCCAGCCCCCCCCACCCCACCCGGTATCCTGGACCACAACTGCGGCCCCGGGGCGGGTTTTGAGGGGGCACCGAAGCCCCTCCGGGCGTCCCGAGTCTTCCCAAGGGGAGATTCCTCTTTGCATGAAAAAGCAGCTGGAAGTCGCCAACGAGGAGGTATTTTCAAGGGTTGCATTCGGGGACGAAATACACCCCCCACCACCACCCCTGATTTAAGGCGGTCCTTGCTTTCTGCCGCTACCGGTGAGGTTGCGGGTGAGTCTTCTGGCCGAAACGAAATTCGCTTTTCGGTAACTGGGAAGGCTACTTGGCGGTAGCTGTGAAAGGTGGAGAGGGAACCCGAAGAAGTAGATGGGGGTCAAACTCGGCTCAGCTCAGGCTCTAGAAAACAGAAGTGGTATTTCAAAAGTTTTCAGTAGGTTGGACTACATTAGTGGGCAAAAAAATTTTATCTCATTGTGCTCCGCCCAACATTGGTGAGCTGGGTGGCTGTATAAATTGATAGTTAGATGATATGAGATTGATGGATGGATGGATGGACGACGGACGGACAGACGGACAGACGGATGTTAGAAAAAGTCCTTTGTTCCCTACTATTTGTTTTTGTTGTTTTGTATTTTATATTATAAGCTAAAATATTTTTTAAAGCAGATGGATAGATAGATAGATAGATAGACAGACAGACAGACAGACAGACAGACAGACAGACAGATGAGAAAGATAATAGATAGATAGACAGACAGACAGATAAGATAGATGAGAGAGATAGATAGACAGACAGAGACAGATAAGATGAGATAGATAGATAGACAGACAGACAGACAGACAAGATAGATGAGAAAGATAATAGATAGACAGACAGACAGACAGATAAGATAGATGAGAGAGAGAGATAGATAGACAGACAGACAGACAGACAGATAAGATAGATGAGATAGACAGACAGACAGACAAGATAGATGAGAAAGATAATAGATAGACAGACAGACAGACAGACAGATAAGATAGATGAGAGATAGATAGATAGACAGACAGACAGATGAGATAGATAGATAGATAGATAGATAGATAGATAGATAGATAGATAGATAGATAGATAGATAGATAGATAGATAGATAGATAGATAGATAGATAGATAATAGACAGACAGACAGACAGATACATCCTTGTGTAGGGAAGCAAAATCAAATGTACAGGAAAAGGATTGGCTTGTGATAGGCTGTACAATAAGGCTGTTGGTGTGAGGGATATGTGCAGGGTCTGGTCAGACAAGTCAAGATAGTCACCATCTTAATTTTTTGGACCACACCCTATGGACATCCCTGGGATCGTTGAACAGAACGTGAGCCAGCAATGTGATGGTGCTGCAAACAAGATCAATACAATTTTACACTGCATCCATCGACGTTTGATTTCCCAGTCATGGGAAGTAATACTGGTACGGTAGTTCTCGACTTAATGATGGCAGTTAGGACCCGAGCTTCTTTTGCTAAGCAATGCAGTCATTAAGCGACTCATGTGACCATAGCCGATTTTTCTTTCTCCTTTTTTTCCTAAGGGGTTAACAAATCATGCGACTGATAAGAAAATCCAACTTCCTCCATTGACTGGGAAGGTTGTAAATAGTCGTTATGTGAACCAGGACACGGCAACCGTTGTCAATACATGCCGATTGTCAAGTGCCCAAATTTTGATCTTGGAACGGGGGGGAGGGGAGGGGGGAAAGCAAAGGTCATAACTCTAAGGACTGGAGGTAATGCACTTTTTTTCCAGCGCCGTTGTAACTTTGAACAGCTGCTAAAAGAATAGTCGTAAATTGAGGATCTACTTGTACATCCATTCTAATTGGCAGAGCAACTTGGAGGGTCATATCAGGGGTCCTCAACCCCTGGTCCAGCAGCCGGTCCTCACAAACAAGCAAAGCCCCATCCGCAGGACACAGGCAGCACTCAAAACCGCACACTCTGTGCTCCGTGGAAAAACCTTTCTCCACGTAACTCAGGCGTCTCCAAACTTTGCAACTTTAAGACTTGTGGACTTCAACTCCCAGAATTCCTCAGCCAGCCAGGGCTGGCTGGCTGAGGAATTCTGGGAGTTGAAGTCCACAAGTCTTAAAGTTGCCAAGTTTGAAGACCCCTGACGTAACCGGTCCCTGATGCCCAAAGGTTTGGGGACCTCTAGGTTACATCCCGATGCAGCATCATAATGAAATTGCCAGGGAATCTGGAACCAGTGCAGAGAAGTGCAAAGAAATAAACAGGGAGCTACAAATTAAATTGCAGTGAGAAACTGAAGAGACCTGTACACTCTATACAGGTAGTCCTCGACTTTTGACCATAACTGAGCCCAACATTTCTGTTGCCAAGCGAGACATTTGTTCAGTGAGTTTTGCACCATTTTAGGACCTTCCTTGCCACCGTTGTTAAGTGAATCAGTGCAGTTGACAAGTTAGTCAACCGGTTGTTGAGTGAATCTGGCTTTCCCCATTGTTGAAAGGTCACAAAAGGTGATCACATGACCCGCCCAGGTCACAGCAACAGTCATAAATATGAGTCAGTTAGTTGTCAGGTGTCCAAATTTTCTTCATGTGACATGGGGAAGCTGCAAGAGTCGCAAATGTGAAAAAAGGTCCTAAGTCATTCTTTTCAGTGCTGTTGTAACTCCGAGCGGAACTGTTGTACCTGTGATTGCCTCTGAGTCAAGAGGAAGACAAGTAGGAGGAAGAGAGACTTTTCACATAGGTTGATGCCGTGTAGAAAGATCAAGACCTGCTCTCTGTCATCCTAGGGTGCAAGACGCAGACTGAGTACTTAAACATCTAGGGAAAGAGATTCTGAGTGTAGGTGAGGAACCGTTCTGGACACCAGTGAAAGAGTTTAGGATCTCCAGCTTACTGGATGTATTTAAGTAGATGTTGGACAGACACTGGGGTCAGAGATGCTTTAATTTGGATTTTTGCACTAAATGAACATTGAATCCTGGATGTAATCTTCCAGTTCTGTGATTGCATGGAAGGAGCGGGGGTGTCCTTGGAACTCTCTGAGCTTGCTTGTGCTAGACACAAAGTGACCGATGATCAGTGCATCGAATAGAATGGACTGGACTGGACTGGACTGGACTAGAATAGAATAGAATAGAATAGAATAGAATAGAATAGAATAGAATAGAATAGAATAGAATAGAATAGAATAGAATAGAATAGAATGGGAACATGGAATAAAATGGAACGGAACGGAACAGAACAGAATAGAATAGAATGGGAACATGGAATGGAATAGAATAGAATAGAATAGAATAGAATAGAATAGAATAGAATAGAATAGAATAGAATAGAATAGAATAGAATAGAATAGAATAGAATAGAATAGAAACATGGAATGGAATGGGAATAAAATATAGAATAGAATAGAATAGAATAGAATATAGAATAGAATAGAATAGAATAGAATAGAATAGAATAGAATAGAATAGAATAGAATAGAATAGAATAGAATGGGAACATGGAATGGAATAGAATAGAATAGAATAGAATAGAATAGAATGGGAACATGGAATGGAGTAGAATAGAATAGAATAGAATAGAATAGAATAGAATAGAATAGAATAGAATAGAATAGAATAGAATAGAATAGAATAGAATAGAATAGAATATGGAATGGAATGGAATGGAATGGAGTGGAGTGGAGTGGAGTGGAGTGGAATGGAATGGAATGGAATGGAATGGAATGGAATGGAATAGAATAGAATAGAATAGAATAGAATGGGAACATGGAATGGAGTAGAATAGAATAGAATAGAATAGAATAGAATAGAATAGAATAGAATAGAATAGAATAGAATAGAATAGAATAGAATAGAATAGAATAGAAACATGGAATGGAATGGAATGGAATGGAGTAGAGTAGAATAGAATAGAATAGAATAGAATAGAATAGAATAGAATAGAATAGAATAGAATAGAATATGGAATGGAATAGAATAGAATAGAATAGAATAGAATAGAATAGAATAGAATAGAATAGAATAGAATAGAATAGAATAGAATAGAATGGGAACATGGAATGGAGTAGAATAGAATAGAATAGAATAGAATAGAATAGAATAGAATAGAATAGAATAGAATAGAATAGAATAGAATAGAAACATGGAATGGAATGGAATGGAGTAGAGTAGAATAGAATAGAATAGAATAGAATAGAATAGAATAGAATATGGAATAGAACAGAATAGAATAGAATAGAATAGAATAGAATAGAATAGAATAGAATAGAATAGAATAGAATAGAATAGAATAGAATAGAATAGAATAGAATAGAATAGAATATGGAATGGAATAGGATAGAATAGAATAGGATAGAATAGAATAGAATAGAATAGAATAGAATAGAATAGAATAGAATAGAATAGAATAGAATAGAATAGAATAGAATAGAATAGAATAGAATAGAATAGTTGGAAGGGACCTTGAAGGTCTTCTTGTATCTCTCGTTGACCAAGCCTCCACCCATTACTTCTCCTGCCTTCTGGTGCCCTAGAGTATAACAAAATAACAGAGTTGGAAGAGACTTTGGAGATCTTCTAGTCCAGGCATGTCAAACTGCCGGCCCACTGGCTGGACGCGTCACACCAAAACCATGCCCACCCCATTGCCGGCAATGGGGAAAAAGTCCCAATATATCACGCGATGTTATGTGACGTTGCGAGTTTGACATGCCTGTTCTAGTCCAACTCCCTGCTCAGGCAGGAAACCATATACCATTTCAGACAAATGGCTGTCCAGTCTCTTCTTAAAAACTTCCAATGTTGGAACATTCACAGCTTCTGGAGGCAGGTTGTTCCACTGGTTAATTGTTCTCACTGTCAGTAAGTTAGTTCTAGGTTGTTTCTCTCCTTGGTTAGTTTCCACCCACTGCTTTTTGTCCTACCTTCAGGTGCTTTGGAGAATAGCTTGACTCCCTCTTCTTTGGGGCAGCCCCTGAGATATTGAAACACTGCTATCATGTCACCCCTCGTCCTTCTCTTCGTTAGACTAGACTTAACTAATTCTTGCAACTGTTCTTTACATGTTTTAGCCTCCAGTCCCCATCACTAGCACTGATGGCGTTACCTAGTTTGGGTGCTAAAATGTCTTCAATAAAACAAGCAACCTCATAGAGTCCCAAGGACCCTTCATGTCAACTCTGACTTACAAATATTCTCCTTTATTAGTCTGTGATTGCAGTTTTAGACAATTATATAACCGAGTCTTTCTTGGTTGGTTGCACTACAGGTAGTCTTCGACGTAAGGCCACAATTGAGCCCCAAGTCTATTGCTAAGCGAGACAATTGTTAAGTGAGCTTTGCTTCACTTTATGACTTTTCTTGCCACAGTTGTCAAGTGAATCCCTGCAGTTGTTAAGTCGGTAACACGGTTACTAAGTGAACCTGGCTTCTTGCTTGTCAGAAGGTCACCAAGGAGGATCCGATGAGCCCGGGACACTGCCACCGTCACAAATTTGATCCAGTCACCAGTTGATTGTGTGATCATGGGGGATGCTGCAATAGTGTGAACGAGGATCGTAGGTCACTTTTTCCAGTGATGTTGTAACTTGGAACAGTCACTAAACGAATGTTTCTACGTCGAAGGCAAACTACATTTCTTTCCTGCCTGTCTACTGAACTTAAGTTATCTGTAGATCGTTCATTGTTCAAAAAAGTGACTGCCCAAGATAAAAGCAGTTGATCTCCTAACACAGCCTTTAGCATCCCCCGTCTGATTGATCAAAGGCCTGGAGACTAAAACATATGAAGAATGGCTGAAGCACTTGGGTTTGGCCAGTCTAAAGAAAAGAAGAAATAGGGGGGACATGATAGCAGCCTTCCAATATTTGAGGGGCTGCCACAGAGGGGGGTCAAACTATTCTCCAAAGCACCAGAGGGCAGGGCAAGAAACAATGGTTGGAAACTGACCAAAGAGAGAAGCAACCTGGAATTAAGGAGAAACTTCCTGACAGTGAGGACAATTAACCAGTGGAACAGAAATCATGGGCGCTCCATCACTGGAGGTTTTTAAGAAAAGGCTAGACAGTCACTTGTCTGAAATGGTATAGATTCTCCTGCTCGAGCAGGGGGCTGGACTAAATGACCTCCAAGGTCCCTTCTATTCTATTCTATTCTATTCTATTCTATTCTATTCTATTCTATTCTATTCTATTCTATTCTATTCTATTTCCATTCTGTATTTCTATTCCATTCCATTCCATTCCATTCCATTCCATTCCATTCCATTCCATTCCATTCCATTCTATTCTATTCTATTCTATTCTATTCTATTCTATTCTATTCTATTCTATTCTATTCTATTCTATTCTATTCTATTCTATTCTATTCTATTCTATATTATTTCCATTCTGTATTTCTATTCTATTCTATTCTATTCTATTCTATTCTATTCTATTCTATTCTATTCTATTCTATTCTATTCTATTCTATTCTATTCTTCCTCATTAGCATAGCTGGGACTTCTGGAGATTGTGCTGTTTAGACGATACCAGAGTGGAGAAACCTGCTGGCTCAGGGATTCTGGGAGTTGAAGTCCACGAGTCATAAAGCGACCTAGGCCTTGGCCAGAGATAGGCCACCTTGGCTCTTTTATGACTGGTGGACTTCAACTCCCAGAATTCCTGAGCCAGCCATGCTGAGGGGAAAGGGAGAGGTTTCCAAGCTGAGCCATGCTGGCTCAGGGATTCTGGGAGTTGAAGTCAAACGAGTCATAAAAGAGCCAAGGTTGCCCACCCCTGATTCTAGCGACTGTTAAAAAAGTGACTTCTGACTGTTTGTCACACTTATGATCATTGCACCATCCTCATAGTAACCTGATCAAAAAGTCAGATGCTTGGTGATTGGCTCATACTTATGACAGTCGCCGTGTCCCGGGGTCATGTGATCCCCTTTTGCAACCTTCAAACAAGCAAAGTCAATGGGGAAGCCACATTCACTTAATAACCAGGTTACTAATTTATCAACTGCAATGATTCGCTTAACAACTGAGGCAAGAAAGGTCGTAAAATGGGACAAAAGTCGCTTACCAATTGATTTGCTTAGCAACAAAAAGTTTGGGCTCAATTGTGGTTGTACGTCGAGGATGACGTGCACAGAAATTATGTATTTCCTTCTTCCAGAATGTTCCTTTGACTTCCCAGTCTAGCCAACAGCCTTGATATCACCTAATGTTGCCCATTTAAGTACTAACCACAGCCAACCCTGGTTAGCTTCCATGATTGTCCAAAAGATGGACAAGATGCTTGCACAATTTAGCAAAATAGCATCCAGTTGTTCATTCGATCCCATCTTCCCATATGCTTTTTAACATATGGTCTGTTTTGGTCTTTTTCTTTAACCAGGCAGTGAGATTTCCAACCAAATACTGGCTCAGGAATTCTGGGAGTTGAAGTCCACGAGTCATGAGGGGGCCAAAGTTTCCCCCATCCTGGCTCAAGAATTCTGGGAGTTGAAGTCCATGAGTCATAAAAGAGCCAAGGTTGGCATAGTGAGTTTCCAGACAAGACAACTTGAAACTATTGTCTAATTCAGGCTCCTACAGCTTATTTTAAATGATGTGGTTTCTTTGATCTTGGCTGAGGTTTTGGATTCTTAAATCAGCATATATCTAGAACTTCTTGGCTTATTTGGGAATGCTTGTTCTAAATGTGTTTTTAATGAGGCACAATAGCATATTTTTCCTTCCTAGAGATAAGGGCTTTCTACGGAAACATATGTTTTCTATGTGAACATTTTTTGTACTTATTTTAGTTTAATTATACTAAGCCAAGACTAAAAAAACAAACACACGCAAGAAAAAAAAGGGGCAAGATTTACAGATGATGATATGTAATTTTTTTTTTATTTCTTGGAAGGAGTGCCTACTTGGTCTAATTGCTGCCAGCCTCACCTTCTGCACACAATGTGACTTTAACCAAACAGACATTATGTTCATGCGGTTTCCATGCAGACTGGTCTTCATATTTCCCCCTGATTTTGAGATTATTTCCACTTAAGGAGACATGTCCTGTTTGACCCACCCATTTGAGTTATTATCTGTTTGTTTCCTAATTTGATTTACACCCTGCTTTTCAAATCTGGCAAGCACTCTAGGCAATTAATTAAATGAGTCCTTTTGGCTGAAGCATCATGAATGTTTGCCCAGGAAATCATTCTCTTGCCAGCTGGTGTTTTGCTCAAGCTTTCAAAACACACATGTGAGAAAAGGTACTTCAAGACTAAATAATTCTCTTTCCAGTTGAAGTGAAGTTATTGTGATTTCATAAACAGCAAGGATGTTAAGGAGTCTGGAGATTAAATGGTACGATGAACATTTGAGGGAATTAGCTGTATATCTAGTCTATCAAACAGAAAGATTGGGGAGACATGATAACTGTCTTCCAGTACTAGAGAAAAGGGGATTGACTTATCACTACTATAAAAAGAGATGTTGAGACTCTAGACCAGGCATGTCAAACTCGTGACATCACGTGATGTCGCGCAACATATCGGGCCGGTTTTGCCATTGCCGGCAATGGGGTGAGCGCGGCTTCCATGTGACGCGTCCGGCCCGCGGGCCGACAGATTGACACCCCTGCTCTAGACAGAGTGCAGAGAAGACCAACAAAGCTGATTAGGGGACTGGAGGATAAAACAAATGAAGAACCGTTGTTAGGAATTGGGTATGTCTAGTTTAATGAAAAGGGTGATATGATAGCAGTCTTCCAATATCTCAAGGGTTGCCACAAAGAAGAGGGAGTCAACTTATACTCCAATCACCTGATGGCAGGACAAGAAACAATGGATGAAAACTAGTCAAGGAGAGAAGCAATCTACAACTAAGGAGAAACTTCCTGTCAGTGAGAACAATTAACCAGTGGAACAGTTTGTCTCCAGAAGTTGTGGGTTCTCCAACACTAGAGGTTTTGAAAGAAGAGACTGTACACCATTTGTCCGGAACAGTATAGGGCAGTGATGGTGAACCTTTTAGAGACCAAGTGCCCAAACTGCAACCCAAAATCCACTTATGTATCTGTTGTGAGTGTCCCTAGACCAGCTTGGGAAGTGTCAGAGTATGAGGATGAGCAGCCAGGCTCCTCTGGGTGTTTTCCCCTCCCGGCAGCTGAGCCAGACAGGGAGGAGATTTACAGGCAGTCTGGATCAGATTCACAAAGTGAGGGGTCAGATTTGGATCAAGAAGATAGATGGCTTGATCCGAGATTCCGAAGGTTTGATAAGTGATGGTGTCAGTTAAGTGGAAAAAGGAAGTAATGAGGGGAAGTGACGTATCGGACACTATATTAGAAGGGGACAGAGAGACTACGCCTTTGTCATGAGCAACGTTAATCAAGGAGTAGCCGTGCGTTTGACTTCAGTCTTCTGATGTTTTGGAAATCTACGGGAGAATAATGAGGCCTTGGACAATGTGATAAAGAAAGAGTGAGTTAATTGGAAGGTGTGGAAGGAGCATGTGTTAATCTAAATGTAAATACATGAGACTTGGCTGTTTCTGCCAGCAAAATGCCAGCAGCGTGCTTTGAAGTGAATTCTTTTGAAATGTGTTAAATAAACCTCTTAAAGACATATTTATGTGGATTTAATGAGCTGAGAGGGGCCAGACAGAACAGTATCGTCGGGTGCCGATTGGGCATGGCCCATTGGGTGGGTGTGGCCCATTAGGTGGGTGTGGCCAATTGGGTGGGTGTGTCCCATTGGGAGGGCATGGCCTATTGGGTGGGCATGGCTTCAGTGATAACGGCAGACTGGATGGGACTAAAAAGTTAAATAATCAATTCCAACTTTGCGAGATCTTTTTTTTCCCCGCAAGAAGTTGAAATTGATTGATTGATTGATTGAACCTTTTTTTTTTTTTGCACATGGCAACAGAGGTCTAAAGCGAAAAGGTTTTATAAAACCCAGCTGAAGGCCTAGGACTGGGGTGACAGTGTGCGTGCCCACAGAGAGGACTCTGCGTGCCACCTGTGGCACGCGTGCCATAGGTTCACCACCATGGGTATAGGGTCTCCTACTTGAAAAGGGGGTTGGACTAGAAGACCCCCAAGTTTCCTTTCAGCTCTGTTATTCTGTTATACTCTAGGGCACCAGAAGGCAGAAGAAGAATTGGGTGGGAGCTTGGTCAAAGAGAGATACAACCTAGAAATAAGAAGCTTCAATGTTTAGCAACTTAGAACACAGGCTGCAGAGAAAACTTTTCTAACCCCTTCTTATAAATCATTCCCTTTATATACATATAAACTAATTACCTAAGATCATACAATCCCACTTATCCATAATATGATATGTTTGCTTTTGCCTTAGTGGATTTTGTGAATTCCACCTTTGGGTCTGCAGAAGTGCAGAAAGGAGGAGGAAAGAAAGAAACATAGTTGTGATGCTTTGTTGCCAGCTCTGCTCACAACAATGGCCTTGTTGCAAACATCACATGCACTTATAAGTAGTCCTCAACTTACAACAGTTGTTTCAGTGACTGTTCGAAGTTACAACGGCAATTAAAAAAACTGACTTAGGACTGCTTTTCACACTTATGACCGTTGCAGCATCCCTACGGTCACATGATCAAAATTCAGATGCTTGGCAACTGATTCATATTTGTGATGGTTGCGATGGTGTCCTGGGGTCATGCAATCCCCTTTTGTGATCTTCTGACAAGCAAAGTCAATGGGGAAGCCAGATTCACTTAACAACTGTGCTACTAACTTAACAACTGCAGTGATTCACTTAACAGCTGTGGAAAGCAAGGCCATAAAATTGGGGGGGGACTCACAAGAACCGTCTCGCTTAGCAACAGAAATTTTGGGTTCAATTGTGGTCATAAGTCAAGGACTCCCTGTACATAAAGGAGGGTTGTGTCGTGATGTCACAGTGCAATCTCATCATTTTGATGAGATCATAGCTCGTTGCTGACGCCCCTGAATGCAACGGTTGTCATTTGGCTTAGAACAGTATGCAGACCCAGGCATTTGGGGTTTACATAACTCATGGTTTAAACCATCATGACAATGTGGTGTGGGAATGGGGCCATTGTTAACAGGGTTGGATATTTGCCTGATATTCTGACGTGCCAAATTTCTGCCTGGTGGTTTTTCTTTTCCTACTGGGCACTCCAGAAGTTTGCTGTATAATTACTACCACCCCAAATCTAGTTTTCCAAAGTTCACAACCGTATTTATTGCGTATGAAAATATGGCCCGAGCTTCCAACATATATATTAGATTGGTGATCGAATCAGTTTGCTATTTGGTTATAAATGTGGACATTTCTTTGGCATGGCTGCATTTGTGGGGCGGGGGGGAGAAAAATATCCTTGTGGTTTGAGAATTCAAGGGCAGAGCTCAGCTTACAGGTTTGGTTTAATTTCGCTTGGTCTGTTTTTCATTTAGATGCTTTCCGAGTGTTACATAAAACTGTTTCTTTGCAGAGGAATTAATGTTTAACTTCTTGTCTGAGTGGCTGTGAACACACCCGGATTCGTTCTCCAATCCATTCGCCCCTGTTGCCTTTTTGGTTTGGCCAAAAACAAATATCATTTTCTTTGTTTTTGCTGGCTGATTGAGGTCTGCTGAAGCAATAGAACATATAGGGCTGGAAGAGACTTCAGAGGTCTTCTAATCCAACCCCCTACTCAAGGTAGGAATTTCATACTATGCCGGTCAAATGATTGTCCAATCTACTTTTGAAAACCTCCCATGATGGAGCACCCATAACTGCAGGGGGCAAGTTATTCCATTGATTAATTGGGCACAGGACACCGCAACTATCACAAATATGAATCAGTTGCCAAGCATCAGAATTTTGATCACGTGACCATGGGGATGCTGCAATGGTCATAAGTGTGAAAAGCAATTAATTGTTGAGAAATTTCTTCTTGCTTCTAGGTTAGATGATAGGTGAAAAACAAACATCAAGAGATAAAATTTGCCCCTTTAATGAGGTAACAAAGTGTGTACCGTAGTTGAATGCAAAGGAAAGCAAGAATAGAATAGAATAGAATAGAATAGAATAGAATAGAATAGAATAGAATAGAATAGAATGGAATGGAATGGAATGGAGTGGAGTGGAGTGGAGTGGAGTGGAGTGGAGTGGAGTGGAGTGGAGTGGAGTGGAGTGGAGTAGAGTAGAGTAGAGTAGAGTAGAGTAGAGTAGAGTAGAGTAGAGTAGAGTAGAATAGAATAGGAATATGGAATAAGACTAGAATAGAATATGGAATAAGACTAGACTAGACTAGACTAGAATAGAATAGAATAGAATAGAATATGGAAGAAGACTAGAATAGAATATGGAAGAAGACTAGAATAGAATAAGAATATGGAATAAGAATAGAATATGGAATAAGAATAGAATAGAATAGAATAGGAATAGAATAGAATAGAATAGAATAGAATAGAATAGAATAGAATAGAATAGAATAGAATAGAATAGAATAGAATAGAATAGAATAGAATAAAACAGAACAGAACAGAACAGAATAGGAATATGGAATATGGAATAGAATATGGAATAAGAATAGAATATGGAATAAGAATAGAATAGAATATGGAATAAGAATAGAATAGAATATGGAATAAGAATAGAATAGAATACGGAATAAGAATAGAATAGAATAGAATATGGAATAAGAATAGAATAGAATAGAATAGAATAGAATATGGAATAAGAATAGAATAGAATAGAGTAGAGTAGAGTAGAATAGAAAATGGACTAGAAAATGGAATAAGAATAGAATAGAATAGAATAGAATAGAATAGAATAGAATAGAATAGAATAGTTGGAAGAGACCTTGGAGGTCTTCTAGTCCAACCCCTTGCTCAGGCAGGAAGCTCTATACCATTTCAGACAAATTGTTGTCCAATCTCTGCTTAAAAACCTATGTATTGGAGCACCCACAATTTCTACAGGCAAGCCGTTCCAGTGATTAATTGTCCTCACTGTCAGGAAGTTTCTCTTTAATTCCAGGTTGCTTCTCTCCTTGATTGGTTTCCATCCATTGCTTCTTCTCCTGCCCTCAGGTGCTTTGGAGAATTGCTTAGCCCTGTCTTCTTTGGGGCAGCCGGAGATAAATTTGGGGCACATATCCCTTCAGAGGATGCTGGGGATCATTCTCTTGCTTGGTTCTCTCAGCATCTGACAGGAGATCTACTACAGGTGACAAGCAGACATCACTGTCATCTGTCTCATAAGATCTGAAGGTTGGCTGCTTTTGTCCTTAAATATTTCCGGCTTCTGTTATCTCAAATTCTTTTCCAGCGCATATCCAAACTCTTTTTTCAAAGGGAAGGGGGGGAGAAAGAAGCCAAGCCAGACTAAGTCATTCAACTTTCCCTGCCAGCTGCTAACCCAATAACATCATGATCCTATTATTTGTGTGTCTCTGTGTGTGTCTGTATGTGTGTGTGCGTGCGGTTGAGCCCCGTCCATCTGCTGTACGACTACTGTATTTGCTGGCAGGTAGCCCACTTGAGACCCTTCCAGACAGCTTGGGGTTTTTTAACCCCCTGACATGTCTCCTCTCGTAACCCTCAAAGCAGTTGATCTTTGCGTAAAAGGGATCCGCGAGCCGGCTGCAGCTTTTCAGCATGATTCGTAGAGATCAAATGTAATCGATACAGCTTATGTTTTTAGAAATGACCCCCCCAGGTTTTTTTTTAAATAAAAATATTTATTATTAGGTAAACATTTGCACATGTAAACAAAGAAAAAAAATTCAAGTTAAATGCCATTCAACTTAATACAATCATTTTAAATTTGTAGACCTTCTTCACTCCGTATATCCAAGTTTAACTATAAACCAACTACATTTTAAAAAATTGTAACTTTCACTTCTTTTCAGATCAATCCATTGGATATCAAGCAAACAAGTCATCTTATTAAAATTAATAATTTTCATGTCAATATGCCCTTCCCTCTATCAAGTACATTCTTAGTCTATTTGATATATACCTTCCAATAATCAATAGATAAATATTTGTATATGTAAACCAGGGGAAGAGTCAAGCTAACTGCTATCCAACTTAATACAATCGATTTAAATTTAAATTTGTAAACATTCTTCACTCCCTGTGTCAAGATTTAACTATAAGCCAGATACATTTTCTTTGATTGGTGTTTCTCTTGTATGTAGTCTATCCACTGTTTTCAGTCTATCATATATTGTTCGTTTGAGCAATCCTTCACAAAGGGCAATTTGGCTCCCTTGATTGAACCCTTAATCAGCTGCCAAAAAGATTTGTCTCACTTGGCAAAGATGGAGGAGAATTGGGGTCAGTTTGCACCCTGCCATTTGCTTTAGGAATCTCTTTTTCGTCCCCCTCTTGATCCATTTCCTCCTCTACCGCTTACTGTTTTCCGTGGAAAACAACTGCCTTCATTGCAAACTAATAGAGATTATGGCTTTCACATCCCTTCCCCTCCCAGGAATTCTATCCAGGGAGTGGGTTTGGAAAAGGACCTGCTAAATAATGACTTTAAAAAAAGAAAACAGCAGTGCAACATGCTTGTCCCTGTTGAAAAGTGATTCATGGAATGACTGAGATAAGTAGATATGTAGATAAGTAGATACATAAATAGACAAACAGACAGATGAATATGAGAGAGAGAGAGATGATCATGATGATAAATAGATATAAGCAGACAGATAGATGATAGATAGATGATAGATAGATGATAGATAGATAGATAGATAGATAGATAGATAGATAGATAGATAGATAGATAGATGATGGATGACAGATGGACGGACAGACAGATAGATAGAAGATGAATGGGTGGACAGATGATAGATGGATGGATGGATATAGACCAGGGGTGGTGAACCTACGGCACACATGCCGTTGCTCCAGCCTCGCCTCCCCCCACAACCCCCTCCTCACCAGCAGCCCCCCTGGAGGAGAGAGGCCCCCGAGCGTGGCCCACGTGGAGCAGCACAGCCAAGGACATGGCAGCCAGGCAGCATGAACAAGACTCTGCCCTCATGCCCCATCCCGCATAGTTGATGCTGCGGGGCGCGGGCAGAGGGCGTGGCCGCCATGGCGCTGCTGGGCTGCCTGGGCCCTGGAGGTGGTGAGTGGCCCTGCATGCAGGTGGGGTGGGGGTGGGGCAGGGATGGGGCAGGGGGTGGAGCGGGGGTGGGGCCAGTTTTTGGGCACTCGGTCTCTAAAAGGTTCACCATCACTGATATAGACCTTCCACAAAATTCAGTTCAGTTGTATCTACCCATCTTTTTGAATTCTTCCTTTAAGCCGTCACTGACTTGGAGCAAGGTCCTGTTTTTAGAGTGTGGGCGTCAGGCTCCGAAAATCAAAAAGGCACGTTGAAATTCTTCTGCGCAGTTTCCTCACCTATAGACAGAGATCTTGCCAAATTAAAGTAGGCTACTTGCACCATTTAACACATACTCTGGGAACTATTAGGGAGGAACCATCTTCACTCTCTTTCTCCCACACAAAGTGTCTAAGCTGCATTGTCTCTTGCTCCTCTGGAATGCCCTCCCTCCCTCCTAGGAATCCAGACTATATTCCACCACAGTGGGTTCTCAATGCTTGCTGTATCGTAACACCCAAATAACACCCCATAACACAGGACTTTGATTTTATGATCTTCTCACTGTGGGTTGTTTCTGACCCACAGTTGAGAATTACTGCTTCGGGGGTTTTGACATATGCTAATAGCTCCTTCCCTGGATTGTGGGTGCTCCTGTTTTGTCTACTCATAAACCTTGGCATTCACAGCTAAACATCAGAAATGATCATAAAAAGCAGGTAGAGAGTGCTAATTTTCTTCTGATCAGAATATGTACTCAATCCCCCATCCCTGTCTCAAAATAAGAAAATAAAAACCTCCCATTGTTTTGACCACTTACCCAACATTAGCTGGCTGAAAATAATGGTGGCTGTAAGAATGAAAAGATACTTTTTGCTGAATTGGGCAACATCCCTTTGATATTATTCATCCTGTAAATTGCTATTCTCCGTCAAGGAGATGCCCAGGGCAGAAATGATCATAGTAACTTTTTATAATAACTCCAGGAAATATTAGAGCAAACCACAGGTAGGGTCAAGGGAAAGCCAATGATTAAAGCAACATGGTGCCTTTATTATGCAAATTCCACTCTTTTGTACATGTGGCATGTCATGCACAGAGAAAGTGGGCGGAGCTTCCATTACAGCTACCATTATGGTGTTACCATCATTTGGAACAGTGCCTCCAATTCTGCAGATTGCTCTGCATATTTTACAGCAGTATCCAAAAATCACATCAAAATCAAAGCTACGGCAGTGCCTAAAATATTACAGGCAGTCCTCGCCTTACAATACTGACTGTTTGAAGTTACAACAGCACTGAAAAAAATGATTTTTCAGGTTTACAGCTGAATTGCAGCATCCCCCTGGGCATGTGATCAAAATTCAGATGCTTAGCAACTGACTCCTATTTATGACGGTTGCACTGTCCCGAGGTCATGTGATCCCCTTTTGCGACTTTCTGACAAGCAAAGGCAATGGGGAAGTCAGATTCCCTCGACGGCTGTGTTAGTAACCTAACTGCAGCGATTCACTTAATAACTGCAGCAAGAAAGGTCGTAAAATGGGGCAAAATTCACTTAACAAATGTCTCACTTAGCAACAGAAATTTTGGATTTAATTATGGTCATAAGTTGAGGACCACCTGTACGCTCTTCCTGCTTGTGTTGTTTGGTCCTTTGCAATTCTTTTTTTTTAAATAGGATTTTACTAGTTTTTCTCATGCATACAATAATACTTTTTCAACCAACGTGCTGTCTGAGTTTAAATACGCTAATACATATTTAATTCCTAATCCTTTATTCTTTCCTCTAACCATCGATAAAGTAAGTCCCAAGTTTGATAGTATTCTGTTTCTTCTTTTCCTTTCAATCTCATGGTCAATCAGTCCATCTCTGCGCATTCCAATATTTTTTTTAATTATTTCTTCAACTAGTGGTATTCCTTCATTTTTCCAACATTGCGCAAATATTATTCTTGCTGCTGTTGTGATGTAGATTCAAATATAGGTTTTGTTTGTTAATCTTTTCTGGCATTATACCTAGTAAAAAAAATCAGGTTTGAAATCTACGTACTCTCCCAACATCTCCCATCTAATGAAGTTGGAAGGGACCTTGGAGGTCATCAAGTCCAACCCCCTGCTCAGGCAGGAAACCCTACACCATTTCAGACAAATGGCTGTCTAGTCTCTTCTTAAAAACTTCCAGTGTTGGAGCATTCACAGCTTCTGGAGGCAGGTTGTTCCACTGGTTAATTGTTCTCACTGTCAGGAAGTTTCTCCTTAGTTCTACCTTAGGTTGCTTCTCTCCTTGATTTGTTTCCATCCGTTGCTTCTTGTCCTGCCTTCAGGTGCTTTGAAGAATAGTTTGACTCCCTCTTCTTTGGGGCAGCCCCTGAGATATTGGAACACTGCTATCATGTCCCCCCTCCTCCTTCTCTTCATTAAACTAGACATACCCAATTCCATCAACCTTTCCTTATATGTTTTAGCCTCTAGTCCCCTAATCATCTTTGTTGCTCTTCTCTGTCCTCTTTCTAGAGTCTCAACATCTTTTTTACATTGTGGTGACCAAAACTGGTTGCAGTATTCCAAGTGTGGCCTTACCAAGGCCTTGTAAAGTGGCATTAATACTTCACATGATCTTGATTCTATCCCTCAATTAATGTATAGATATGTCTAACAAAGAGAAGGTCTTAGTGCAGGGGTAGGCAATCTTGGCTCTTTTATGACTCGTGGACTTCAACTCCCAGAATTCCTGAGCCAGCCATGCTGAGGGAACAGGGAGAGGTTTCCAAGCTCAGCCATGCTGACTCAGGAATTCTGGGAGTTGAAGTCCACGAGTCATAAAAGACCCAAGGTTGCCTACCTCTGGCCTAGGGCCTAGGCCGCTTTATGACTCGTGGACTTCAACTCCCAGAATTCCTGAGCCAGCATGGCTGAGCTTGGAAACCTCTCCCTTTCCCCTCAGCATGGCTGGCACAGGAATTCTGGGAGTTGAAGTCCACGAGTCATAAAAGAGCTGAGGTTGCCTACCCCTAGACTAAGGGGTGATATGATAGTGGTCTTCCAGTATCTGAGTGGCTGACAAAGAGAAGAAGGGATTGACTTATTCCCCAAAGCACCTGAGGACAGGACAAGGAGTACAGGTAGTTCTTGACTTACGACCACAATTGAGCCCAAAATTTTGGTTGCTAAGTGAGACAGTTCTTAAGTGAGTTTTGCCCCATTTTACGACCACAGTTGTTAAGTGAATCAGTGCAGTCGTTAAATTGGTAACATGGCTGTGGCGTGAATCTGGCTTCCTTGTTGACTTTGCTTAGTGGAAAGTTGCAAAAGGGATTCACATAACCCCAGGCCCTGCAAATGTCATAAATATGAGTCAGTTGCCAAACGTCCAAAATTTGATCACGTGACCAGAGGAATGCTGCAACCGTCGTAAGGCCAGACATAAGTCACTTTTTTTCACTGTGGCTGTAGTTTCGAATGGTCACCAAACAAACGGTTGTAAGTCAAGGACTACACGGAGGGGTGGAAGATCATTAAAGAGAAACCCAACCTAGAACTAAGGCAGGGGTAGGCAACCTTGGCTCTTTTATGACTCGTGGACTTCAACTCCCAGAATCCCTGAGCCACCATTGCTCAGCTTGGAAACCTCTCCCTTTCCCCTCAGCATGGCTTCCTCAGGAATTCTGGGAGTTGAAGTTCACGAGTCATAAAAGAGCCAAGGTTGCCTACCTCTGGCCTAGGCCTAGGCCGCTTTATGATTCGTGGACTTCAACTCCCAGAATTCCTGAGCCACCATGGCTCATCTTGGAAACCTCTCCCTTTCCCCTCAGCGTGGCTGGCTCAGGAATTCTGGGAGTTGAAGTCCACGAGTCATAAAAGAGCCAAGGTTGCCTACCCCTAAACTAAGGAGACAATGATAACAGTTTGCCTCCAGAGGTTGTGGGTGCTCCATCACTGGAGGTTTTAGGGTCTCCTGCTCAAGCAGAGGGTTGGATTAGAAGACCTCCAAGGTCCCTTCAAATTATTCTACATTCCATGTTCTATTATATGCCTTACTCCAATTAGTTTATTGCATTTTTTCCTTCTTTTCCCAGTGCCAGGGACCCTTTCTCAAGTCTGGCTCTATATTTTGTTCATTTGCGGCATTTCAAGAATGAAGCTAAGCCGTTCTTAGCTATTATTATTTTTTTTTAAATTATTTTTTATTAAGTTTTATAAACTTTTAACAAATTTTAACACAAAAATATAATAACTCAACTGATAACAAACAAATAACATAATTAACAAACAATACAAATAGCTGCTCAGAACCCCCCCCCACCACATCCTCCTACATCCTAACCCCCTCTTCTATCCTTCTACCTACATACTTTCGCCTTTCTATACCTCTTCCCTCAATCCTCCTCTACTCGTTCTTAGCTATTATTGATTTAACCCCAGATGGGTTTAAATATGCATAAGGTACATCTAATAATTATGGTTTCTTTGAGTAAGCCTGACCAGGAGTGGGCGAGATTTCCTGTCCCTCTGCAGTGGGAATTCTGATGCTTGTGGTGCTTTAGCTGCCTGGCTAATTTTCAAATAAAATTTTCATTCCCCCCCACCCAAATCATGCTGTTTTTCATGCTTTTTTGTTCTTTGCTACCAAGCACTTTTCTTTCCTCTTGTGTATTCACAACACTTTGGACAATGTGGCTTTGATTTCCCCCCCCCCCATGATGAGTAGAAATGTGGGTAGCTGGTTTGAGTTTCACGATGTTTTTGTAGACTCTTGAAAACAAGCAATCCAAGTGTGTAGAGGTTCTCAAATTGTGGGTCGAGACTCCTTAAGGGGGTTGTGAGCAATTTAAAGAGGAGGGGGAGAGCTTCCAAAAAATTTAAACATTGCCTTAAGCATCGTACAATCCATCTCAGACTTCTGAATATTAATAATTTACTGATCCATTTTCTTAGGAATGGACTGGATTCGAATGAGAATAGAATAGAATAGAATAGAATAGAATAGAATAGAATAGAATAGAATAGAATAGAATGGGAACATGGAATGGAATAGAATAGAATAGAATAGAATAGAATAGAATAGAATAGAATAGAATAGAATAGAATAGAATAGAATAGAATAGAATAGAATAGAATAGAATAGAATAGAAAGGGAACATGGAATGGAATGGAATGGAATGGAATGGAGTTGAATAGAATAGAATAGAATAGAATAGAATAGAATAGAATAGAATAGAATAGAATAGAATAGAATAGAATAGAATAGAATAGAATAGAATAGAATAGAAAGGGAACATGGAATAGAATAGAATAGAATAGAATAGAATAGAATAGAATAGAATAGAATAGAATAGAATAGAATAGAATAGAATAGAATAGAATAGAACACTTTATTGGCTAAGTGTGATTAGACACACAAGGAATTTGTCTCTGGTGCAGAAGCTCTCATTGTACATGCAAAACCACAAAGTAATAATAATCATAATATCAAAGTAATAGTAATCATAATAATGACACCAATAGAGAAGGTAGTGGAAAAACAGGAACAAGAATTCTGTGAAAAACAACTCACAGCTAAATTCTTGGATTATTATGCTACCGAGCGCTACTTTCAGACGATCTGTGAATTTTACGAAACATTTACATTTATCTGCAGAAACACACTGCTCTGTCCAAAATGTTTACAGTTTTGAACTTTCTTTGATTAAAGCATATTTTGTGGCTGGGGAGGTGTATTAATGTGAGTGTGTGTTTGTCTGTGTGGGGGCAACGTTGGAATGTGCTGTGCCTTGATCTGCTGGAGCAGAGTGTAAGCTACACAAGGTAGGAAAAATTTGCAGAGGATGGTTTTGAATTGTTTCTGACTCTTTTTTTTATTATTATAACATTTTTTATTATTAGATATATATTTGTACATGTAAACAAAGAAAAAATTCAAGTTAAATGCTATTCAACTTAATACAATCATTTTAAACATAGGAGGCTTCTGTACTTGTTATGTTACAGCTAGTCTCGACTTACAATCATAATTTAGTCCACAATTTCAGTTGTAAGTTGTGGTGGTTGTTAAGCAGGTCTTCACATACCTGATTTTAGGATCTTTTTTTTTTAGCAGCAGTTGTTAAGTGAATTCTGTGGTCATAAAGTGAAGCCCATGCTTGTTAAGCAGACAGTGTAAATCCATTTTTTTACTATCTCGCTGTTGATGCAGCCTGAGATTACGTTGGCTTCCTTTGAAGCTGCTGGCTCATATTCAAGTGATTGTCCACTATGAGTTTGCTCTCCTCTTTCTCAAATCCTTGAATTTAAAGTCTCTGCCTTCATTAAATGACAGTTCCAGATTAGTAATATAGGTAGTCCTCAACTTACAACAATTCATTTAGTGATTGCTTGAAGTTACAACAGCACTGAAAAAAGTGACTTATGACCGTTTTTTTCACACTTACGATTCTTGCAGCGTTACCAAGTCGTGGTCAAAATTCAAATGCTTGTCAGCTGACTTGTATTTATGACCATTGCAGTGTCCCACAGTCACGTGATCCCCTTTTGCAAACTTCTGAGAAGCAAAGTCCATGGGGGAAGCCAGATTCGCTTAACAACCATGTTGCTAACTGAGGAAATGCAATGATCCACTTAACTGTGGCAAGAAAAGCCATAACGTGGGGCAAACTCATTTAGCAAATGTTTCACTTAGCAACATAAGTTTTGGGCTCAGTTGTGATTGCAACTCAAGGACGACCTGTATTTATTTAGTGGCTCTTTGAAATTACAACGGCACTGGAAAAGGTGACTGATGACCATTTTTCACACTTACGACCCTTGCAGCATCCTTCTGGTCAGGTGATCAAAATTCATATGACTGGTAACTGATTTATATTGATGACCGTTGCAGTGTCCCGGGGTCATGCGATCCCCTTCTGACAAGCAAATTGCTCAATTGTGGTCATAAGTCAAGGACTACCTGTAACTGAAGTGGGAGAAAGTCAGTACAGATCCCCCCACATACACACACAGTTTTGTTTCTTCAGGACCGAAGTAGAGCAGTTGATTAATTCTTTCCTCATTAACTGTAAGACTTTTCTTCTTTTTCTCCAGATCCTTGCTCACCATGGTGGCATTGCCAGGTTTTCTCCTACTCCTAGGGATTGTAAAAGGAGTTGCTCCCTCGCATCCTCATGGGAAGCCAACTTGGCCAACCTACAAGGTGCCCGTCGTTCTACCACAATTAACCATTTCTTTGGAGAAACCGTACTTTGAAGCAGAAGCCCAACTGGAAGTGGCCTCCTCGTGTGGCCCGTCTTGCCACAAACGCTCCCCACTCCCAACGTACGAAGAAGCGAAAGATTATTTGTCCTACGAGACATTGTACTCCAATGGGTCCCGCACAGAAACCGAAGTCGGCATCTACATTGTTAGCAGGGCCAGCGCGGAGGGACGAAGCCGATCGCGGACAAAGAGACAAATCTATGGCTATGACACCAGATTTAGCATTTTCGGCAAGGACTTCTTGCTGAATTACCCGTTTTCTACTTCCGTGAAGTTGTCCACGGGATGCACCGGAACGTTAGTGGCTGAAAAGCATGTCCTGACGGCTGCTCATTGCATCCATGATGGGAAGAGTTACGTCAAGGGAGCCAAGAAGCTACGGGTTGGGTTCCTGAGACCCAAGCCGAAAGATGGCATCAGAAGGATTGACAACAATAGCACCCTTGAGCCCCAGAAAATGAAGTTCCAGTGGATTCGGGTGAAACGGACACATGTTCCTAAAGGATGGATCAAAGGGAACGCTAATGACATTGGCATGGATTACGACTATGCCCTGCTGGAGCTCAAGAAACCCCATAAGCGAAAGTTCATGAAGATCGGAGTGAGCCCAGCGGCACGTCAGCTGCCCAAAGGAAGGATTCACTTCTCGGGCTATGACAATGACCGGCCTGGAAACTTGGTTTACCGGTTCTGTGATGTCAAAGATGAAACCTACGATCTCTTGTATCAGCAGTGTGATGCCCAGCCAGGGGCCAGCGGTTCTGGCGTGTACGTGAGGATGTGGAAGAGACAGAATCACAAATGGGAGCGTAAAATCATAGGGATATTTTCTGGGCACCAGTGGGTGGACACCAATGGATCCCCCCAGGATTACAATGTCGCTGTTCGTATTACACCCCTCAAATATGCACAGATTTGCTTCTGGATCACGGGGAACTACCAACAGTGTAGAGATGGATAGACCCGATTTATGTCCCAGAGAGGCTTAGCGGCTGGCTGGGGAAGGGCAGGGGAGGGGTGGTGTTGGTGGAAAGCATACGCCTAACTGCTCTGTGGGCACAGTTCTGTTTTTAGCAATGCCAGGGTGCAGGAACTGACCAGGAGCATAACCTGGTTAGTGTTTGGCAATAAGCACAGTGTCCATGCCATGGCACAAATCCTGGACCTTTGATTAGTTTTTGCCTTAGGATAAGCAATAGCTGAAGTAACAGAGTTGGGGCTAAAGCAAAGTTTCTGCAGCTCCCTTTACGCCCTTGTTTGGGATGGGTCCTCATTCACCAACGGGGGATGCTGATTGGCTGGCTCTTACATCATTCATGTAGTGCAGGATTGTCTAGGTTTGATAGGAGGATAACTGGACGGAGCCGCAAGCATCTGTTCTTAAATCTAGTGATGCCAAAATAGCAAATGGTGGATCGTGACATCACAGTGCAAGCTCTGCGCTTTTGGATGTATCTTCAGTTATTAGTATATAAGACATTAATTTACTTTTGGATGTCATGTCACACTTTTCACCGTTCCCCCTTCCTCCAACAGGGTTGGAGATTTCCCACAGTAGTGGCTCTCCTTCTTCTTCTTCTTCTCCCTCCCCTTCTCCTCCTCCTCCTCCTCCTCCTTTCTTGAATTCCCAATAAGAACCAACGAGAGGTAGAAATTGGTAGCCAAAACTGCTTGAAAAGAGGAACTTTAGGCCGCTATTCTTCTAAAAGAAATGGTCAACAAAATACAAATGTTTGGCCAAATTGAATGAACCCCGAATACATATTTCAAGGCAGAATACCATTACTTTCTCTGCTTTCTTTTTTTAAGGGCCTATTAAAATAATTCAATCTGGATGTGCATTAGCTTTCTCCAAGAGTCGTGTTGGCAATAAGGCCAGTACAGTATTGAATATATATTTTCGTGATATTTTTGTGGCTCATTGTTCTCCTCCACTCCCAGCTACCAATTAATCTTAAGGAAATCCTGTTCTGTTGTTGTTGTTTTTTTAAAAAATCTTTGTTGAATTTGCAATGAATTTGCAAAACAGCTTGAAAGTCACCTAGTTGGAAAAGGGCAGCACACAATGTTGGTTGATTGGCCCTTGTGTCAATGACAAGGCTACCTTTCTCCTTATTAGGGCAACCTGGTGCAAAGCCCTGATTGGTAAAAGTCACCACTCCTTCCTGGGTGTCTGATGGGCTGACCTTTTCAAGGATCAGCCCTTTTCTCAAAGTTGTTTTCAGAGCTTAAAACTACGTACAGCCCTATCAAAAAAAGCTTGCAAAACTGGATTCAAATGAGGTCACAGATCTGTAGAGGGAATTAATACAGGAAAAGAAAAATCAGAATTCGGTCCCTACAAGTAGACCTCAGCTTACAACAACAAGTGGGATCAGAGTCTCCGTTGCTAAGCAAGGCAGTTGCGTCCGATTCTATGGTCTTTTTCTGCCACAGCTGTTAAGCAAATCACTGCAGTTTTTAAGTGAATCAGTCATTAAGTGAATCCGGCTTCCCATATTGACTTTGTTTGTAGCTGGCTGGGGAGGTTACAAATGGCCATTGTGATCTTGAGACCCTGCAACCCCCATTGTAAATACATGCCAGTTGACAAAGTGCCTAAATTTGGATCATGTGGCTGTGTGGGGAATGCTGCAGTGGTCAGAAGGTGAGGACCGGTCATAAGTGCTGTAGTAACTTTGATCCATCGCTAAATGAATAGTTGTAAGTTGAGGACTATCTGTAATCTATAGGTACGTGTAAAAATCAAAGGCAACAGCAAAAGACAGCTTAGTTTGCAGGTGAAAAATATTCACCAGCCTCTAATTTATGCATGTCGGTATGCAACAGCATTGGTTAATTTTTCTCCTAGCTAAGGTTGTATTATGTTTCCCTGCAAATAAGACACAATGGGGAAAATAAGCCCCAGCGTAATTTTTCAGGATGCTCGTAATATAAACCCTACCCCAAAAATAAGCCCCAGTTAAGATCATCAGCCAGACAGACGCATTTAGTACCGTATTTCCCCAAATATAAGATCCAACTGGAAAATAAGCCCTAATGCGTCTTTTGGAGCAAAAATTAATATAAGACCAGGTCTTATTTTTGGGGAAACACCGGTACCATCTCAGAAAGAAGAACAATTCCTGGAGGATATGTTTCAGGTTGGAAAACGATGGATAAATAGCTTGCTTTTCCATAGAATTAGCTAGATAAACTAGGGAGGAAAAAAGGGAATGTAAGTTTGTGCCATTCAATCTATACAGACTGAAGAATGATACTTCTTTTAAAAAAAAAAAAAGCCCAAACGAAGCACAAGCCAGCATGCCGAGTCCTCAGGGTTTGTTTTTATATTTCAGATCTGTCTTTTTTTCTTGCACTGAATTTGCACTGTTCAAATTCCAGGCTGAATTTCCACATATAACCTAACCCTGTGCAGGAGATGGTTGGGAAACTCCTATTTTTTTTTTCCTGGCATATGTAAACTCGTTACAGGCAGCCCTTGACTTACGACCAAAATGGAGCCCAAAATTTATGTTGCTAAATGAGGCATTTGTTAAGTCAGTTTTGCCCCATTCTGTGACCTTTCTTGGCACCGTTGTTAAGTGAACCCCCCCCAGTTGTTAAGTTAGTAACAATTGTTAAGCTAGTAACACAGTTTGTTAAGTGAGTCTGGCTTCCCCATTGACTTTGTTTGTCAGAAGGTCACAAAAAGATGATCACATGATGCTGGGACTGTCATAAACATGAGTCAGTTGCCATGTGGCTGAATTTTGATTATCTGTCCATGGGATGCTGAGATGGTCGTATGAAAAATAGCCCTTTTCAGTGCCGTTGTAACTTTGCACGGTCACTAAACCATTGTAAGTCAAGGACTACCTGTACTGTATTAGAATGAAAAATTCTAATGCCTCTCTCTCTATTTCATTAAATCTATTTTCTTTTATTTCTAAGCATTTAGAAATGTATTGAGCTGTTCCCTGAAGCCTTCCTGGTTTGAAACTTATCACAGAAGGTCAAAGACAATTTTGCCAACAGAGAAACCTGTAAATATTTATAAACCTTGGCTAGAAATGGGAAACATGCATTGTAATTCTACTTATTTTGTAAGGATGTTCAAATACAGCACGTGTTTAACACCTTGTGGGTTTCTTGTTGTGTTTTTTTATTTACTTCCCCCATTTTCTTCTTGTGAGAAAAATGCAGGCTGTTAAGAAGGTAAGAACAGCCCGGCTAGATCAAAGCAAGGCTCGTCCTAAGCCAATCTAGACAGCTTTAAACCCTAGCGGTAACATTGGGCCTTCAAGTTAGGTAGCCCTCCATAACTTTACATCCAATACCCTTTCAAAGGCATCCAAGTTAGTGGCCATCACCAGATCCTGTGGGAATGTATGACACAGTTTAGGGATGCATTATGTGAAGAAAGGCTTCCTTTGGTCTACATACTACTAAACTCTTGTTGGGACCTTTAACTGGGCCAAATGATGCATCATAGGGCAACCATTTTTGAACCAAGCCACCTTGAATGGTCTAACAACAAGATATGTACAAAATGTGGAACAATGACTCCTGAGGTAATGAAATTTGGGGAAGTTGTGGCTGCTTCGGTGCTACTGACTGCTGCTCAGGATCTTCAATTTTCTGTGACAATTTCCCAGCCAGTCTCACAATCCCTCCCTCATGCAACGGCCACTTGGGAAGAGAAGGGAGGGCAGTAGGGGGCAGGGGAGGGGAGGGCAGTAGAGGACAGGAGAGGAAGGAAGGAAGGAAGGAAGGAAGGAAGGAAGGAAGGAAGGAAGGAAGGAAGGAAGGAAGGAAGGAAGGAAAGGAGTGAGTGAGTGAGTGAGTGAGTTTGTGAGTTTTCCAATGCTTTCTACAAGATTCCCATAGAGAAACTCAATGGAGAAGCTGGCAGAAAGTAGGAAGTTGCTTCTGCTGCCACTGCTTTTTTGATCCCTTTTGGTCATTCTGCTTCTCTGTTTAGGTAAGGAAATATTTCTGAACTGATGATCTAATGGGGCATAGGTTGTCTAATCTCTACACTTAAATTTAATCACTTTCACTGATTCTAGTGCTTGGGGAAAGGATGAACACTTTCTCTTTGTCCACTTTCTCCAGGCTGTGTCTAATTTCATACAGCGCCATTTAGTTTCCCAGATTTCACTGTTTTTCCCTAAAAAGAACCTAAGCTTTCTATTTTTTTTTTCTTACTTGCACCTTTCCGTGAACTTTTCACCCTTCTTTGTTGGGCTTTGAGCGTGCAAAGTCAGTTGTGCTTCCAAGGAAGAGCACGTTTTGCCAAGAGAAGGACAGACCATCAGTTGTAAGATCAGAAATTCCCCACCTCCAATCCTCTTATTATAATAACATCAATTCATAATGCCTCTATTTGTTGCTCCAGAGGTGCTTGGAAACTGTCCAGCTTGAAGTTTTCTGGCCAGCAAACACGACATATTTGAAATTCTTCCCTGCCCGTTGCCTTTTGTATAGTGTTCCTTGCTGGAGAGCCGTGTTTATACATAAAAAACACTCAGGCTGTCCTGGAGAAGTGAAGCATTTGAAGAGTGGAAAACATAAGGAGGACTGACAGCAAGAAAAAAGGCACAAGGAATGTATTCACATTTCCACCAAGGCCTAAGGAAAATCTGAGGTTTTGTGTCATAAAGGAGAATTGCTAGGAATAACATATTCATCTAACTCAGTGGTTGGCAACTATGGCAATTTTACGACCTCTTGGACTTCAACTCCCAGAATTCCTGGCTTCCTGAACATGGCTGGCTCAGGAATTCTGGGAATTGAAGTCCACATGTCGTAAAATTACTTTACTTCCCATCCCGATCTAACTGGGAGTGAAATCATGTTGTTGTTATTGGTGATGGTGGTGGTGGTATGTGTGAATGTGGTCTGGACATGTCACGTGTGGGTCATTTGGATGGTGAGGAACGTCATTTTGGGTTTGCTATTTGTCACTTTTGTCAAACTTGTTGAGCTGGAAAGTTATGCTAATGATTTCTGTGAGTTTTGGGTTGTATTTCCCAAACATACACTTTTTTATTTGCAATCTTATTTGCAATTTATGTATGAGTTTTGGTTTTACCCTCTTTTTCACTGTTGGGAGTCTGTCAAGTTCAGTTCTTCAGTTCCTCAATAACTGTACATTTGTCAAATCTGGAGTGTCAAGCTTGAATTTTCTATTTATATGCATTCGGATGCGCATTTTCCCAAATATATGCTAATATATTTATAATTTTGCCAACACTTTCCTTGCACACAACACATAATTGTCAAGAACATATGCCTTTTTACATAGAGTTCCCTAAATAGAACTATCATCAAATGGCAAACAGCGCTGGAATTTGGAAAAGTGCAAATTTCAAACGAGAGCTACATGTTCATTGCTTGAACATTTCACATTCAATAAATCTGTATTCAGTGCGAACAACCCACATTTTTCTCCCTCACCCCTAATCATTAGCAGCAGTGACTCCAGATATATCGAAGGCTTCTTCGGAAAGCCACCTTTAATCAATCAAATGTTTTTTCATTTACATTCACTTCACAACAGTGATACTAAGTTAAGAACCGCAGTGAATCACTTAATAACTGTGGCAAGAAAGGATGTGGAATGGGGCAAAACTCACTTAACAGCTGTTTTGCTTAGCAACGGAAAGTTTGGGCTCAGTTATAGTGGTAGGTTGAGGATTACCTTCAGAGTAAATGCAAAATGAATGAAACCCTCAGATTGTTTCTCCTTCAACAATCAGATTGAAAGATCAAATCCGCAAATCTGTTATCTGACATAAAGGAACCTATAAGAAAGAATAGGCAAAACAGCCACTGCCCTTCCCATCTTCTGCCTTAAATGCAGTATTTTCCCGAAAGTAAGGCCTACACCAACAATAAGCCCGACCTTGATTTTGGGGGTGGGCCTAATATAAGCCCTGCCCCCAAAATAAGGCCTAGTTTTGGGGCGAGGCACACACCTAAAAATCAAGCTAGGGTGGGGTGGTGGGTGGAGCTGCCCCACTCGTCCCGCACCTGCTTACATGCAGCCAGGCCTCTCCTTGCTGGCCCACTTCTTCTGTGGCCTCTTCTGCAGCCAGGCCTCCATTTCTCAGTCACAGTACTTTCCAGAAGGCCACTGCAGCCAAGAACCAAGCTATGGATTGAATCCATATCTCAGTACTTGGCTGCAGAGGCCTTCCAGAAAGGCCTGACTGCAAAATGCAGGCCCGAATGCAGCTGCAGAACTTCGGCCCCAGAAGAAGTGGACCGGCTGGGTGGAGCTGTCGGTGTCGGAGGTGAAGTAAGGCCTACCCCAAAAATAAGACTTGGTACCTCTTTTGGAGGCAAAAACAAAAAAAACCAGGTCTTATTTTCAGGAAAACACAGTAATAGCTTCATAATGGTGGAGCTGGTACTAATACCCTAACCCTAATCCAATAAAGGTACCAGTCAAGAAGAATATTTGTAGCTCAGGGTTCAAATCAGGGGTCCTTGGTGCTCTCTCTGAGCTTGGTTGTTTTCTTGCAGACGTTTCATTACCCAAATTAGCTGATATCCTCAGATAGAGCTGGCTTTGCTGCCAAAGATTGTCCATCTTTTTTCTTTAAATAATATTATTCTAATCTGAACTATATACATATTCATCTCTTTATTTTCTAGTTTAGATATACTTCCCATCTGGCCCCAAGGCTTCTTAGCAATGCTCTTCAGTTGGCTAGATAAAGGGATTAGGATTTTTTTTTTAAAAAAAAAAAAGGCGGGGCGGGGGGGGAGAAACACGACTCCTGAAATTTTTCCTCATTAATCTTATCTTAAGCTTCTCTAACCCAGCCTTTTAAACTCTTCTGTTCTTGGGGCACTTCAGTATTTAATTGTTCCTGATAAAGATGTCTGCTTAGGAATGTATTTTATTGTAATGTATTTATATACAATGACTTTAAATGGTCATTAGTTTTCTCTCATTCAGCTTTCTTTGATGATTAGGACAATTCTTTTTTACGGTTTTCTGCCTTTCCTTTGCTTTTCCTTCCTTCCTTCCCTCCTTCCTTCCTTCCTTCCTCTTTTCTCACTTTCTTACTTTCTCCCTCCTTCCTCCCTCCCTCCCTCCTTCCTTCAATTCCTTTCTTCTTGCCTTCCCTTCCTCCCTCCTTCCTTCCTTCCTTCCTCTCTCTCTCCCTCCCTCCCTCCCTTCCTTCCTATTTTTGATATATTGATAGTTTAAAGCAGTGATTCTCAACCTCGACAACTTTAAGATGTATGGCTTTCGTTTTCCAGAATTCCCAGAATTCCCCAGATGGCATTTCATTTCTTGGAAATTCTGGGACTTGGAAGTCCACACATCTTAGTCACTGAGGTTGAGAAACGCTGGTTGAAAACATTAATTTCCCTGCATCGCCTACCACATACTCTAAATGCCATAAGCTCATTTCTACAATATGATTTCTTGTTGTAAAGGATATAATCTAAAATCCATTAAAGTTGTTGGTTTTTATAAACACATATCTTCCTTTTCACCCAGCTGTTAATAGCAGTTTTGCAAGCCAGCATGCCAAGGACTGTTGCAGATTACATGAATTTGAGAGGTTTTACTTTCCAGCTTGCCTGGAATCAATATAGTGTTATTTATTTATTTTATTTCTATGCCGCCCTATTCCGGAGAACTCAGGGCGGCTCACAACATGATAGAAATTACAATAAAATACATAAATATAAAAACCCTTAGTTAAAAAAGAAACCAATCATTCCACAAACATACACACAAACATACACTGGCTAGGGGCAAGGTGTTAGCTGCCCCAGGCCTGCCGGCAAAAGTATGTTTTAAGCAATTTACGAAAGGCGGAGAGGGTGGGGGCGACACGGATCTCCGGGGGAAGTTGGTTCCAGAGGGCCGGGGCCGCAACAGAGAAGGCTCTTCCCCTAGGCCCCGCCAGGCGACACTGTCTGGCTGACGGGATCTGGAGAAGGCCCACTCTGTGGGCCCTAACCGGCCGCTGGGATTCATGAGGCAGCAGACGGTCCCGTAAGTAACCTGGTTCGATGCCATGTAGGGCTTTATAGGTCATAACCAACACTTTGAATTGGGTTCGGAGACCAATTGGCAGCCAATGCAGCTCGCGGAGTGATTTAATAAGGAATGAGTCAGCTGGTGGTAATCTGAGTCAGACCCCGGTCCAACTACTTACTCGCAAGCATTTCTCCCCTTCCCAAGAGTTTTCTAAATCTGAAGCAGATGTTCCATAGAACAGTGGCCCCAAACCTTTTGGGCACCAGGGACCAGTTCCGTGGAGGAAGGTTTTTCTATGAACCGGAAGAGGCGTGGTTTTGTATGCGGCCTGCATCCCGTGGATGGGGCTTCACTGTGCGGACCAGTTGCTGGCATGCTGCAGACTGGTGCCAATCCAAGGACCAGGGATTGGGGACCCCTGCCATAGAATATAGAACACAGAATAACAGAGTTGGAAGGTATCTTGGAGGTCTTCTAGTCCAACCCCCTGCTCAAGCATGGATCCGTCCCACTGATCCATGATTTCATGGCCCCGGTTGCATGGAGATGAACTCTGCAAGTTAGAAATGGTGTCAGTGCAACTGTGTATGGGTTGACCTCAATTTATATCACCTAGCAAACAATGGGTTTGCTTAATGGACCGCGCCATTTCCGTTGTGACCATGGCATTTGCTTTATGTCTGGGGCAATTCTCTTAAAGTACCGCAACAGAAAAAGGTTATAAAATCAGAATTAGAAGGACTAGTTTAGTGATAGATTGTCCTGGAGAAAATCTACCTAGGTGGTTAGTAGGAATGAAAATAACTTGATAGCACATCATCAAACCCCCCCCCCACCAAACAGCATGACCAACAATTATAAATAAAAACGATCTGTGTTGCTATGAACTGAAGTCCAAGTGGTCTGTAAGGTCAGAGGTCACTTTTTTCAGGGCTGTTGAGTCACTGGACAGAATGCTTGTAAATCGAGGATTACTGTGATATTAACAATGCTGTTTGAATGAATGCAAATAGTTCTTTTACTTTTCCTAAAAGTAAGATTACAGTGGGGCTTCTTTGCTGTTCTGCCAATTGTGGCAGAAACACACAAACAAGAAAGTCTGGCTGTTCTCTTCCTCTCTTCATGAATCTTGTGGTTCACTGCCAACTAGCTGGTATCTTTTCAGTGTAATTGTGCTGTTTCAGATAGCCATTATCTGGAGAAAATAAACATCAGTTCTTCATAAAGAAGAGCATAGCAAAGGCCATAATGCTGACATTCAAAGTTGGCAGTCCATCAGCTTCTAGCTTTAGAATAATCCCTAGATATTTCAATCATCCCCAAAATGGCTATCGAAAGAAAAATCTTCATCAGGGTTCAGTCCAAACCAGGAATAAACAAAATGGAGACTGCTTTAGAAAGAAGGTTCTAGTTTATTGAAAAGCAGAACCACAAGATATGTGGCTCTGGAGCAGCTGACCACATGTTGCTGGGAGGGGTGGGTTTTTATACCTTCTTGGGCTTTTGTGTTTGGAGTTGTTCCTGTGGCATGAACTTTGACCTGAGGTTCAGTGTGCCCTTTTAATATTCTGATGATGGTGGGTTAATCCTATTACGTCCTAATGGTCATGTCCTGCTTCCCTGGGGCTGGGACTGATGGCTATGTCCTGTATTGGATTTTTTGGGGGTGAGGGGTTGTTGGTTCTAAGGATCTTTGCTTTTCTAATCCCATCAGCTCTAAGCTTCCTGACTTCAGTCTTTCCAAAAGGATTATCAAATCTGCATTTCTACAGATCTGATTTCTGCTTGGGGCAGAGAGACTTCGGAGTGGTGGTTTCTGCCTAAGATTTTCCATTATTCCTTTGGAGAAATATATTCTACATTTTTAATATCCCCCAAAATATTTCTTTCTTGGGGGGGGAGTTCTATCTTCCTACATGGCGAATCACAAAAACATGAAAGAGGACAATGGATGTAAAACGACTACTAACATAATAGGGTAGCAATGGACATCTTCATTCTATGCTTATCCTCCAGGTGCTCCATCACTGGAGGTTTTCCAGAAGAGACTGGACAGTCATTTGTCCAGAATGGTATGGGGTCTCCTGCTTGAACAGAGGGTTGGATTAGAAGACCTCCAAGGTCCCTATTATTCTATGTTCCATGTTTGAAGAAAGAAAACCTTGACTGAACTTCATGGACTTTTCTCCAGTGGTGGGATTCAGCCGGTTCGCACCACTTCGGCAGAACCGGTAGCTAATTTTTTGTTGCCCAGGCCCAAAACGGACTTCCGGAAGAGGCATCCACACAGAGAACCGGTTGCTCACATATCTGAATCCCACCACCGACTTTCTCCCAAATAAGCCTAGAGATGATTGCACTGTTATTGATTCCTGAAATCTGTAAACACCAATAGATGGCTAGGCAGTTGATTCTGTAATGCTTGAGTAGACGATCGGGGAGACAAATTTACAAAAGAAATGGGTTTTCCATAATGATTCACAACGAATTTATTATAGCTCCGGATCACCCTCTTGTGGCTACTGTAATTTCGCTTACAGGAGGGGAGGGTGCTGAGTTTTGCTTAAAGACGAGGCTAAGCTTTACGGTTCTTGTTCTTATATATCAACTGTATTTACTCAGGAATAAAGGAATAAAGAAATGCGTTTTCTGCTTCGTGGGGGTCTCAAAAGTGGTTTTCCAGCTTAACATTTAAATAAAGATGGATTTCTTTGTTCTTTTTTTAACAAGGACATATAAGTGGCTCTTAGCTACATTCCCAAATGTAAGTGTTCTGGTTTGCAAATTAAATTATATCCATCACCTGAAAATTGTGGGGGATGCCACACCTTTCCACCCAGTCAACCCAGCTGATGGCTTCCTAGACCAGTGGAAGAGGTATCTATTCTTCTCTTTTCCCCATTAGCTTTAGTTCATCTTCTGATTTAAAGTTTGGGCTTTTTAATGTTAGAGTTAAAGTTTGTAGGATAGTAAAAGATAGGCTATCAAATCTCAGGGCAGGAGATTTTATACCATCTTTTCTTGAAAACCTTCAATAATGGAGCGGCCACAATTCCAGGATGCAAGCTGTTCCGCTGATTGTTTTCACAGAAAATTTCTCCTTACTTCTAAGTTGGATCTGTACACATAATATCTCTCATGTTTTCACCATTTCCTTGGTGTGTGTGTGTGTGTGTGTGTATATAACATGCTCACTAAATCTTGTTTGTTTCTGTGCTGTCCTGGGGACTGGACTGCAAAATTCCAGAGAACCAGGAAATGAAAGGGAAGAATTTCTCAACCTTAATAACTCTAAAATGTGTGGATTGCATGCTGGCTGGGGAATTCTTAAAATTCTTAAAATCTTAAAATTGCCAAGGCAGGAAGAGCCCCACGAACAAAACCTCCTGATCTCAATGAAGCATTTCTGTTGGATGGAATAAATGGCTCTGATGTATAATTATGTGTCAGTTGGACAATTAAGTTCAAGAGGTAATTAATTTCAAATGGAAAGGTAAAATGCTGTTCTTTTACCATCTAAGAAGTTAAGGATGTTCTGAAAATATAATAAGGAGTGATAGTAACAAAACAAAAACAAAAACTAGTTGCATTTAATGTTTTTGATCTCGATCATTTTCTTTCAACTCCAAGTATTGCCTGTTCATCAGTTGCAGTTCCAATTCACACATGAAATTTTATGTATGAAGAATATTGTAACTTGTACAGCCGTTTAACATGTTTTGTAAAAATAAATAAATATGAAGTTGAAAAAAAAATTGCCAAGGCTGAGCAATGCTCGATTTAGAGTGTTCTACTACCCCTTTTGTTGACATCTAATAGTAACCTAGATTCTTACAGGCCTTAAGACTTATTTACAACACTGCTGCCACAATTGGCTGGAATCCAGCCCAATTATTTACCCACAGTTGCCTTGGGCAGCAGACAGTAGGAAGTGGCAATCTGCTGGGCATAACTTACAGCAATCTGCTGCTTTCATGAATGGTTCCAGCTTGCCATGTTGTCCCTTTTGTGCATAGAATGGGAAAAGTTCCAAGGTGTTCTTTGCAGCGGTTAGGAAAAGGACTTAGAAAGACCAGCAATCCTTATTGCTATTAGTGGATCGTAAAAATAAATGTGCAAGACCCAGCCTGCTGGATACCAATGCTTATGCCACTTTAATGAATAAAAATTAATACATTTGTTTCACAAGGAGTTCCTGTTGAGTTCAATGGAGCTTAATAAGTATAACTTTATCAGCTTTCCTTCCTCTCAGATTTGAAGGCGAGAATCTGTTCAAGGAATCAGTTGTTTGCGTAATGAAATGTTGCCAGGTCTGATCCAAATATCACAGTGTGTCTTGCACAGATTTCCTGGAGAAACAGATGATTTGAAGCAGCTTCCTCAATCTAGCCCAGTCCAAAAGTGCTTTTTCCAAAAAGGCAACTGGCTTTTCTTGGTTTTTCTTTGAAAACATTTCACTTCTCATCCAAGAAGCTTCTTCAATTCTAACTGACTGGAGGGGAATGGAAAAATTTACATACTTTGCAGTCATCTGGTTGTTAGCACTCCCTCTGAGAGTTGTTGAGGCCACTTGGGGATTTATCTGCATCCTCAGGGTCAAATGGATGTGGAACCTTCTTGGGACTGCTGAAAGGACTACGTTCAGAACCCAAAAAGATCTTGACAGACTTGAACAATGGGCTCTATCCAACAAAACGATATTTAATGTGGAGAAAAGCAAGGTTTTACACCTGGGCAGGAAAAACAAAAGGTACAAGTACAGATTAGCAAAATCTGGCTCAAAAACAGTAACTTTGAGAGGGACCTTGGAGTCCTAGTGGACGATCACTTAAACATGAGCTAGCAGTGTGCGGCGGCAGCCAAAACAGCTAATACAATCCCTGGTTGTATAAACAGAGGCATAGAATCAAAATCACGTGCAGTATTAGTACCGCTTTATAAAGCCTTAGTAAGGCCACATCTGGAATACTGCATCCAGTTTTGGTCACTACATTACAAAAAAGAGACTTTGGAAAAAGTGCAAAGAAGAGCAACTAAGACGATTAAAGGCCTGGAGACTAAAACCTATGAAAAACAGTTGCAGGATTTGAGAATGGCCAGTCTAGAGAAAAGAAAGGGAGACATGATAGCAGTATTCCAGCATTTGAGAGGCTGCCACAAAGAAGAGGGGGGTCAGCTTATTTTCCAGTGAACCAGGATCACATGACCACGGGCATGCCGCAACAGCCGAAAGTGTGAAAAATGGTCGTAAGTCACTTCTTTCAATGCTGTTGAAATTTCAGACATTCACTAAATGAATGATTGTAAGTAGAAGTCGACCTGTACTGTAGGTGTACCAATGCAATTTTGCTTTCAAAAAGTTTCTGTGACTTCAGAGAGATGTGGGAAGGATCAGCGGCACAGAACATTAGTGTAATTATGCAAGAGGCGAGTCTAGATGGCAACAACTTTGATGAAAAAAATATTTAAAGATTGGGAGAAAAGCCAGCCAGAAATTAGTTGATAGAAAGAGAGGCTTCTTTCAGACAAGGAGAACAAATTGGAAATATGAAAGGGTTTGGGTTTGTTTGTTTTTTTGATGGTTCAACCATGGTATAAATCTGTCCTGTTCCAAAAATTTCTCATTTTTAAATTGCTCATTTGTGAATGAAAAAGCTCATGAATTTTTATGTAGCACTTAAAAAGAGCTGCCAGTACACCTGGAATATGGAGTGAATCACTATTATTATTCTCCAGTTCCATTAATCTGGAACAGCTAATGCTAGCCGGTTTTCGTATTCATGTTTTGAGCTTGAATAAAAGGCTTTGAATCATAAAATGAGCGCCAAATTATATAGGAGGTGCCCAACCGTGCTTTTTTTCCCAACAGGACTATCATAATTTGTTTCAAATATAGGTAGCCTAAATTCTTTCTAAATATTCACGGCCACCCATTTTAAACACTGGTGTCCTGGTTAAGGCACCAGGCTAGAAACCAGGAGACTGAGAGTTCTAGTACTACCTTCAATATGAAAGCCAGCTGGGGGACTTTGAGTCGATCACCAGGAGACTGTGAGTTCTAGTAGTACCTTCGGTATGAAAGCCAGCTGGGGGACTTTGAGTCAATCACCAGGAGACTGTGAGTTCTAGTACTACCTTTGGTATGAAAGCCAGCTGGGGGACTTTGAGTCAATCACCAGGAGACTGTGAGTTCTAGTAGTACCTTCGGTATGAAAGCCAGGTGGGGGACTTTGAGTCAATCACCAGGAGACTGTAAGTTCTAGTAGTACCTTCGGTATGAAAGCCAGCTGGGGGACTTTGAGTCAATCACCAGGAGATTGTGAGTTCTAGTACTACCTTCGGTATGAAAGCCAGGTGGGGGACTTTGAGTCAATCACCAGGAGACTGTGAGTTCTAATCCTGCCTTAGCCACGAAAGCCAGCTGAGTGTTTGGGGAGTGAGAAGGGAGATGGTTTCTATTGCTCTGTGCAAATACAGCAACTGGAAGAAGTCTAGGGCTAAGAGACAAATAGGTAGTCCTCAATTTACAACCACAATTGAGCCCAAATTTTCTGTCGTTAAGTGAGACATTTCTTAAACGGGTTTGCCCCGTTTTATGAACTTTCTTGCCACCGTTGGTAAGCGAATCACTGCAGTTGATAAGTTGTTAAATGAATCTGCTTTTCCCATTAACTTTGCCTGTCAGAAGGTTGCAAAAGTTGATCACGTGACCCTGGGACACTGCAACCCTCAATAAACACGAATCAGTCGCCAAGAGTCCGAATTCTGATCACGTGACCACGGGGGGGGGACGCTGCAACAATCGTAAGCGTGAAAAACAGTCATAAGCCACTTTTTTCAGTGCCGTTGTAACTTTGAATGGTCACTAATCGAACTGTTGTAAGTCAAGGACTACCTGGTACTGATCTTTAGCAATTGGGCCCACCAACTGTAGCAATCTAGTGGTAGGAGGAGAAACAGACCTGGGGAACTTAAAGATGCTTTTTCCAAAAAGCAACTGGACTTCCTGGCTCTTTATCCTTTGAAAACGTTTTGCTTCTCATCCAAGAAGCTTTTTCAGTTCTACGGTAACTAAAAGAAGAAAAAAAAACAGGCAAAGTCCAGTTACCTGGATAATTGAGAGTCTCCATAGACCAGGGGTTCTCAACCTTGGCAACTTTAAGACTTGTGGACTTCAACTCCCAGAATTCCTCAGCCAGCAAAGCTGGCTGAGGAATTCTGGGAGTTGAAGTCCACAAGTCTTAAAGTTGCCAAGGTTGAGAACCCCTGCCATAGACATTTAGATCCGGGGAAGTGCGTGAGAAGGAACAGTGAGTACTACCCCCTTGTGTGCTTGTGTGGGGGTTGCCTAACGGTCAAGGGAACTTAGGAGTTTTGGGATCCCCCAGATCTGGAAGTAGATAAAAGAACCTGTGACAGATACATATGAACTGGGAGCCTCATATACATGTAGTTCTCAACTTACAACCGTTCATTTAGTGGTCGTTCAAAGTTACAATGTAAAAAGTGATTTATGAGCGGTTTTCACGTGTACTACCTTTGCAGCATCCCCATGGTCACATGATCAAAATCCAGGTGCTTGGCAACTGTTGTGTGCTTATGACAGCTGCACTGTCCTGGGGTCATGTGATCCCCTTTTGTAACTGGCTTCTGACAAGCAAAATCAATGAGGGAAGCCAGATGTCAATGCTGCTAACATCGGATTGTGCTTTGATACTAGGTGTTTAGGGGAGGGGAATTCAGATTTCCACTTCGACCATATTATGTGCCAAAGCTATGCTACTCGAATAAATATTCTTTAAGGTAAACAATGCCTTGAAGTACTTTGAAGAGTTTCATTTGTCGGAACCATAACCTTAAGCTGAAATCTGAATTCTCCTCCCCTAAACACATAGTATCAAAGCACAATTCACTCCCAGTCATAAATCACATTCTCCAATTAGTTTGAAATGCAACCTTTCCCTCCCGTTCTCCAACCCGCCATTTCTTTATCATCTCTTATTTCAAAAGCCTCTGAATAGTTATGTCTAACTAACTCCCATCACAATCCTCCTCCTCCCCCAGTATCATCTAATTCTAAGAGTAAAGCATAGAAAAGAAAAAGGCTGCATCTCCCTATGTTGTCAAAGCAAGAACATCCAATGTTAGCAGCATTGACACCAGATTTGCTTAACTTCTGCATGAATCACTTAACAACTGCAGCGATTCACTTAAGAACTGGGGCACAACTCACTTAACAACCACCTTGTTGAGACATGGACATTTTGGGCTCCACTGTAGTCGTAAGTTGAGGACTACCTTTGGGTAAGTTGGACAGCTCAGCAGAATCTGTGATGATGGTCAGTGACCCCCTTTTGGAAGGGAACTCATCTGGATGACAAATCATCATCAAGTCAAAGTGAGAGCAAAGCTCTTCCTCGGAGTAGTTAAAGCTCTGTTCCAAAGGATATGGTATCACAGGAGTGAAGAGTCAGCCTTCCAAGTATGGTATCTGTGTATACATAAATTTGGGCATAATCTCTGTTTCAGATTTTCAGAGCAAAATTCTGTATCATTAAGAGCATCTGAACCCACCAGAGAAGAATCTAGACCAGCGGTCCCCAACCCCCGGTTCGTGGACCAGTACCTGGCCGCGGCATGCCAGCAATCGGTCCGCACAAACAAGCAAAGCCCCATCCGCGGGATGCAGGCAGCACACAAAACCACGCATCCTCCGGTCCGCAGAAAAACCTCTCTCCATGGAACCGGTCCCTAGTGCCCAAAAGGTTGGGGACCTCTGTTCTAGACCATTCAAAACATAGTTCCAGTTGCAGAAAGCAAGTTTATTTACTGATGTTAAGAATGGCAACCATGTTGAGATGCCACCAAAGACTTAAACAAGACATGAGTGTGAAGGTCAGATTTAGACTAGAGCATTCTAAATCCACTGGATTGTTTTTGACAAAGGTTCTCTTCTTCCTCCAGCATCATTGAGTTTTGACTCCTCAACCCTACTTTGAATTCTACCTCTCACTCTCCTCAGTCATTAAAACAAGTGTCCTTGGCAGACAGAAAAAAGCCAAATGCACCACCCTCTGACCTTCTCAGGGTGACAGAGAAAGCTCCCCGCCATTCTTAAGTGTTGCACCTTTGGAGGTTCTCCCAATTGCTACTGAAAAGTAGAACCACATTTCAGTCAAGAAGTTCCCAAGTTCAGGATCAGACTTGCTATTTTTTTTTCTTCAGTTGTCTGGGAATCAATTTTTCTTGACTGGATCCTCAGCTGTTGAAGGTCCACCAAGTCATACTTGTTCTTCAGACTTGCTCCGTTCCGGCCTCCTTAATGGCACCACCTGGAAGGATCTACAGCATCCGGTGCAGATGTACTTCAAAAAACACAAGTAGGCACTTCCGGAAATGATCACGGTGACGATAATGATTACCATGGCACTAAAGGCTGGCGATACCATGCCTTCCAAGGCCGAATGAAATCCTCCTGTTGCTGAGAAAGTTGGCAATTCAGTGTTCTCTCCTAAGGACAAGAGAAACACAACTTTGTGTGAGAGGGATGACATGATAGTAGGGTTCCAATAATTAAGGGTCTGCCACAAAGAAGAGGGAGTCAAGCTATTCTCCAGAGCACCAGAAGGCTGGGCAAGAAGCAATGGGTGGAACTTAATCAAGGTGAAAAGCAAACTAGAACTAAGAAGAGACTTCCTGACAGTCAGAACAATTAATCAATGGAACAACCTGCCTCCAGAAGTTGTGAATGCTCCAACACTGTAAGTTTCTAAGAAGAGACTGGATAGCATTTTTCTGAAATGATATAAGGCAGGGGTCCCCAAGCCCTGATCCGTGGGCCAGTACCGGGCCGTGGCATGCCAGCAGTCGGTCCACAGAAACAAACAAAGCATCATCCGTGGGATGCAAGCAGCACACAAAACCACACACCCTCCAGTCCATGAAAAAACCTCTCCCTGGTGCCCAAACGTTGGGGATCTCTGATATAAGGTCTCTTGCCTGAGCGGGGGGTTGGACTAGAAGACCTCCAAGAGCCCTTCCAGCTCTGTTATTCTGTTATTCAGTTGCAATATGACATTGGTCTCTCCCACACGATCTTTACCATTCTGGTAGTCCTCAACTTATGATCACAGTGGAGCCCAGACTTTTGGTCGTAAGTCATTGTGGTGGTAAGTTTGTGGCACCATGTGACTATATTTGAGTTTATCACCATTTTTACAATGGTTGTAAAGTGAGTCGCTGCAATCATAAAGTGAATTACATAGTTGTAAGCAAACCACAGGGTCCTTAAGCCAATCCAGCATATTTCAATGGGTGTTTTTTTTTTTTTGCTGTTTTCTGCTAGAATAAAATCAGCATTGGGAGGGCCAAGCAGTCCTTTCCAGACCCTTGTTGGGAAGATGGGAAATGGGACAAGGGATTGAGGGAAACGGGACAGGATGTTTTCACCCAGTAGCCAATGGTAACCTCAAATAAGCACAGGTAGACCTTGACTTTAGTGATCGTCCCCCCAAAAATGATTTATTATTATTATTTATTATTTATTAAATTTCTATGCCGCCCTATTCCGGGAACTCAGGGCGGCTCACAGCATAAATAGAAATCCAATATAAAAAACTACATAATACATATATAAAAAATACATATATAAAAAAGAGAACCCCTAAATTAAGAAACCATTCATTCAGCAAACGTACACACAAACATACACTGGCTAGGGGCAAGATGTCAACCGCCCCAGGCCTGTCGGCAGAGATGTGTCTTAAGGAGTTTACGAAAGGCGGAGAGGGTGGGGGCGATACGGATCTCCGGGGGGAGTTGATTCCAGAGGGCCGGGGCCGCAACAGAGAAGGCCCTTCCCCTAGGCCCCGCCAGGTGACACTGTCTGGCTGACGGGACCTGGAGAAGGCCGACTCTGTGGGCCCTAACCGGTCGCTGGGTTTCGTGAGGCAGCAGGCGGTCCCGTAATGACCAATTTTCACACTTATGACTGTTGCAGCATCCCCATGATCATGTGATCAAAATTCAGATGCTTGGCAACTGGCTCATATTTATGACAATTGCAGTATCCCAGGATCATGCGATTACTGTCATGGCCCCATCAGAACCCGGTTCAGAGGAGGAAGTGGAGGAGGTGGAATTGGGAATGTCCAATGGGGTTGGCATGTCTCCCATGGCATGTTTGGAGAGGCATTGGGGAGGTGGTCAACCAGATGGAGAGCTGCCTGCCTTCATAGATACAGGGGAGGATTGGCTGCTGACAGACAGTGGGGCTGATAGGCAGCAGATCCCCTCTGATGAGGAACAGCTGCCTCCTCCACTCAATCCAAGGGCACAGAGAGTGGAGTGTAGGCAAGCTCAGAAAAGACCTGCAAGGCTACTCAGGAGACGGTCGTCCCACCCTTCCTCACAAAGAATACCTGGAGGGGAGTTACTCTATGCCAGGAACAATTGCTTACTTTGACTTACACTCCCCCGTGTTTGACTCGTGCTTGTTGTCATTGGTCTTGTTTGGAAGATTGCTCTTTGCCTTTTGTCTGGACCTTGCCCTTGTTTGCAATATCTGGTGAATATCTGTAACTTGGGTGTAGGAATCAGGGTGGAGGTTCGTTCTCTGAGCGTGTGGGTTGGTTTCCGAACATTTCATTACCAGGCTAGGTAACGTCTTCAGCAGAGTTGAAGGGACGTCAGTGTCCATGTTCTTCTGTTTATAAGGGCTTCAGGTGTGGGCGTGTCAAGTGAGGGTCTTGTGAAGGGTCAGGTGTGAGTCATCAGTGAGTGGCTTGTGATGGGTCTTGTTATGGGGAGGTTACATCAGGTCAGGTTATTGGGAGGTGAAGTGCTGGTGAAAAAGGGGACCTGCGTGGGATGGTTGAGGGTCAGTGTTGTCTCTGCTTGGCTGTGCAGTTGATTTGGATTCCGACAGGTTCGTAGGCTGATTGTAGGTCGATGTGTCTGTTGATGGAATGGCTTGTGGAGTGCCGGGCTTTGATGAGCCTCACCCTTGTCTTGTGGACTGCTTTTGGCCGTTTGATTTGCTGTGCCTTTGGAACTGCTTTTTGCCTTTGACCTTTTCTTTGTCCTGCCATTGTCTTGCGCCTGGACTCTGCCTTGTGGACTGGATATCGAACCCTGTGAGGGTGCTCCTACTCCGTGGGCTTTCTTTGCACTTTGGGGGCTGTTGTTTGCGGGGCTGAGGGTGGCTGCCTTCAGGGTAACGTGGGGCTGGAGCAGGGGTGGGATCCAGCCAGTTTGCACCAGTTTGGCAGAACTGGTAGCTAATTTTTTGTTGCCCAGGCCCAGAATGGACTTCTGGAAGTGGCATCCAAACCGAGAACCAGTTGCTCACATATTTGAATCCCACCACTGGGCTGGAGCCTTACCGGTTGATGGAGGGCCGTTTGCTGGAATGTTTATTGAGAGTAATAAAGGACTCTCCAGAGCAGGGGTAGGCAGCCTCAGCTCTTTTATGACTCGTGGACTTCAACTCCCAGAATTCCTGAGACAGCATGGAGGAACTATGGCCCCTTCATGACTTGTGGACTTCAACTCCCAGAATTCCTGAGCCAGCCATGCTGAGGGGAGAGGGAGAGGTTTCCAAGCTGAGCCATGCTGGCTCAGGAATTCTGGGAGTTGAAGTCCACGAGTCATGAAAGAGCCAAGGTTGCCTACCCCTGCTCTAGAGGCCTGCCTTGCCTTGACCACCTGGGTCATAACAACCCCCCTTTTGGCATCTCACAAGCGGTCAAAGGAGAAGTCGGGTTTCCTTAAGAACCCTGCTACTACTTGAACAACCGCAGGGATTCACTTAGCAATCAGGACAAAAAAAGTGAATAAAATGGGGGCCAACTCACTTATCAACAGCCTCACTCAGTCACAGACATTTTGGGCTCAGTTATGGTTGTAAGTCGAGGACTCTCCGTAGTCTGGAAACATCTTTTCAGACAAACCCGTTTTACTAAAAGCGGGTGGGGGTTTTTATGAAAAGGTATGCTTTGTTTCGGAAGACGGTGCATCTGATGAACGGAGCTGCCGTTCGCCAAAGCTTGTTACACCTTTTAATAAAACCTCTTAGTTGAATTGCTGCTCCCGGACTCCTCCTGATTTTTTTGATCTGCACAAATCACTATTGTTATCTCGACTTTCACAGGCTCCCAGCATCAGGCAGCAACTTTCATTACTTTCACGGCTGGGGTTGCTTTTAACCTAGACAGAAGGATGGAAACCAGAAAAAAAAAAAAACATCTTTCCTGAATTTTCAGAACTCCAGAGTCTTGTTAACCCCCAGGACTGTTTTCAAATGCAGTCTGAGTTCTGAGGCATCCTTGGTGCTTCCCCAGCTTGGCTATTTTCTTGCAGATGTTTCACTCCTCGACTTGATACAGGTAGTCCCTGTCGTATGACCACAATTGAGTCCAACATTTCTGTTGTTAAGCGAGACATTTATGAAGTGAATTTTTGCCCCACTTTACGACCTTTCTTGGCCCAGGTGTTAAGTGAGTCACTGCAGCTGTTAAGTTAGTCACACGGTTGTTAAGTGAATCTGGCTTCCCCATTGTCAGAAGTTCGCAAAAGGGGATCACACCACCCCAGGAACACCGCAACAGTCATAAATACATGCCAGTTGCCAAGCAACTGAATTTCTTTTTGATTACATGACCGTGGGGATGCTGCAATGGTCAAAAGTATGAAAAACAGTCATAAGTCCCTTTTTCAGTGCCATGACAACTTTGAATAGACACTAGACAAATGGTTGTAAGTCAAGGACTATCTGTACATCCACCCATCCCTCCCTATCAAGCAGGGAGGGTGTTCTGCATACACTGTCAATCAGAGAGTTTTCACATGCAGGATCTAGGAGCAGGGCCTTCTCAGTTGCAGCCCCCTCTCTATGGAATATCTTAGTCCCAGAGGTGATGTGAGTAACCACTTCTGGTTTTCCAGAAGTGTGTTAAGACCTGGCTTTTGACTACATTTTCATCTGTCTGTCTGTCTGTCTGTCTGTCTGTCTATCTATCTATCTATCTATCTATCTATCTATCTATCTATATATCATCTCTCTCTCCTCCTCCTCCTCCCTCCCTCCCTCCCTCCCTCTATCCATCTATCTATCTTTCTATCATCCATCTATCTGTTTATCCATCCATCCCTTCCTGAAGGATAAGAGCTGTGATGACTCAGTGGTTAAAATGCAATATTGCAGGCAAACTCTGCCACCAGCATCTCTGTCCGTGCATCCGTGCATCCGTGCATCCGTGCGTCCGTGCGTCCGTGCGTCCATCCATCCATCCATCCATCCATCCATCCATCATCTATCTATCTATCTATCTATCTATCTATCTATCTATCTATCTATCTATCTATCTATCTATCTATCTATCTCTAATCTATCATCTATTTATTTGGAACATTTATATTGCCGCCTACTCGCTCACGGTGACTCAAGGCGGCTTACAGGAAATAAAAACACAATATAAAAAAATAAAAAAAATAAAAAATAAAAATAATGAAATAATAAAGCCCCACCCCACTCCACCCTCGGCGACGTCACACTCTCATACCAGCCATTTAATGAGCTCCATTCCGCTCTGGGTTCCCCAGGCTTGCTGGAAAAACCACATCTTCAGGGCCTTCTGAAAGAGTGTCAGAGCCGAATTTCCATAAGGATGATGCTCCAGAGGGAGGAAGTCCTTCTTCTGGCTCCCCCCAGATGTATCTCCCTAGGGGAAGGGAATTCTAGTAAGATTTGAACCTACTTAGCAATTGGCGATCGGTAAAACTGGCCACATCAAACAGTTGCCAGCTCTCATAAGTGTCCACAAGCTGGGGTAGAAAAAAGTCAAAATGGCAGCTGCAATGATGCAATCAAAGCTCTGCCTGTTTCTTCTTATTTGGATTGTATGGATAAATAATGAGCCGTGCTGGTTAGAATGCAGTATTGCAGGCTAATTCTGCTGATTGCCAAACTGCCAGCAATTCGGCAGTTCAATTCCCATCCTTCCATCCTTGCGAGGTCAGTAAAATGAGGACCCAGATTGTTGGGGGCAAGATGCTGACTCTGTAAATCACTTAGAAGAGGCTGTAGAACACTGCGAAGCGGTAGATAAGTCTACGTGCTATTGCTATTGTACAATATCCTTAATTTTAACACACCAGCAAACTAATGCTTAGGATTGTCCAATGCAGATTAGAGATCTGCATGGAAAAAAGATGTCCAAGATGGCTTGTGGGCTGGATAACCAAAAAAGCTCAAAGAGAAGTCAAGATGTGCTTCATGGATCACAGAAAGCCTTCAGTTCTGTCAATCACGTCAAGCTGCAGAACGTGCTTAGAAAAATAGAACCCTAGAACATCTCACTGTGCTTATCTGAAACTCATATACAAGCCAGAAAACCACAGTATTGTGGCAAATGAGAACATGGTGAAACAGAGCTTTACAAGCTCCAGCTTGTAAAGGACTTAAAGAAGGTCCCTAAATTCATCCTAAATACAGGTAATCCTGGAATTGTGAACGTTCCCTTGGTGAACGTTCAAAATTATGCGATAAGCCTAGTGCTTGCAAGCAACTCCCGAAATTGCGAATGTTGCCGCACTACGGCACTCATTCGCCCTTCACAAGCGACCGCAGCGACACTGCAACATTCACCTTGAACCCTGGAATGCATCACCTGCTGGATTTTGGCCCGATCTTGAAGGCATAAGGATTCATCAGAGTTCATATTATATTTATGCTGAGTCAGAATGCTGGAAATTAGAGTCCCGGGTCATCTAGAATAGGGATGTCAAACTCAATTTCATTGAGGGCCGCATCAGCATTGCGGTTGCCCTTAGGGGGCTGGGTGGGTGTGGCCAGGGTGGGTGCGGCCTACTGGGTGGGCATGGATGGAGTGAGTGTGGCCTGCTGGGTCGGTGTGGCCAGCTCTACATCATTCACGTCAAGGGTGCCTATGGGGGCCTGGGCAGGAGTGGGACAGATCTGAGGGTCTCTGGCAGAAGGGGGTGGGACCGGGGCAAGCGCCAAGGCATGGTCCACTGGAGGAGCATCACTGTTCCTCTCAGGCCATGCAGGGGGGGCTTATGGAGCTAAGACTGAATGTGTTTCAGCATAGATGGCCATCACAATATTGTACATTGGCTCCCAGCTGGCCTGGGCCAGGGCCAAGGCAGCGGGGGCCGTTCCCTCACTGTTTCCAGGATGGCTTCACGGGTCACATGAAACCACTTCGCAGGCTGCATGCGGCCCCGGGCCTTGTATTTGACATGTCTTATCTAGAAGGTTCTGGGCTTGGAGGGCTGTTTTATAAGCAATTTCCTTCTAAAAAAGTTGGATGGCAATATCCACAATTATGGTGAGAGAGGAGCCAAGTTAGGAAATTCTGATATAACTCAGTAATAAAACTTGGAAGTGGGGGGGCAATACTTACCATGGCAACCAGTTGACACCCTTAGAAAGCTTTCAAGACCTACACAGAGAATCTAGCTGCATATAAAAAAAAATCAGTAACTTTAAAAAAAAAGATTAACACTGCATGTCACAATTATTTTCCAGCACTCAGCCGCTTCCAGCTGATTATATTAGAAACCCTTTATAGTAGAAAAGCTTTTTATAGCTTCATTTGTTCAATTTATTCCAGGTTTTCTTCCTTTTAATTTTCTTCTTTTCATTTTCAAAGGGAGAAGTCAAAACCTTGATTGCTTCTGATATGCAATTTCTTAGTCAGCTTCGCCCTCACTCTTTGCTCCCTGCTTCTTTCATCTTTTTCTGTTCTTGACTTTTAGACAGCTGTACCAGATTTTGTCTAGGCATCTGATTGCCCTGGGCTTTTTATTTATTTGTTTGTTTGTTTGTTTGTTTGTTTGTTTGTTTGTTTCTCAAACTTATATGCCGCCCTTCTCCTAGGACCCAGGGCGGCTTACAAACAATGCAATAAAATTATAACAATAAAATTAATCACATTCATACAACATACAAGCTCTGTCAACTCACATTCACTGATGGAGGGACATTCCTAGGCCCAGGGGCGGAGCACAGCTCATACGCCCCAAGCCTGTCGGCATAAGTGCGTCTTTAACAATTTCCAGAAAGCTAGGAGGAAGGAAGCAGTACGAACCTCTGAGGGAAGCTGGTTCCAGAGGGCTGGGGCAGCAACAGAGAAGGCCCTAGCCGTGGGCCTCACCAAATGACATTGCCTAACAGACGGGACCCATAGGAGGCCAACCCTATGTCGCTGGGATTCATGAGGCAGAAGACGGTCCCGCAAGTATCCTGGTCCATTGCCATAAAGAGCTTTATAGATCATAACCAACACTTTGAATTGTGTTCGGAGACCAATTGGTAGCCAGTGCAGCTCACGGAGGGCTGGAGTGATATGAGCATGTTTTGGGAGACCCAAGACGGCTCGCGCGGCTGCATTCTGGACTACTTGCAGTCTCCGGACATTCTTCAAAAGTTGCCCCATGTAGAGAGCATTACAGTAGTCAAATCTCGAGGTGACAAGGGCATGGGTGACTGTGAGGAGTGACTCCCGGTCCAAATAGGGCCACAACTGGTGCACCAGGCGAACGCCCCCTTCGCCACAGCTGAGAAATGATGTTCTAGACTTAGCTGTGGATTGAGGAGGACACCCAAGTTGCGAACCCTCTCTGAGGGGGACAAAACTTCTCCCCCCAGGGTAATGGACGGACAGTTGGAATTGTCCTTGGGAGGCAGAACCCATAGCCACTCCGTCTTGTCGGGATTGAGTCTGAGCCTGTTGGCACCCATCCAGACCTCAACAGCCTCCAGGCACCGGTTCATCACTTCCACTGCTTCACTGTAATGACGCGGGGTAGAGACATAGAGCTGAGTATCATCAGCATATTGATGATAACTCACCCCATGTCGATGGATGATCTCACCCAACGGCTTCATGTAGATGTTAAAAAGCAGAGGTGAGAGAACAGACCCCTGAGGGACTCCACATGGAAGAGGCCTCGGAGCCGATCTCTGACCTTCTGCGAACACCGACTGCGACCGGCCAGAGAGGTAGGAGGTGAACCAACGTAAAACGGTGCCCCGCACTCCAAGCCCCTCCAACCGGTGCAGAAGGTGGTATCGAATGCCACTGAGAGGTCAAGAAGCAGCAGGATAGTGGAGTAGCCTCTATCCCGGGACCGCCAGAGATCATCGGTCAGTGCGACCAAAGCAGTTTCCGTGCTGTAACCGGACCTGAACCCCGACTGCTGAGGGCCCAGATAATCAGTTTCATTCAAGGACCATTGGAGTTGGAGTGCCACCACCTTCTCAACAACCTTCCCTAAAAAGGGAAGGTTGGTGACTGGATGATATTTATTTAAAACTGCTGGGTCCAGGGAAGGCTTCTTGAGGAGGGGGCGCACAAGTGCCTCCTTTAAGGGAGCTGGAAAGGACCTCTCCCTCAGTGAAGCGTTAGCAACAGCCTGGACCCAGCTAGCCGAAACCAGCCAGGAGGGGCACGGGTCCAGTAAACAGGTGGCCAAACTCACAGCTCCAAAGGCCTTGTCCACATCATCAGGAGTTACCAGGTCAAACTCCTCCCATTCAACAAGACTAAGACGGGCCTTTGTCATCTCGAATGACTCATTGTCAGCCGACACTGCATTCCAATTGGAGTCCAAGTCAGCCCGGATCTGAGCGACCTTGTCTGCGAAAAAGATGTTAAATTCTTTGGCATTGCCCTGCAAAGGTTCCTCCCTCCTCCCCGTATCAAGGAGAGAGCGAGTTACCCTAAACAGGGCAGCTGGACGAGATTCCGCAGACGCGATCAATGCGGAAAGATACTGAGATCTTGCCGTAGTGATCGCTTCCAAATAGGTCTTAATATAAGCTCTCAATTTGGTTCGATCAGATTCAGATCTACTTTCCCTCCATTGCTTCTCTAAACGTCTCTTCTGGCGCTTCATCCCCTTGAGTTCCTTGGTAAACCAAGGAGATCTCCTGGATCTGCTACCACAGAGTGGTCGCAATGGTGCAATCCAGTCTAGAGCCCCCGTAGTGGCCGTATTCCAGGCCGTCACTAGGGACTCCGCCGAACTGTGTACAAGCGAATCCGGCAATTCCCCAAGCGCCCTTTGAAAGCCGATAGGGTCCATCAGGCATCTGGGGCGGAACCATTTAATCGGTTCCGGCTCCCTGCGAGAGAGGATTGGTGTCGTAAACTCAAGCCGTAGCAGAAAATGATCTGTCCTTGACATGGGCAACATTTCTAAGCCCCTTAGTTTCAGATCATACCTCAACTGTTCCGAGAGAAAAACCAGGTCAGGTGTGTGTCCCCCCTCATGGGTCGGGCCCTCAATTACTTGTGTCAGGTCCATGGTTACCATGGAGGCCATGAACTCCTGCGCCAACCCAGAGGACTCACTGAGTGACGGCACGTTGAAGTCCCCCAAGACAATAAGTACAGAGCGGGGAAGCACTAATAAAGAAAATTATGTATTGCGCAGAACTAGATAGGATAACTAAAAGATTAAAAAATCAGGAAGAAACAGAATTTTATCGAATATGGAATAAATGTTATAGATGGAGGGGGAAAAAATGGAGGTCACAAATAAAGAGATAAGTTAAGATAGAGACCAGAATTGTATAGTTTGTATATAGATATATTATATGTAATTAATGTACAATATGGACTGAGATGTCAGTCAAAGACTATTTACCATGTTCAATGTTTTAATTCTTTTTTTTTCTTTGTATTCAATAAAAACTTTTTAATAAAAAAGAGCCTTTTCTGTGGTGGCCCCATCATTTTAGATCTTATGGTAGATTTGGGCTTTTTTTTCTTTTTCTTTTTAAATCTGCCCAGATAGCTGCTGAATATATGAAAGAATTAGACCTTAAAAAAACAAGACAGGAAGAAAAATCAACTCCTTTGAGGTGTGGTGCTGGAGAAGATTCCTGCGTATTCTTTGGACAGCAAAGGTGACCGACAAGTAACACCAGACATGACACTAAAAAGCAAAACCACAAAATTGCATCTCACTTATTTTGGCCAGTTAGAACAATTAACCAGTGGAACAACCTGCCTCCAGAAGTGGTGAATGCTCCAACACTGGAAGTTTTTAAGAAGAGACTGGACAGCCATTTGTCCGAAATGGTGTAGGGTTCCTGCCTGAGCAGGGGGTTGGACTCGATGACCTCCAAGGTCCCTTCCAACTTTATTATTATTATTATTATTATTATTATTATTATTATTATTATTATTATTATTATTATTATTATTATTATTATTGTTATTGTTATTGTTATTGTTGTTGTTGTTGTTGTTAATAATATTATTATTATGGATCATGACACTGTCAGCCAGATGTTCAGACTGGATTTGGCATTTTTGTCTACCTATCGAAGGACCTGGGATAGGCGGATGTGGATGTTTGATGGTATTACAGATCTCGTCGCAAGATGGAAGCAGTTCCTAGTAAGGCTGCCTTTTGCAATTGACTAATGGCGAATTTGTCAATGCCAATGGTGTTCAAGTGGTGCTCCAGTTGTTTTGGGATTGCACCCAAGGCGCCTATTACTATTGGTACTTTGATGATGATGATGGTGATGATGATGATGATGATGAAAGCAAGTGACATGGTGAAGTTTATCTTTTTATGCTATCCATGTCATCCTGTTAGGGCAAGTACCCAAACCCAAGAGATCAAAGGAAAGGAAAGGGAAACATAAGAAGAGCCATGCTGAATCAGGCCAAAGCCCATCGAGTCCAGCATTCTTTGTCACACAGTGGCCCACCAATTGTACATGGGGATCTTGAGCAGAAAGAGAAGGCAAAACCCTCCCTTTCCCTTGACCCCCAACAAATGGTACTCAAGGGAATCCTGCCTGCCTCAACCAACATAGAGGCGGCACATGGACATCTGTTTTAATAACCACCGATACACTTGGCATCCATGAATCTATCTAGCCCTGCCTTGAAGCTGTCAAGGCTGACAGCTGTCACGACCCCTTCTAGAAGTGAATTCCATAAATCAATGACCCTCTGGGTGAAGAAATATTTCCCTTTATTTGTCCTCACTTTCTTACCTATGAGCTTTAGGGAGTGCCCCCTTGTCCTGGTATTGTGTGATAGAGAAAAGAATTTTTCTCTATCCACCTTTTCTATCCCATGCATGACCTTCCTTCCCGTTAGAAAAAATCTACAGAAAACGAAAGCAGAAACAAAATACACCAATTTACAGTTCTCGGGTCTCCAAGCATTGGAAGATTGCTGTTGTAGACTGTCACTTTAATATAAATGTATTCACTGATAAATACTGACTTCCATCGTGGTTTGCAAATGGTGAATGATTCCATTGGTGGAGTAATTCCCTAGTTAACCTTCTTACGTTATATACCTCATTCACAGATATAAATCCCAAACCCTTGAATGAAGCAAGCCATGGCTTAGCCCGTAATATGAATGCAGTGACTGTCTCTATCTGAGCCCACCATTTTTACTAGCATCTAACCTAGTTTGAGCAAGGAAGCATAGATAATAGGGTTTAGAAGGAGATTTTGGAGGTCTTCTAGTCCAACTCCAACTATTCAAGCAAAAGAGCCTACTCCAGTGATGGCGAACATTTTAGAGACCGAGTGCCCAAAAACTGCCCCTGCCCCCACTCCATCCCCCTGCCCCACCCCCGCTCTGCCCCGCCATCCCCCACCCCGCCTGCCCACAGGACCACTCACCGTCTCCAGGGCCCGCCGCAGATCGCCCAGGCAGCCCAGCAGCGCTATGACGGCCACACCCTCTGCCCGCGCCCTGCAGCATTAATTGCATGATGGGGCATAAGGGCAGAGTCTTGTCTACGCTGCCTAGCTGCCATGTCCTTGGCTGCACTGCTCTGTGTGGGCCATGCTTGGGGCAACTCTCCTTCAGGGGGGCTGCTGGAAAGGAGGGGGTCGCAGGGGGAGGCAAGGCTGGGGCAACGGCGCGTGTGCCCACAGAGAGGGCTCCGAGTGCCGCCTCTGGCACCCATGCCATAGGTTTGCCACCACTGCCCTACTCCTTTCCAGGCAGATGAAATCTCTTAAAAACTTCCAGTGATGGAGCACCCACAACTTCCGGAGATAAGCTTGGAATGAAGAGGCCCAACTGTGCTGGTAGTTCATTTTTCATCCATTATCCTCTTTCATGTGTTTGTTATTCTCATTTTGGAAACTTTGCCATATTTGAAATGATTGGAATATCTAGGGACTATTCTAAAGCTAGAAGCTGATAGGCTGCCAGTTTTGGTTTTCCACATTATGGCCTCTGCTAATGCTGTTATTTAGGAAGAATTGATGTTTATTGTCTCCAATAATGGCTGTCTAAAACAGCACAATTACATTGAAAAGACACCAACTACTTGGCAATGAACCAGAAGAGGATTGAAGGACAGGGGTGGGGTTGGGGGGAAATAACAGAAACACTTGCTTGTTTGTGTGTTTCTATAACAATTGGCAGAACAGCAAAGAACCCCCACTGAAATCCTACCATTAAAACAAACAAAAAGAACTATTCACATTCATTAAACGAACACAATTCATATTATGCTGACCTCAACACAACTAAGCTTCCCCAGGTGCTTTTTCGAGTTACACTTCAAGTACAATTCCAAAATGTGGGATTAACAAGGCCAACTGTGAGGCCATCAAGTTGGATAAATATTATCCCAGAACTATGATCTTACCAAACAGATGACAATTTTATAATTTGATACGTATGTGTTTTCTTAATATCTTAGAAGTTTAGTTATTTTTCGAGAATTATTGCTTTTACAATTCTTAATTGTGCTTTTAGTAGTTTCAAAAAACAGTCTGAGCTTGGGAGGGAGGGAAGGAAGGAAGGAAGGAAGGAAGGAAGGAAGGAAGGAAGGAAGGAAGGAAGGAAGGAAGGAAGGAAGGAAGGAAGGAAGGAAGGAAGGATCATCTAATACAGGGGTGTTCAACCTTGGCAAGTTTAAGACTTGTGGACTTCAACTCCCAGAATTCCCCAGCCAGCATAGCAGCATAACTGGCTGGGGAATTCTGGGAGTTGAAGTCCACCGGTCTTAAAGTTGCCAAGGTTGGACACTCTGATTTAAAACATTAATATTTTTTTTTAAAGTTTGAGGATTTTTTAATATTTTTTCCCATACAAAGCAAGACAATGTAAATTTTATTTGAATCAAAACACCTTTTGTTGTTGTTCAAAAACCCTGTCTCTTCACAGTAGGCGGCTAAAGAATGCTGGCCTGGGAGCATTAGGCCTTATGATTTGGTTGATGGCCACACCCCACAGCCGAGAAACCGAAGAGAAACGTCTGGCTATCCTGGCAGGCTTTGCTTTCCTCACCGGAGTCAACCTGGGTCCTCTGCTGGAGATGTGCATTGCCATCAATCCCAGCATCATCCCAACTGCTTTCCTGGGCACAGCAGTGATCTTCAGCTGCTTCTCCCTGAGTGCTCTCTTTGCTAAGCGCCGTGCCTACTTGTATCTAGGGGGCGTCCTTTTCTCTGGCCTGTTCTTCTTTTTTTTTTTTTAAAGGAATTTTATTGGTTTTTTAATTTTTACAGAAAAAAAATGCTCAAGGTACACCGTGGTGTTAGGGCGAACAAACATCCAAAACTAAAACATTTATACATATTTCAATCAATACATCTAGTATTCCCTCTCTTATTCCCTTAAATAGCATAACTTATTAAAAGTACCGTAGTTCAATCTAGTTTAAATTCAATCAACCTATACCTGTTTTTAAAACTTATAGAAATTTATACTACCATAGTCAAATTAACTTTAAATGTAAACCTTATCAATTTGGGCATCCCTTCCAAATATATTCTAGTTCCTTAATTTTTTCATAAATTTCATTTAATTCTTCCACTAATATCCCTTAATTAAAATAAAGTATTAGTCTATCCTATACATATCTAGTCTACCAATTAATCAATTTCTTTTTACTAACAAAAAAAATATCAAACCTTAAGTCCTTTCAATCTATTAAACAGAATTCAATTAATTATCATAACTAATAACATCCATCTTATCAAACAAACAAATCATCTTATTTAATTAACTCAAATTTACATAATAAATTTATGGTTATGTGTGGCTTTGTGCTGTTTGATACTCAGCTCATCATTGAGAAGGCTGAGAATGGAGACAAGGACTATATCTGGCACTGCGTGGATCTTTTCCTGGATTTTGTTAACATCTTCCGGGAGCTCAGGGTCATCTTGGGCATGAACGAGAACAAGAAGAAAAAAGAAAAATAAAGTAAAACCAGATGCCTGCGTGGAGATTCCTGTTTCTTACCCCCCTTTTCATCTTTCTTTCTTTCTTTCTTTCTTTCTTTCTTTCTTTCTTTCTTTCTTTCTTTCTTTCTTTCTTTCTTTCTTTCTTTCTTTCTTTCTTTCTTTCTTTCTTTCTTTCTTTCTTTCTTTCTTGCTTCCATCCAACTTGATCTGCATTAAAGGTGCCCCCGGTTCTTCTGTGTGAATGAGAAGCATCTGTGACATTTTCATACTTTGTGGAAATTGGATTTTTTCCCCCTTAAAACATTAATATTGTCTTTACCTCCTAGTTAATGGCAAGTTTGAAGATTAGTTCGAAAAATGCACATTTGGTTTGAGTAGTTGATTTTCTGCTGCCTGTCCTTTCAGATCACATATCCACCGAGGCAATAAAAACAATTGAATAGATTCACATCCAAGTGACAATTTCATTCCAAAATGCTGAAACAGTTTGAGAACAATGGCTCAACCATGAGTTGTGAGTGGAATGGAAACCAGGATGAATGGTGTCAAATATCTCTCAAAGGGGTTCTTCTATTGTCTTGGAAATCAAGAGTCCTTGGGATAAAATATGTGTCCAGCAGATATCTCATTCCCTTATAGATGGAGTCACATAGGAAGTCTTCTGCTAACTGACTAGCAGAATCCTTATTTGTGTATTTAAAATATAAAATAAAATAAAATAAAATATTTAAAATTTTAATATGGCCACCCAGCTTAAACAACTCTTATGTGTAACCTGAGGATTGTGAGGCAGAAATGGCAGGGAGGGTGCTTGTCTGGAAAGGACCCACAACTTTACTGAAACTAGAATCCCTTCTACAAAGTGTAGATATTGTCAATTTGCATTGTGGAATCCACAAGGTAAATGTTAAAAAAAAAAAAAAAGATTGGGATGAGCCAAATGTTAAAGCAAATTCACTGCAACACAGTGGCTTAGGGCAGGGGTAGGCCACCTTGGCTCTTTTATGACTCGTGGACTTCAACTCCCAGAATTCCTGAGCCAGCCACGCTGAGGGGACAGGGAGAGGTTTCCAAGCTGAGCCTTGCTGGCTCAGGAATTCTGGGAGTTGAAGTCCACGAGTCATAAAAGAGCCAAGGTTGCCTACCCCTGGCTTACTGTTACAAGTTAGATAAAAATTGTATAAAAATGACTTTCTTTAAATATACAGGTTGTCCTCGACTTACAGCCACAAGGGAGCCCAAAATTTCTGTTGCTAGAGAAGACAGTTGCCAAGTGAGTTTTGCCTCACTTTACAACCTTTCTTGCCACAACTGTTAAATGAATTGCTGCAGTTGTTAAGTTAGTAGCACGGTTGTTAAGTAAATCTGGCTTCCCCCATTGACTTTGCTCGTTGGAAGTTCGCAAAGGATGATTATGTGATCCCAGGACACTGCAACCGTCATAAATATGAGTCAGTTGCTAAGCAGCCGGATCTTGATCATGTAACCATGGGGATGCTGCAACGGTCATAATTGTGAAAAAGAGGCATAAGTCACCTTTTTCAGTGCTGTGCAACTTCAAATGGCACTAAAAGTATCGTTGTAAGTCGAAGACTATTCCAGTGGTGGCGAACCTATGGCACGGGTGCCAGAGGCGGCACTCAGAGCCCTCTCTGTGGGCATGCGTGTTGTCGCCCCAGTCCTAGGCCTTCAGCTGGGTTTTATAAAACCTTTTCACTTTAGACCTCCGCTGGCCATGTACAAAAAAAAAAAAAAGGTTCACTCAATCAGTCAATTTCAACTTCTCTGGGGGGGAAAAAAGATCTTGCAAAGTTGGAATTGATTGATTGAACTTTTTAGTCCCACCCAGCCTGCTGTTACCGCAGCCACGCTCACTCAATGGGCCACACTCACCCAATGGGCCACACCCTCCCGGCACCTGATGATGCATAAGTGGGTTTTGGGTTGCAGTTTGGGCACTCGATCTCTAAAAGGTTCGCCATCACTGGACTATTCTATACAGGTTACTTGATTAATGTTACCTGCTCATAATTTTGGCTGCAAGCTGAATTTCATACTTGAAATTTTACTGACATTATATGCTTACATTCTCATGCATCCAAGATGGCTTTTGAGGAGAAGACCTCCTGTTGATTGACTACCTGGAGATGATGTTCTCCTATTGCAGGGGTAGGCAACCATGCTGGCTCAGAGTCCACAAGTCATGAAGGGACCATAGTTTCCCTCATGCTGGCTCAGGAATTCTGGGAGTTGAAGTCCACGAGTCATAAAAGAGGCAAGGTTGCCTACCCCTGTCCTATTGTCAGCAAAGTGTTGACTGTTTTTATATGCCTTCTCACCTGGGAAGATGTGGTCCTTGTGGATTATCGGAAAATGCAGTTTGTTTCTTGAGCTCCGCTTATCTTCTTTCTGTGTAATGTTTTTGGACACTGTCATGTTTATTTTCCCTGTGACTGTGGTTTCACCTATTTTGTTAGAGGCTGATATCTAGCTAATGGGGCTATTAAGTGGCATTTTATGCAGCCCTGTTTTTCTTTTAAGCAGCTTACTTTGCCCCCCCCCATGAATTGCTCAATACATTTCCAGGAAAATAATACTGGTAGTAACTTTACGTTCCATTATATTGATGTTTTCTTTATTTCCCAAGTTGGCTGTTCCAGTTTGTTGACTTTTTTATTTATTGAGCCTTTATTTAATTAAGCAGAACAAACAGAAAAAAAAGCCAATCCCAAATAACATTATCTATCTGTCAGAGGTATAGATACAGATATATAGATTTCATTGCTTTCTGTAGAGTTGATAATAGTCCTTCTTCCTTTCATGTTTTCCATCTGACTCCAGCCTCTTTAAAACTTTTGTTTCCGAAACCATTTGAACAATTTGCCACAAATGATTTCATTTGTGTATAATTAGAACCATTTGTTTGGTGGTCATTTGAAGTTACAACAGCCATGAAAAAAGTGACTTACGGCTGTTTTTCACACTTACGACTATTGCAGCATTGCCACAATCATTTGATCAAAATTCGAATGCTTGGCAACTGACTTGTATTTATGACGGTTGCTGTGTCCCGGGATCGTGTGACTGATCCCTTTTTGCGACTTTCTGATAACCAAAAGGGGATCAGTCACATGAGCAAAGTCAATGGGGAAGCCAGATTCACTTAATAACTAACATCTGCAATGATTCACTTAACAACTGTGGAAAGAAAGGCCGTAAAATGGGGCAAAATTTACTTAACAACTGTCTCACTTAGCAACAGAAATTTTGGGTTCAGTTGTGGTTGCAACTCAAGGACTACCTATAGTCATTTTTATTTTTCCATCAACCTGAAAAGAGACAGTTTGGCACAGTGGGTTAAAGGCAGTGACTTAGAATCTAGAAGACCCTGAGTTACAGTCTTGCCTTAGGCATGAAAACACACATCTATTTATCCTGTAGTGGATAGACAATGGTTAAAATGATGATGATGATTTATCTTTATTTATTTTTATCAATTCGACTCCAAGCAATTCACCTTACAATCAATAATCCAGGGCACAAAGCCAGGTGGGTGACTTTGAGCCAATGTTTTTCAGCTTCTTAATTGTATTTTTTTTAATAAAAGCCCATCGCCTTAATATAAAACAATGATAATTGATTGATTACAGTACGTGCCATCAAGTCAATGTCATAGCTTAGGGACAACCCTGATTTTCTCCATGGTAATCCGTCATGCAGCTTTTCGTATGAGGCTCCCATCACCGTTGTAACAGGAGTCTCTTCATTTTCCTGCTGCTTGTCCTATTCCTCTCTCTTTTTTCCTACCTTTCCCAGCATTAGAGCCTTAACTCATCACAGAATAACACAGCGGGAAGGGACCTTGGAGATCATTTAGTCCAACCCCGCTGCTCAAGCAAGAGACCCTCTACCCTTCTAGAAAAGTGGCTGTCCAATCTCTTCTTAAAAGTCTCCAGTGTTGGGGCACCCACAACTCCTGGAGGCCAGCTGTCCCACTGGTTAATTGTCTTCACCGTTAGGCAGTTTCTCCTTAGTTCTAGGTTGTTTCTCTGTTTGATTAGTTTCCATCCGTTGTTTGTTGCCTTGCCTCCTGGTGCGTTGGAAAATAGATTGACAACACCCCCCCCTTCTTTGTGGCAATAATTTGAATGTAGCAAGTAAAGGAGACAATTTGTTCAGAAGCTGTTGAAAGAGAAGAGGAGCTGCACTAGATGTTAAAAATACCTGTTCCTTTTCAGAAATCCAAATAAATAAACGTGGCCGTGCTATAAAAACATTTGGGCTAAAATAAGTGAAGCAACTAATTAAAAGCCATACTTTGTTTATCCACCCAAGGCAGAAGAAGTGAATTCTGATTTCCAAAGCAACTCCAATTTCTTTCAATTAGACATAACGCTGCAATGATACCTTGGTATTCAGTATTTGTACTGAAATTCGTACAAGGCACTAATTATCTTGGTATTTTGAGGGACAACCTTTGTATAGTATGGTCCTTTTCAGGAAATTTCTGACCACATGTATATTTTATTATTATTATTATTATTTTTAAAAAAGAAGGCTTATGAGAAAATAAACATGCACATTTGTAACTTAGCAAAGGTCTGGAAAATATTATCAGAAGAAATATGAATTGTGCAAGACTATATTCGTTTTCCTCACAGTGCAGTGTAAATTAATTGCTGGTATTTAGATTATCGTTATCATTGGTGAATAAAGCATGCTTGTGATGCAGTGTTGTTGCTTCTTCACTTTGGGTGTCTTCCATAAACTGTGTTCCTTGTACAGATACTGGAATTAGTTCTTAACAGAATAACAGAATAATAGAGTTGGAAGGGACCTTGGAGGTCATCTAGTCATCTTGTCCAACCCCCTACTCAAGCAGAAGACTCTATACCAGGGGTAGGCAACCTTGGCTCTTTTATGGCTCGTGGATTTCAACTCCCAGAATTCCTGAGCCAGCATGGCTCAGCTTGGAAACCTCTCCCTTTCCCCTCAGCATGGTTGGCTGAGGAATTCTGGGAGTTGAAGTTCACGAGTCATAAAAGAGCCAAGGTTGCCTACCCCTGCCCTATACCATTCCAGACAAGTGGGTGTCCAGGCTCTTCTTAAAAGCCTCCTGTGATGAAACACCTCCAAAATCTGAAGGCAAGCCATTCCAATGATTAATTGTTCTCACTGACAAGAAATTTATCCTTAGTTCTAGGTTGCTTCTCTCCTTGGTTAGTTTCCATCCATTGTTTCTTGTCTTGCCTTCATCTGCTTTGAAAAATAGGTTGACCCCCCCTTCTTTGTGGCAACTCCTCAGATATTGGAACACTGTTTTCATGTCCCCCCTAGTCAGTGGTGGGATTCAAATATCTGAACAATTGCTTCTCTGCATGGATGCCACTTCCGGAAATCCATTCTGAGCCGGGAAGGCCTCACAGGCCAGAACAGACGACCAGAAGTGCATGGGTGACACTTCCGGTGGTCTGTTCTGGGTCTGAGAGGTCTTCCTGGCTCTGAATGGACTTCCGGAAATGGCATCCACACACTTCCAGCAGTCCATTCTGAGCCTTGCAAAAAAGGACGAGAGCATCAGCCAGCTTGCCGAAGTCAACAAAAAATTAGCTATCGGTTCTACCAAACCAGTGCAAACCGGCTGAATCCCACCACTGCCCCAATCCTTCTTTTTACTACCTAAACAAACCCAATTCCAGCAATTCTTCTAGAATTTCTGCAATTCTTTAGAAGTTTTCATAAAATAAACAACAAGAATATCCATTTTTTTTTACTCAAAAGTCTTTGTCTGATAAGCTGAAAACATGCAATTACTCTTACGCATATTCTGGAAAACTTTGCTGCAGACAGAAACTATAATCCCTCTGGATGGTTTAAAGATATCTTGAGGCTCTTGATGTTACTGGCCTGTGTTTTTTATTTTTTACCGAAAAAAAAGATCCAAAACAAGTCAAACACTTCTAACAAGCTAACATTAATCAATCTTCCTTACAAAAATGTTCTGGCAAGCTCCCAAAAAGAGTTTCCAAAAAGCAAATTGCATGAAAACATAAGCAATAGGGGAAAAAATGAAGCAAAATATGAATTCATAAAACCTCAGTAGAGAAGAAAATAAATGACATGGTTAAAATGAGCATGGTGAAATGCTCAGCTTTAAAAGTTAATAAAAGAATTCCATTTTGTAGTGTTTCTCAATTTTGACCACTTTAACAGGGTGGACTTCAACTCCCAGAATTCCCCAGCCAGCCATTTGGGCCAAACAATGACACTAGGATACTAAATATGAACCAGTTACCAAGTGCCCAAATTTTGATCATCTCACCATGGGGATGCTGCAATGATTGTAAGTGTGAAAAATAGTCATTTAGTCATTTTTTTCAGTGCCAACTTGGAACAATCACTAAACAAATGGTTGTAAGTCAAGGACTACCAGTAATCATTTCCAAAATCTTGAAATAAAAGTCTCACTATTCCAAATTTTCTATACTCCCAATTCACATATAATTCTCTTATATCAAAGTTTTTTTTAACATTTTGTTTTTTATTTACATATTTTAACATTCTTCAACTTTTGGTTAATTTTTCTTTTGTTCAAGAATGAAAATAAAATTACCAGGTGGCTTTTCAAACCAGTCGTTCTGAAGGTCTCTAATAGCTTTAACATAAATAGGCAATTTATGAAAGTGAGTAGAAAGTGAGATTAGCAAACACAGCATCCTTTAAACAGCTCTGCAAGATTGCAAACTTGATGGCTAATCCTTTCATTTCTTGGCACCCAAACATGTGGGAGATCAATGACCTGCAGTCTTCTTGCGAGGAGCAGCCATCCAGTGGACAAGTGGCTGCTCTCCCATCCTCTCCTGCTCCAGAAAGATTCCCAAGAACTGGTCTACTCATCTGTTCTTCTGTCTTTGCTACAGTCATAATCTCTACTTTTTTAGAGAAGTGCTTAGTTCTCCCATGCCTCTCCCAGAAGTCTGGCTTGTGATTTTACTTCCAGGTTCTCCGATAACTCTGCTTGTCACAAGTGAAAATGTGTGCATGTCATCTCATGACTACAGGATGCTGCAATGGTTATAAATAAATGCCAGCTGTGAAGCACCCAAACGGTGATCATGTGACTATGGGGCTGCTACAATCATCATAAATGTGAGGACTGGTTGCAAAACTAATTGTAATTTGGAACAGTCACTAAATGAGGCAGTTGGTAAGCAAGGACTACCTGTAATATGCAAATACCTTTTTAAAGTTGCTTGCATTTCAGTTAATAACAGATCATCAGATATGTTTCACAAGCGATACAGTATATGAGATATATTTCTATGCTATTTTCCTATTCAGTTACAACATTGTTGTGATCACAGACATCTGGCATGGAAAATCTTGCTTCAGAAATAAATGCAAAGATTTCTCCCAACCTTGCTGTCAAAATTTCTTCCAACTAGCGATGCTAGGAATTGCTCTTCAGGTCATACCCATGCATACAAAGCTACTCCTTTCTCCACCAAATGGAACTATAACTCCTTTTACTTATCAATTTATCATTCTGAATTGCATGCTGTTCACAACATGCTCCAAAACCTGTGAAAGATAATTGCATCATTGCCTACTGAGAGTCATTCTTCTGAAAAGGCCACTGAATTAAATAAAAGGAAACAGAGAAATAGGCAGATCCAAGCATGAGTGTATTTTTCTAGAAATCAGCAACCAAATTTGCACCCATCTCCCAAATGTGACAAGTTCAAATATTTAGCAAAACATCAGAAGCTGCAGATTTTTTCTACGCTTCTTAGGTAAACTCATCCCTAATCTTACTGTACTTTACAAGTTTAACTCAAAACAAGGGTGGGAGGGGGGGGGAAAGAAAAATATAAATAAGTACAAAACAAATCGCCGGCAAGCTACAAATTCAACAGACTCAGTGATAACTGAATCTTATGGCAAGAACAGATAATCAATCTCTTGTTCAACTCAACCAATGTTGCACAGTTCATCATCATCATCATCATTTTAGCCATTGTCTGTTATCCATTGCAGGATGAAGGCCTCTTCTGCATATTTCCAACCTATACAGTCCCGAGCTTTCTTTTGCCAATTGGGCCCACAATACTTGCTGATGTTGTCAATCCATCCATTCTATGACTGCTTTGGTCCACCTGCCATCCATTCGTCTTGCTATTTTGACCAGCCCGTTTCCATTTCAATTCTTTTTACTCACTTGACGGCATCGGATATTTTTGTTTGTTCTCTAATCCACGTGTGGGTCTTTCTATCTTGTCTTGCGTATCTTTCTATGGCTTTGCACCACTCGCCACTAAGAAATTTATCATATGATATTACATGTATTAACTGCAGCGAGAATTGTATTCGCTCAACATCAGAAAAATGCAGAATTACCAACGGAGGAATAGTTAATCAAAAAAATTCTAGGTTGCGCAGAAATGGACAGGCTGACATTGAAAATGAAAGGGAAAGAAGACTCAGTATACTTTTTGTCAATGGCTAGAAGAATGAGGTAGAGAAAGGAACTTAATATGTATTAGTAAATTAAATATTGGAACCCAGACAATATGTTGCTGATAAAATATGAAGGACTTGTGATTATAAAAAAACTAATAAAAACATATAAATAAAAAAAAAGAAATTTATCGTATGATCATGTTTTTATACTGCCAAGTGTATCCAGGAAGTCAAAAGACCAGCTAGTGTGGGAAGTCAGCCCCCCCCCAGAGAAGGAAATATTAAAAGGGCAGAATATTATATTTCCTCAAAGGATCTTAAAGAGGCAGAAAAGCATGCCCAGTTTTCTTAATAGCCCCAAGTCTCCCTCCTGAAGCAGAAACCAGCTCTGTACAAATGCAGATGTAAATAATCCATTCAGGAAGGTTGGAGACCTCCCAGCTAGAAGCTTAGGAAGACAAAGACACCTGAAATCTACATACCCCACTCAAACTCTAAGACAGGACATAATAGGATTAACCCACAGATACCAAAGGGGTATTCAGACTCAGTCAAAGTTCATGCCACAGGAACAACTCCAAACAAAAGGCTCCAGAGGGTATAAAAACCCCACTCCCTACATGTGCTTGCTTTCTTTTCTTCCAGAGCCATCTTTCTGTCTGGCTCTCCTCTTCAATAAACTGCAACCTTCTTTCTAATGCAGTCGCCATGTTGTTTATTCCCGGCTTGGACTGAACCATGAAGAAGACTTTTCCTTCAACCCTAGCTATCAGGAAAAATAATTTATCAAGCAAATCTAACTTTAAAAGTCTGATAATAGCATTGATGCAGAAGGTTCTCTATTGAGTAGCTCTCTCTTTAGAAAATAATTCTGTGGAATGTTGCTGGTTTGCTTAATCAGTGTAAGGGAAGGCTAACGGCAAAAAGCCAGAAGATTTGCAATGGGTTCCCTACTTTCTCCCAGTAATTATGAGGCAGAGCGACCTGAATTAACATATTCATCCTGAGCAAAAGCACTGCTCATGACAAAAATAAATCATCCCAAGTACTGAATCATGTACAGGACCCATTTATTTTATTGATTCGAAGCATGTCATAATGGAAAAGGATTTAGTCCCCTTCTGTTTCCTTCTTTCTGTGTACACTTATCTCCGAGACAACACGGGCTATGTACCACCAACTTAGTGCTGACTTTTAGCAAACATTTCCAAGGATGGCATGTCCTCAACCTGGTCTTTCAGGCCTTCAAAAGGTTTAACCTTTGCTGCTTTAATCGTATATTATACATCTTGCTGAGTATAATTCTCTTCTTCTTCTCTTTTTTTCTACCATTCTGGGTATTCTGTCCCAGACAGAACAGACTGCTTTCCATCCAATCCAAGACAGATAGAAGATTAAACACAAAATATCGCTTTATTCTGGGAATCCTAAACAATAACTCACAGTTATGAAGAGATACGTCCAAAAGTATATTTCAGCAATATTGGTTCATTCCACAGGTAAATTGATATTGAATTTTCCCCTCTTCTTTTCCATAAGCATCACATGTTGGCATAGGATCTCCAAGCCGTGTGGCTAGGAGACATGAGGCTGGATGAACAAAGGCATTCCCCCTTGGCTTGTGTCCAGGAAGTCTCCCAGTGACCTTTTTGAGACTCCTCCCACTGACCCATCAACATACCTAGCATTTAACCCAATAACTGCCAGATATTCTAACATAATCATACATGCTCTCTAGTTAGGGTTATGTAGAGCTATACGAGGTTACATAGAGCTATACAGTCCAGAATACTGGGCATCGCAGACTTCTCAAGAAAAGTAGGCCTTTCCATATTTTTCGTACAGGTAGCCCTTGACTTACAACGACCAAGTGAGCCCAACGTTTCTGCTGCGAAGCAAAACAGGGTTGAGTGGGTTTTGCCCCATTTCTTGCCACAATTGTTAAGCGACTCACCACCTTGTTAAGTTAGGAACAACGGTTGTTAAGCGAATCTGGCTTCCCCGGTGACTTTGCTTGTCAGAAGATCACAAAAGTCGATCACATGAGCTCGGGACCCTGCAACCGTCATAAATAGGAACCAGTTGCCTTTGAATTGTGATCACGTGACCGTGGAAAGGCTGCAGGATCCAGTCCGGGTCAGAATCAGAATTTTTTTTTTCTTTCTGAGCTTTCGGACTGTAGCAGTGTGCGTGCTGTTGTGTGTGTGGTATTTATAGTGTCTGTTGTAAGCGGCTTTTTAGATGTTGATTGGGGTGTGTTGATGGCTGGCTTTAAAGTCATTAGCTATCTTTTAGACGCTGCAATGGTCGTAAGTCTGAAACACGGTCATCGGTCACTTTTTTCAGTGCCGTTGTAACTTCGAACGGTCACTAAATGAACTATTGTAAGTCGAGGATTTTCCGTATTGCGACTTTTAATCAGAGAATTTGTCTCTTGCTCATTTCATTGTTTTGCCATCTTGTTCTTTTTTCCTTGCCAGATATTTGTTCCTTCAATGAGGGGACCACACACACACACACACACACACACACAAACACACACACAAACCCCACTTAGGTTAGGAGGAAACAGAGGTGTGTGAGAACATTTCAGATGCAATCCACTGTTTCACACTCATAATGATGTGTTTCAGATGAAGGTTTTTGCATACTTCTTCAAAAGAAGTACTGGGATTTCACCAGGCCTCAGGACTGGGAGAACCTGTTAGACACCACAGATGGATGCTTTATATCAGTGGTTCTCAACCTTTTTCAGGTTGAGACCCCACTTGCGCCGCCCATGCGCAGCGCGACCCCGACCCGCGCCACGCACGCGCGTGCGACGGGCTGATCCGTGCATGCACGCGCAACAGGCCAAATCGCGCATGCGTGGCGCGCACGACGGGGCGATCCGCACATGCACGCGTGATGGGCCGATCCGCGCATGCACGGCGCGCGCACGACGGCCCGAACCGCGCATGCACAGCACGACGGGCCGATCCGTGCATGCGCAGTGCACACACGACGGGGCGAACCACACATGTGCGGCGCGCGCGACGGGCTGAACCACGCATGCACAGTGCGTGCGCGACGGGCAAAAAAAATGGCGGACCGCGGTGTCCGGCGACCCCCGCGAAACAGTCGTTTGACCCCAAATGGGGTCACGACCCATAGGTTGAGAACCGCTGCTTTATATAAAGGACTGTTCTAGACATGGATGGAAAGATCCATGAAAATCTAGAATTCACACTCCTTGTTTTATTCCATATGATCAACAAGGAGAGCAGAAGACCTGCTGTTGATGGCTTTTTGGAAAGAACTCAGCATTATGGTACAGGTAGTCCTCAACTTACGATCACAATTGAGCCCCAAATGTCTGTTGCTAAGCAAGACGGTTGCTAAGTGAATTTTACCCCATTTTACGACTTTTCTTGCCACAGTTGTTAAGTGAATCACGGCGGTGCTTAAGAGAATCTGGCTTCCCCATTGACTTTGCATGCCAGAAGGTCGCAAAAGGCGATCACATGACCCTGGGACACTGCAAAGATCATAAATAGGAGCCAGTGGCCAAGCCTCTGAATTTTGATCACATGATCACGGGGATTCTGTTAAAAGTGGTAGCTGTGAAAAACAACCATGTCACATTTTTCAATGTCATTGTAACTTCAAATCAGGGGTCTTCAGACTTGGCCCTTTTATGACTTGTGGACTTCAATTCCCAGAATTCCTCAGCCAGGCATGCTGGCTGAGGCATTCTGGGAGCTGAAGTCCACAAGTCATAAAAGGGCCAAGTTTGAAGACCCCTGCTTCAAATGGTTACTAAGCGAATGGTTGTAAAACAAGGATTGCCTGCACCTGCTTTGAACAACGTTAGCAGTAGGGTAGAAAAAAAATATCTTGAAACCTTGGAAAGCTGCTGCCTGGCTGGGATACCAGGATTATTTTATTATTCCATGTTTTTATATTTATATTTGTGATAAAAAAAATTACTAAAAAAGTGATCACCGAAGCTATTAAAAAACCTTATTAAACACTTAGCTTTTGTCAGTGACTGCTGACATCGTCAAAGTATAAACCAGGATCAGAAGATTGGGTTATCACAAATAGATGAAAATCTAATTAAACAAATTAGAGATCAACGATTAATGCATATTAAAAGATTGTATAATGCATTGATAGAAATTGATTCGGAAACTGAATTAGTCAAGGATTGTATGATAAAGTGGGCACAAAATTTTGGACAACCAATAATGATGGAAACTTGGGAGAGAATATGGGTGAAAAATGTAAAATTTACACAAGCGCAACATTTAAGAGAAAATTTTTACAAAATGTTTTACAGATGGTATTTGGATCCGAAAAAATTATCTTGTATGTACCCTAATTTACAACCTAAATGTTGGGGATGCGAATGTATGGATGCCACTTATTTTCATGTATGGTGGACTTGTAAAAAAGTGAAAGCTTTTTGGATAAAAAGTTGGTGAATACTTCAAAATATTTTGAAAAAACGTATTGAATTTACACCACAGTTGTTTTTATTAGGTATTATAAAATATTGTACCACTATAGAGATGAATTTGATTTTGAACTTGATTACAGCAGCGAGACTGTTGGTGGGACAATATTGGAAGAAGGCAGAACTACCATCTATTGTAGAATGGACTTTGAAGGTTATAAATTTGGCGGAAATGGCTAAAATATCCGCATACTTGAAAGATCATTCAAATGAAAAATATATGTTGGAATGGAAAAAATGGATAGATTATATTCAAGGGAAATATCAATCTAAGAAATTGTATTTAGCTTATAGTTAAATTTTTATTAGGATTATATATAATAATTTTGTTTAATACAGGTGTTTTTATAACTAAGGGGGAGTTAAGTGTTCTAGTAGAAAAGGGAATCGTATAGATTTTTAGGTATCCCTTTTTTTCTCTCTCTCTTTTCTTTTAAAATACCCTCTATTTTACTCCGGGAAGGTGGGGGGGGAAAGGGGAGGGTTGGGGTGTGTGTGTTAGATTGCTTTTTATTCAATTGTAATATTTGTAAGTGTAAAAATAAAATCATAATAAAAAAGAAAAAGTATAAACCAGGATCACGGAGCGATCGTCTTTATAGTCTTTGAGAAGCCAACAATTTTTTATTTGTATTTATATTTTATATTTATTTATATTTTATTTATTATAAATATTTTTATATTTTATAATTCAATGTCTTATCCCATCTCCCCTAAAGGCAATACATCTCTTTCCATCTCCCTGTAGCCCACCGGGCTCTATTAAAATGAGCATTTTAAAAACCTGTGGCTCTAATCAATGATTCTTCTCCGAAATACGGACCACAAGCGTATGATTTCTTCCATTAAAAAAAAAAAATTTCCACAGAAACACAGACAACGGTGGATACAGAAATTCTCCTGTGCTCGTATTCTCTCTGTCCCTTTTTCAAAAGAAAGCTTTATGGCCACTTGTGAAAAGCGAAGGAAGGAAATTAACGATTTACTATTCTGAGTACCCAGAAAACAACTTAGCGTTATTGCTTTTCTTCCACACAAACGTAATGGCTCCCAGTGAAGAAGGAGAAAGTACTGGAGCTGTTTATTATGCTAGCAACAGGCAGGTTAAATGACTGTGTTAAGAAGGCTAACTTAATTCTGAACTTGATCACAGCAGCGAGACTGCTGGTGGGACAATACTGGAAGAAGCCAGAAATACCACCTATTGAAGAATGGACTTTGAAAGTGATAAATTTGGCAGAAATGGCTAAAATATCGGCATATTTGAAGGATCGCTCAAATGAACAATATATGATAGACTGGAAACAGTGGATAGACTACATACAAGAGAAACACCAATCAAAGAAAATGTATCTGGCTTACAGTTAAATCTTGACATAAGGAGTGAAGAATGTTTACAAAATTAAATCGATTGTATTAAGTTGGATAGCTTGAACTTTCCCCTGGTTTACATATACAAAGACTATAACTTACTGTTGTATCTCATGATTTATGTTGATTGCTTTTTAGTATGCCATTATGATTAATGTTGATTGCTTTAATAATAAATAAAATAAAAAATAAAAAAGAAGGCCTGTAAAGCTAAGCAGCATTTTATTTATGCTTAAAATAAATATCTTATTTTAAGCAGCAGAAACGTTGAAAGAACAGAGAGGCAGCTAACAGTCGACAGAGGGAAAAGACGAAAAGGAGATAAACATTGAATGGGGGGGAGAAAAAAAGAGAGAGAAGTCCTACTAACAGTCATGAATCCTATCAGAAGGTTAGTTGGTGCACAGTACTAACGTATTGATAAAGATATTTAATTATTCATAATCAACTGGTGCTCTGAATAAATGAGATATGGAAGATAATTATTGCCTCCACCCATATCTATACATCCAAAAGATGATCCTGGACATCCTAACATAAATAGTTTCAACTCCTCTCCTCAGGACACCTGCAAGGGGAACTGCATGCTGAACTGCACCCTGACACGGAGACAGTTTTTTCCCTTGTGCCATCACTCTGCTAAACACCTAATTCCCACAGCACTGCCTTATGTCTAAGAATACTTAACTCACATAGTACGGCTGTATTGCTATTATCCTTCTCTTCTTTCCTACTACTGTCTCCTGTTGGTATCTTATGATTATGCTACTCTGCCGATTTGTATGTATATTTAGAGCTTATGCATCAGAGACACATTCTTCGTCTCTTCTCTTCTCTTCTCTTCTCTTCTCTTCTCTTCTCTTCTCTTCTCTTCTCTTCTCTTCTCTTCTCTTCTCTTCTCTTCTCTTCTCTTCTCTCTATTCTATTCTATTCTATTCTCATCTTTCTATTCTATTCCGTTATTCTATTCTATTCTATTCCGTTATTCTATTCTATTCTATTCTATTCTATTCTATTCTATTCTATTCTATTCTATTCTATTCCGTTATTCTATTCTATTCTATTCTATTCTATTCTATTCTATTCTATTCTATTCTATTCTATTCTATTCTATTCTATTCTATTCTATTCCATTCCATTCCATTATTCTATTCTATTCTATTCTATTCTATTCTATTCTGTTCTGTTCTGTTCTGTTCTGTTCTGTTCTATTCTGTTCTATTCTATTCTATTGTTCTATTCTATAGAACTATAAAACTATTCTATTCTATTCTATTCTATTCTATTCTATTCTATTCTATTCTATTCTATTCTATTCCATTATTCTTTTCTATTCTGTTCTGTTCTGTTCTGTTCTATTCTATTCTATTGTTCTATTCTATAGAACTATAGAACTATTCTATTCTATTCTATTCTATTCTATTCTATTCTATTCTATTCTATTCTATTCTATTCTATTCTATTCTATTCTATTCTATTCTATTCTATTCTATTCTATTCCATTCCATTCCATTCCATTCCAAAAGGCAATATAACGTCAGTTTAGGAACTGGTGGCTACAAGATTTTGAAGTATGCATTACCCCTGAAATAATTTCAAAGGGATCCTACAACTCCTGATAAAATACTCTTGGTTTTGCCATAGACAACCTGCCGTATCCTCCACGATGGCACAGTTTTCATGGCGAGCTTTGACCAAAACCACTGCAAAGACAATCAAGCAGAAGGTTGGACTGATCATTTTTTGGTTTGAGAAATGTGGGACTACTTACTTATGCAGTTTCCCTTTGTGCCCTTCCTTTAAGTTGCTCCTCTTCCATTCCAACAGTCGGAGGGCTATCACAGTGGCTCTGCAAAAATGCAGAAGACCACAAGCAAAGATACAATGCTTCCATCCTGGTGATCGTCGAGATTTCTGCAGATCATATGTGGTATCTTTGATGGATCGACAGTTGTTTTCCCTCTCTCAAAAGTAAGTACAGGGACCTACTCCAGAATTTTGCTTAGAGAAAGTAAGGGTTTAACTCTTTGCCCTCATTACTGTATTAATCTATATTAGTTTTCACATGCAGGTCTGTGGAGAATCTCAGTCATCCAGGTCATGGTTGGCCCAAAGGTGCATTTTCAAAAGGCAACTCGACTTTGTTTTTCCTTCAAAATGTTTCACTTCTAATCCAAGAAGCTTCTTCAGTTCTGACTGAAAGGTAAAGGATGGAAGGATTTACATTCCTTGCAGTCATCTGGTCATTAGCATTCGTTCTGAGAGTCCCTGAGGCCACTTGAAGGCTTATCTGTGCCCTCACGGTTACCTGAATAGTGCAAATGGGGGTAGAATATTTAGGTGACCCTGAGGGCATATGTGTGTGTGTGTGTGTGTGTGTGTGTGTTTTCTGAGGTTTTTGTGGGTGTTTGTATGTAGGTCTGTGGTTATTCAGCTTTTCTCCCGCGTAAAATTGGAAGTGTCTTGGCGACGTTTCGACGAAGTCCTATTCGTCATCCTCAGGCTGGTGTTTTCAGCTCCGTGCTTCTAGGAGCACAAAGCTGAAAACACCAGCCTGAAGATGATGAACGGGACTTCGTTGAAATGTCGCCAAGACTCTTCCAATTTTACGCTGGAGAAAACCCAAATAACCATATGGAAAAAGAAAAAGAAAGAAGATTTCTTTCTCCCATATTTGGGCCAACAGGGTGCCTCCAAAAATACTCAAGGTAAATCTCCTCCCTCTGTCTCTTCCCTCCCTGATACAGCTGACAAAGTGAGAAAGAGCCTGTGGCCTAGAGGTTAATACAGCTGCCTAACATGCACACCGCCCAGGTTCGAATCTCAGAAGGGTATGTCTGGCTGAAGAGAGTTAAGAAGCTCGAAATAGCTATTCCAGTTCTCCCTTTATTGTTCGTTAGCAATCTAAAAAAATGTATTATTATATATATATATATATATATATATATATATATATATATATATATATATATATATATATATATATATATATATATATATATATATATATATATATACACACACACACACACACACACACACACACACACACACACACACACACACACACACACACACACACACACACACACCTCCAAGTGGCTTCAGAGACTCTCAGAATGAATGCTAATGACCAGATGACTGCAAGGAATGTAATTCTTCCATCCTCCATCATTCAACCAGAACTGAAGAAGCCTCTTGGATGAGAAGCAAAACGTCTTTCTTGCAAAGGAAAAACAAAGTCCCGTGGCCTTTAGAAAAAACACCTTTGAGATTTGCTCCAACACTGGAAGTTTTTAAGAAGAGACTGGACAATCATTTGTCCGAAATGGTATAGGGCTTCCTACCTGAGCAGGGAGTTGGACTAGAACAGGGCTTTTCAACCAGTGGTGTGGGTACCACCTGTGGTCCATTGGCACCTGGCAGGTGGTATGCGACCATCCTAGAAAAGTGGTAGTGGGGGAGGGGAATGAGCTGAACCGGTGGCAGCACCATACAAGCCTGAGTAAGAGATGGCTGGAGCTGCAGGGCTGCCAGGGCTCAGCGGAAGCACCAGGATCAGCACTTCTTCGGACTGTCAGGGCTCAGTGGAAGCGCCAGGATCAGCTCCAGGCTCCAGCTGGAGCTCGGCGCTGATCCTGGTGCTTCTGCTGAGCCCAGAAGAAGCGCCGATCAGCTGGAATGTTGCAGCATCTCCAGGGTCTTGTGATTTACATTCAGATGCTTGGCAACTGATTCATATTTATGACGGTCACAGTGTCCCAGGGTCATGTGAAGTGACAAAAACCTGCTGCAACCACCCAGCAGACAGGGGGAAGAAAAACCAAGCACCCCCCCACCCCACCTCCCCACTGCCAATCCTCAACAGAAATGCTCACAACAATGAAAACCTCGGACAGGAGGAAGAGCACGGCCAGGTGGGCAGGCGTCTTGCTCGGTTGTGGCTTGGGGAGCACTTTTTCAGTGCCATTATAACTTCGAACAGTCACTAAGCAAACTGTTGTAAGTCGAGGACTATCTGTACTTTATCACTTTTTTCCTTTTTTGAGGGGGGGTCATCAGGTTTTTCACACCTTGCTAGGCGACTGGTGGTACTCGGATGTTGCCATATCCTAAAAGTGGTACAATGGGTGAAAAGGTTGAAAAGCCCTGGTCTAGATGATCTCCAAGGTCCCTTCCAGCTCTATTCTATTCTATTCTATTCTATTCTATTCTATTCTATTCTATTCTATTCTATTCTATTCTATTCTATTCTATTCTATTCTATTCTATTCTATTCTATTCTATTCCATTCCATTCCATTCTATTCTATTCTATTCTATTTAGTCTAGTCTAGTCTAGTCTACATGTGTGCAGTCTGCAAGGATGCTTTTTTCTCCTAAGCAAGCTGTACCTGCCCCATCTTAAAGTCACGATATCAGGAAGATAGACTGGAGTTGCCCTCACTGACTTGCGAAGGAAAACCACATGCTACTTTAGTCTGCTACTTAAAACAAAGCATCCTGTACTATTCCAAGGAGTTTTACTTATTTGTTGTAAATGGCACATCCACATCACATTTCAATAAAAACACCAGAGATGAAAATACAACATATGAAATCTAAAATCTAAAATCCTGGAAGCTTTGTCGGGCATTAATCGTTAGGCAAACTTTTAAATCCCACCTGTTTAATCCTGATAGCCATTCAAGGCAACAAACATCCCTGTCAATCCTTCAGTCTCAAGATTAACACTGATTCTAAAGCAGGCACAATAAAGACAACATTATTCATTAATAACAACGTCATGTAAGATCCAGCCTGGATAGTTTATGTTTTTAAGGGCAGCATATATCCAGCTCTTGACATAAACTCAATCCCCTAGAGTTACATTAAAAACAGTTTGGATTTAATAAATAAATAAATAAATCTAGAAACTGGCATTCTACCTTTCCCAAAAAAGCAGCCCTCGACCAAAGCTCCTGTACCAAGGTGAATTCAGAAGTGGGAGGGACACACCCAAAAAAACTGCCAAAAAAGCCAACACAATTCTAGGTTGCATTAACAGAGGGATGGAATCACGATCATGTGAAGTGTTAATACCATTTTATAAAACTTTGGTAAGGCCACACTTGGAACACTGCAGCCTGTTTTGGTCACCACAATGTAAAAAAGATGTTGAGACTCTAGATAGAAAGAGTGCAGAGAAGAGCAACAAAGATGATTAGGGGACTGGAGGCTAAAATGTAAAAAGAACGGTTGCAGGAATTGGGTAAATCTGGTTTAATGAAAAGAAGAACGAGGGGTGACATGATAGCAGTCTTCCAATATCTCAGGGGTTGCCACAAAGAAGAGGGAGTCAGCCTATTCTCCAAAGTGCCTGAAGGCAGGGCAAGAAACTAATCAAGGAGAGAAGCAACCTAGAACTAAGGAGAAACTTCGTGACAGTGGGAGCAATTAATCAGTGGAACGACTTGCCTCTAGAAGTTGTGGGTGATCCAGTATGCAGTTTTTCTAAAGCAGAGATTGGACAACCAATTGTCTGAAATGGTATAGAGTTTCCTGACTGAGCAGGAGGTTGGACTAGAAGATCTCCAAGGTCCCTTCCAACTGTTATTCTATTCTGTTCTGTTCTGTTCTGTTCTGTTCTGTTCTGTTCTGTTCTATTCTATTCTATTCTATTCTATTTCACGTGAATCCATCCCATCAAGCCCAAAGAAAATCCGAAATGGTAGAAGATCTCCTGCCACGGTCGGGGGGGTGGACTAGAAGACCTCCAAGGTCCCTTCTAACTCTTGTTATTCTATCGACTCCCAGCCGTCCCCATCGCTACTTACCGCGCAGCGCAGCCGGGGCTATTGCAAGCAGAAGCAACACTAGCCAGGCTGGAGCGCTTTTCCGACCCGGCTCCATCAGCACGATCCTCCGCTGCTCCAAAGACGAAGGGGTCCGGGGGAAGCGGAGAGGGGCTGGCAACGGAGCGGGCGCGGAACGCTTCCGATTTGCAGCCGGCAGATTAGGAGGCTTCTGCAAGCCCGGACGTGAGGAGGAAGTGCGGACAACGAGCCCAAAACGGTGCAAACCGGACGCCTGGATCGCTCTACCTGTGCAGGAGCTGCCTAGCCAACTGGTGTTAAAAGGATTTGCTGCTGGCACCGCCTCCTAATTTCTCCCTCTTTTCCCCCCCCCCATTTGAGGAAGAGAGAATGGGCTCCCTTGCATGCCCACCTCTTGCACGCCCACTGCGAGAGAGAGAGAGAGAGAGAGAGAGAGAGAGAGAGAGAGAGAGAGAGAGAGAGAGAGAGAGAGAGAGAGAGAGAGAGAGAGAGAGAGAGAGAGAGAGAGAGAGAGAGAATGAGAGAGAGAAACAGAGAGAGAATGAGAGAGAGAAAAACAGAGAGAGAGAAACAGAGAGAGAGAGAATGAGAGAGAGAGAGAGAAAGAGAATGAGAGAGAAAAACAAAGAGAGAATGAGAGAGAGAAACAGAGAGAGAAACACAGAGAGAGAGAGAAAGAGAGAGAGAGAGAATGAGAGAGAAACACACAGAGAGAGCGAGAAAGAGAGAGAGAGAGAATGAGAGAGAAACACAGAGAGAGAGAGAGATAATGAGAGAGAGAGAGAGAGAGAAACAGAGAGACAGAGAGAGAGAGAGAAACAGAGAGAGAGAGAGAGAAACAGAGAGAGACAAACAGAGAGAGAATGAGAGAGAGAAACAGAGAGAGAGAGAAAGAGAAAGAGAGTGAGAGAGAGAGAGAGAGAGAGAATGAGAGAGAAACAGAGAGACAGAGAGAGAGAGAATGAGAGAGAGAGGGGGGTGAGAGCTCCGGGTTTTGTAACTTTACCTGCAAGGGCTTTCCTTGCATCCGCACAAAGCACAGTCATCCAGACCTTGGTGGGTGTTGTTTTTGTTTGTTTGTTTTAAAAAAAATCTCTTTAATTAATACCCTCTCTTTCTTTTTATACAATGCTCAATCGCAGCTCCCGGCCTTGGAAAAAAGCAAATCCAGTACAAACTTGAAGAATAAAGACAGCGGGCTTAAAAGCAAGGCTCCTTTAAGGCGAATGCCATTTATGTCAATTGAACTATAGCAGGGAAAAGGATGGGCTGGGGTGGGAAGCGATGGCTGAATGCAGTTTTGCTGAATTCTGGAAGAATGGAGTCCAAAGGCATTGGGGGAAGGGGGGAGGGACTCCAGTAGCCTGGAGGGCGGGTGGGGGGGATACAGGAGAAGACCCCCTCCATTTGCCGGTTTCTCCCTTCTTCTCCTGCCCATTAAAAACAAAACAATAGGCATATGCTAACTAAGGAAGAATCGCTGGCTCTGTGGACACTTTCATGTATTCCCTGTAGACCCGACATTTCGGTAGCTCTGAAGAGGAATCTGTCACCAGTTTTCTCTCAAAGCTAAGATCAGAAGTGATTTGAAAACCGTGAGACAGACACTGCTTTCAAACCTGGGAGAATCGGCTCAAAATACGATGCTTTTTAGAGCACATCAGATTAAAGATTGATGTTTGAGGCATGTGCTTGGCGCCCTTATCTTGGTTTTCTTGCCAACGTTTCATTAAGTAACGTCATCAGTAACATCATCAATATAGATTAATATATATATTATTTTTTTATGGTCACAGGTCCTTAATATTTTATCTGGGTAAACGTATTGTCTGGGTTCAAACATTTAACTGACTAATTAATACATGTTAGGTTCCTTTCCCTCTACCTCGTTTTTTCTAGCCATTGATAAAAGGTATCCCATGTTCTAAAATAAACCAAATCTTCTTTCTCTTTCATTTTCAATATCAATCTATCCATTTTTGCACAATCTAAAAAATTTTTTTAGTAAATTCTTCCTCCGTTGGTAAATCTTCATTTTTTCCAGTGTTGAGCAAATATAATCCTTGCCACAACTAATGCATGTAAAATTAGATATATGCACTCTTTCTCCCGATTTCCTACAATTATGCCTAACAAAAATAGTTCTGGCTTAAAATCTGTATGTTTTTTTCGTCATTTTCTCTAACCACGTGTGTATTCTTTTGGCTTTAGAGCATGTCCACCAAAGATGGTAACAAGTGCCTGGTTTTGGTCTACATTTCCAACAATTGCTTGATATATTTTTAAACATTTTTGCTAACCTCACCGGCCATCTATAAAACATTTTATATAAGTTTTCTTTATATGCTCCTGCTTTTGTTATTAGAATTTCTTTCCCAAAGGCTTTGCCAGTTTTCTAGTTCTATGTTATGTCCAGAATTCTTTGCCTGTGTTATCATAAAGATACAGGTTGTCTTTTTTTTAATATATATTTTTATTTTTAAAAAAATTCATCAACATATGTTAATTTTTCCAATCAACAAGTTTCTGGAATTTGCTAAGCTAATACATGTTCAGTTCCTAATCCTAATTCTTTTCTCTAACCAAGAATAAAATAAATTCCAAATCTGATAGTAGTCTGTATCTTCTTTATCTTTCAACTTCATAGTTAATCTGTCCATCTCTGCACATTCCAGTATTTTCCTGATTATTTCTTCCTCTGATGGCAATCCTTCATTCTTCCAGTATTGTGCAAAAATTATTCTCGCTGCTGTGGTGATGTGTAAAATTAAATGTAATTTCTGCTTATTAGTCTTTTCAGACATAATGCCTAGTAAAAAAAGTTCAGGTTTAAAATCCACTTGTTCGCCCAATATTTTTTCTAACCACATATGTATATTTTTCCAATAAGCCTTTGCCTTCCCACATGTCCACCAAATATGATAATACGTGCCTATGTTATGTTTACATTTCCAACATCTATCTGACATATTTTTAAACATTTTTGCTAATCTTGCTGGTGGAAGGTGCCATCTGTAAAACATTTTACACAGATTCTCTTTGTATGAAGTTGACATTGTTAATTTATAGTTTCTCTCCCATAGCATTTGCCATTTTTCTAATTCTATATTATAGCCAAGGTTTTTTGCCCATCTTATCACTGTTTCTTTCACGTGTTCACTTTCCATATCTAAAATTAACAAAAAGTTATACATTTTCTTAATTAATTTCTCATCTGAGGTTAACACAGTTCAATCCTTGTAAAATCCATACATTTTTACATCTTTTTCATATCTACTTTGTAGATACAGGTTGTCTTGACTTCACAACCATAATTGAGCCCAAAGTTGCTAAGCGAGACAATTATTGAGTTTTCCCCCCGTTTTACAGCCTTTGTAAACAAGGTTGTTAAGTGAATCACTGCAGTTGTTAAGTTTGTCACACGGTTTGTGTCTCCTCCAGAAAGCTAAGTCTCTGCATAATATGTCCAAAGAGAAGATAATTTCAGCCAAGGCACTTATGTCTCAGAGTAAGAACTTTGGGTTGATTAATGAATCACTGCTTAGTTTTCTTGGCTGTCCATGTTCCAAGCAGGTCTCAACTTACCCCTTTTCGTTTAGTGACCTTTTCGAAGTTAATCAGGGCACTAAAAAAAGTGACTTATGACCGCTTTTCACACTTACGACCGTTGCAGCATCCCCAGGGTCAAGTGATCTAAATTCAGCAAAGTCAATGGGGAAGCCAGACTCTTTTAACAATTGTGTTACTAACATAACAACTGCAGTGATTCACTTCACAACTGTTGCAAGAAAGGTTTTAAAATGGGGCAAGATACACTGAACAGCTGTGTCACTTAGGAACAGGAATTTTGGGCTCAGTTGTGCTCATACGTTGAGGACAACTTGTATTCTCAAGAGTCTTCTCCAACACCAAAGTTCAAAAACATCAATACACTTCCTGTCCTTCCTTCCTTCCTTCCTGTCCCACTTTCTCCTTCCATCTTTCATCCTTCCCTTTGTCTTCCTTCCTTCCTTCCTCCCTCTCTCTCTTCCTTCCTTCTTTCCTTCCTTCCTCCCTCCTGTCCCACTTTCTCCTCCCGTCTTTCATCCCTCCCTTCTTCCCCCTTCCTTCCTTCCTCCCTCCCTCCCTCTCTCCCTTCCTTCCTTCTTTCCTTCCTCCCTCCCTCTCTCCCTTCCTTCCTTCCTCCCTCCCTCCCTCTCTCCCTTCCTTCCTTCTTTCCTTCCTTCCTCCCTCCTGTCCCACTTTCTCCTTCCCTGTCTTTCATCCCTCCCTTCTTCCCCCTTTCTTCCTTCCTCCCTCCCTCCCTCTCTCCTTTCCTTCCTTCTTTCCTTCCTTCCTCCCTCCTGTCCCACTTTCTCCTTCCCTGTCTTTCATCCCTCCCTTCTTCCCCCTCCCTTCCTTCCTCCCTCCCTCTCTCCTTTCCTTCCTTCTTTCCTTCCTCCCTCCCTCCTGTCCCACTTTCTCCTTCCCTGTCTTTCATCCCTCCCTTCTTTCCCCTTCCTTCCTTCCTTCCTTCCTTCCTCCCTCTCTCCCTTCCTTCCTTCTTTCCTTCCTCCCTCCCTCCTGTCCTACTTTCTCCTTCCCTGTCTTTCATCCCTCCCTTCGTCCCCCTTCCTTCCTTCCTCCCTCCCTCCCTCTCTCCCTTCCTTCCTTCTTTCCTTCCTTCCTCCCTCCTGTCCCACTTTCTCCTTCCCTGTCTTTCATCCCTCCCTTCTTCCCCCTTCCTTCCTCCCTCCCTCCTCTCCCACTTTCTTCTTTCCTGTCTTTCATCCCTCCCTTCATCTTCCTTCCTTCCTCCCTCCCTCCCTCCCTCCTCTTCCATTTTCTCCTTCCGTCTTTCATCCCTCCCTTCGTCCCCCTTCCTTCCTCCCTCCTTCCTGTCCCACTTTCTTCTTCCCTGTCTTTCATCCCTCCCTTCGTCTTCCTTCCTTCCTTCCTTCAAACATCGCAGCCAAGTTTTCTGTTGCTACGTAGGTCATTTGTTAAGTGACCTTTGCCCCATTTTACATCCTTTCTTGCCACAGTTGTTAAGTGAATCACTGCAGTTGTTAAATTAGTATCATGGTTAAGTGAATCTGGCTTCTCCCTTGACTTTGCTGGTCAGAACTTCACAAAACATGATCACATTACACACATCCTCCCCCCCTAGGGATACTGCAACCATCATAAATAGGGGTCAGTTGCCGAGCATCTGAATTTTGATCATGTGATCACGCTGCAATGGTCGTAAGTGTGAAAAACAGTCATAAGTCATTTTTTTCCAGTGCCGTTGTAATTTCGAACACTCACTGAATGAACATAAGAACATAAGAAGAGCCATGCTGAATCAGGCCAAAGCCCATCGAGTCCAGCATTCTGTGTCACACAGTGGCCCACCAATTGTACATGGGGATCTTGAGCAGAAAGAGAAGGCAAAACCCTCCCTTTCCCTTGACCCCCAACAAATGGTACTCAAGGGAATCCTGCCTGCCTCAACCAACATAGAGGCGGCACGTGGACATCCGTTTTAATAACCACCGATACACTTGGCATCCATGAATCTGTCTAGCTCTGCCTTGAAGCTATCAAGGCTGACAGCTGTCACGACCCCTTCTGGAAGTGAATTCCATAAACCAATGACCCTCTGGGTGAAGAAATATTTCCCTTTATTTGTCCTCACTTTCTTAGCTATGAGCTTTAGGGAGTGCCCCCTTGTCCTGGTATTGTGTTATAGAGAGAAGAATTTTTCTCTATCCACCTTTTCTATCACATGCATGATTTTATACACTTCGATCAAGTCACCCCTTAAACGCCGTCTTTCAAGGCTGAAGAGACCAAGGCGTTGCAGTCTGGTTTCATAAGGGAGGTGCTCCATTTCCTTGATCATTCTTGTTGATCAAGAATGATTTGAATGATTGTAAGTTGAGGATAACCTATACAAGGGCCTGCACAATTCTGGTCTTTCAGTTTAAAGAAATGAAATTTGAAATCTTCCTCTTTTTCCTTGTCTCCCAAGGAACGTGCATTCCAATTTACACAAGTATTTCTCTTCCGAAGCCCTTCCGCTTGACAAGTAGTCATTTCTGTAATTTAAAGGGCTTTATATCTGTTGCCGTAATGCCAGATAATTTGTTTATTATACCTTTGGGGCTTTTGTCCGAGTCCATTACCACACTCAAAATTGTCACTTAACCCCGGGGGAGGAGAGCAGACCTCAATTGCAACTGTCAGTTAAGGGCCAAAGAGGGAGAGATCTGAAGCTTGGAGTGATGTAGTGCTGTAGCAGTCCTTAAAAAAAACTAAAAATAGGGATTGATCCAGAATGCCCTCACTTGAAATTGGGGAAGGGCAGCCACCGGTGGGCCATTGTGTTAGAATAAATGGATAGGCTTTGAAGGATGGCAAGGCTGTTGTTGCTTTTAATGATTTTCATTATGATTTTTTAGAGAATTTCCACTATGTCTGGGAGATTGAATGGCAGTTTCGTCTTCTAAGTCAGCGGTTCTCAACCTGTGGGTCGCGACCCCATTTGGGGTCGAACAACCATTTCACGGGGGTCGCCAAACACCGCAGTCTGCCATTTTTTTCCCCTTTTCCCCTCGGCCGGTGCAGAGGGCAGCACCGCGCATGCGTGATGTGGGCCGTTACACCACGCATGCGCAATGCGGGCCGTCGCGCCGCACGCGATGCGCGATGTGGGCCGTCTAAGTAATTCCATTCTGTTTAAAACTCTAATTTTACCGAAATTATCCTCTAATATTCACTGAGGGTGATTAGATGGAGGAACCATATTAGATAAGACTCAGGATTTAACAGTTACTGGTAAAATGAGTTAATCCTTTTAATGTATTTAGAAATTAATGCCTGTCCCACATTCTCCTTCCCTTTGTTTCCTTCCTTGATGTCTCCCTCCCTCCTTCCCTCCCTCCCTCCCTCCCTCCCTCCTTCCTTCCTTCCTCTCTCCCTCCCTCCCTCCCTTTCCTGCTCTTTCTCTTAAAGGTACAGGGTACCATCAGGACTGGTGCTGGCCATTTGTAGACAGACTGTCCTCTCCCACTGCCCCATCCCACATACAGACCCATGAGCCTCTGTCTTTGCTTGGTTACCCTACAAAGTTGAGCAACCATCTCATACAACTCAACATCTTCACCCAATTACAGCTAAATGTCTTCAGTCAAGGTAAATTCACCTCAGAGCTGATCTTGTTAGTCTTTGCTAGATTCTAATTTCCTGATTCATAGTCAGGTCCAAACTCTGTTGACTCAAGGAGAGATTACAGCGGGAGGAAGGAGTTCCCTCAAGATATAAAAAATAAATTGAGAAATTCAACCCTCTCCTAAGTGGCGGCTTATCATCGCAGAGATCTTGCAGCAGATGCAAAATAGAAGAAGACATGAGTCAAACTAAAAACAATGTAAAGGTTGAGTTGTTATTTTTGCTTATCTTTCCTTCCATTTTCAATGTTTGGCTATTGAATGACAGAATCAAGATCATGTGAAGTATTAATACCACTTTACAATGCCTTCGTAAGGCCACACTAGGAATACTGCATTAAGTTTTGGTCACCACGATGTAAAAAAGATGTTGAGATTCTCGAAAGAGTACAGAGAAGAGCAACAAAGATGATTAGGGGACTGGAGGTTAAAACATAGAAAGAGCGGTTGCTGGAATTAGGTACGTCTAGTTTAATGAAGAGAAGGACGAGGGGGGACATGATAGCAGAGTTCCAGTATCTCAGGGGCTGCCCCAAAGAAGAGGGAGTCAAGCTATTCTCCAAAATGCCTGAAGGCAGGACAAGAAGCAACGGATGGAAACTAATCAAGGAGAGAAGCAATCTAGAACTAAGGAGAAACTTCCTAACAGTTAGAACAGTGGTTCTCAACCTTTCTCAGGTTGAGACTCCACTTGCCCTGCCCATGCGCGCCGTGACCCTGACCCGGGAGTGCGCGCGCATGTGCGCGCGCAAAAATTTTAAAAAAACAACAACAAAAAAACCAAAAACAAAATGGCGGCTGTGACGGGCGGATCTGCGCATGCGCAGATTGGCCCATCGCGCACGCCGCGCATGCGCGGATCCGCCCAACTTTACTATTATTATTATTATTATTGTTGTTGTTGTTATTGTTATTATTGTTGTTGTTATTATTACTACTACTACTATTATTTTGTGCATAGCTACTGCATATACAGCTAGTTCTCGACTTATGACCATAATTGGGTTCCAAATTTTCCATTGCTAAGCAAAACAGTTTCAACTGAGCTTTGCCCCATTTTCCAACCTTTCTTCCCACAGTTGTTAAATGAATCACCACAGTTATTAAGTTAGCAACACAGTTGTTAGCTGAATCTGCCTTTCCCATTGACTTTGCTTGTCAGAAAATTGCAAAAGGGAATCACATGAACCCGGGACACAGCAACCATCATAAATATGAGTGAGTTGCCAAATGTCTGAATTTTGATCATGTGACCCTGGGGATGCTGCAATGGTCATGTGAAAAATGGTCCTAGGTCAATTTTCAGTGCCATTATAACTTTGTAAGGGTTGTAAGTCAAGGACTACCTGTACACAAATATTGTTACCTACCCAAGATGACTATGGTGAGATAGGCGGACATATAAAATGAATGAATGAATGAATGAATGAGTGAGTGAGTGAGTGAGTGAATGAATGAATGAATGAATGAGTAAGTATTGTGATTCTTAAGAGAATTCCAACTGTTTCAGAAGCCCCAAGAAAATATTAAGAGGGGAAAAACTTCTAAGAGGGGAGAACATCCTAAAATAGCATGAAGAGGATAAAGAGGAGTCAAGCTATTTTCCAAAGTGCCTGAAGACAGGACAAGAAGAAACGGATGGAAACTAACCAAGGAGAGAATCAACCTAGAACTAAGGAGAAACTTCCTGACAGTGAGAACAATTAACCAATGGAACAACCTGCCTCCAGAAGCGGTGAATGCTCCAACAATGGATGTTTTTAAGAAAGGACTGGACAGCCATTTGTCCGAAATGGTATAGGGTTTCCTGCCTGAGCAGGGGGTTGGACTGGATGATCTCCAAGGTCCCTTCCAACATTATTATTATTATTATTATTATTATTATTATTATTATTATTATTATTATTATTATTATTATTATTATTATTATTATTATTATTATTATTATTATTATACTTCACTGCAACTGCTAAGCAGGACCTAACAAGTGGGAGGGGTTTTTTGTTTTTTTTAAAAAGCCAACATGGTCCCCATATATAACAAATGTTCCTCTTCTGTTTTATATGCATGCCCTGAGGTACAGGAAATCAGGAGTCAAGACAGTTCAAATGAATACATGCTAATAGTCTCTAAAACAGTGGTTCTCAACCTTTTTTAGGTTGAGACCCCACTTGCCCCGCCCATGCGCGCCGCGACCCCGAACCGGGCGCGCACGCGCTCGTGCACGCGTGACGGGCCAATCCGCGCATGCGCCGAAAAATAATAATAATAATAAAAAATAAATAAAAAATAAAAAAAACAAAAAACAAAATGGCGGGCCGCAAAAGGCGGATCCGCGCATGCGCGGTGTGCATGCATGACACGCGCATGCGACAGGCCGATCCACGCATGCGCGGCGCGCGCACGCCAAAATAAAAATTAAAAAAATTAAAAAAAATTCAAAAAAAATTCAAAAAAAAACAAAACAAAATGGCGGACCGCGACGGGCAGATGTGCACATGCGCGGCACGCGCATGTGATGGGCGGATCCACGCATGCGCGGCGCGCGCACGCCAAAAAAAAACAAAAAAAAATTTAAAAAATTCAAAAAAAAACACAAAATGGCGGACCGCGGTGTCCGGCGACCCCCGCGAAATGGTTGTTCGACCCCAAATGGGGTCGCGACCCATAGGTTGAGAACCACTGCTCTAAAAGAACCTGAACTACTAACAGTCAAAGCAAATTGGTGGTGATAAGAATCAATAGAATTCAAAATGGGCTGAACTTGCATCTCTTGTGGGCACCAAGGGACTCAAGACTGAGGACATGTTTGACCCCCCCCTCAGGCTCTGCCTGGTCATCTCCTACTTCACCTGTACATATGAAAAGAGATGAGGCTTCCATCATGATGTCCTGACTAGCTTCTTGATTTCTTTTTTTAGTCCTTCTCCTTAAAGTTGTCCCTGATGGTAAGTGTGTGTGTATGTATGTGGCGGGGGAGGGGTGATTGGTAAGGAAAGTGAAAAGGAGGGTGCTGAAATGGAGCTTGAGATCACAAGTTTTTGAATTAGTCAACAGTGTTTCAGCAAGGGTGAAGAAAACCTTCCATACTGTTTCAATTATAGCAAAGCAATAGCACTTATATACCACTTCATAGTGCTTTACAGCTGTCTCTAAGTAGTTTACAGATTCAGCATATTTGCCCCCAACAATCTGGGTCTTCATTTTGCCAACCTTGGAAGGATGGAAGGCTGAGTCAACCTTGAGCCAGTCAGGATCGAACTCCAGGCTGTGGGCAGAGTTAGCCTGCAATACTACATTCTAACCACTGCATCACCGCAACTCTTACTATCCTTCAGGGATGGATGGATGGATGAACATAGATGGATGATAGAAAGTAGATAGATGGAGGGTGGGTTGGTGGGAGGGTGGGTGGGTGTGAGGCAGGGAGAGATGATAGATAGATAGATAGATAGATAGATAGATAGATAGATAGATAGATAGATAGATAGATAGACAGACAGACAGACAGACAGACAGACAGACAGACAGACAGACAGACAGACAGACAGACAGACAGACAGGTAGGTAGGTAGATAGGTAGGTGGATAGATAGATAGATAGATAGATAGATAGATAGATAGATAGATAGATAGATAGATAGATAGATAGATAGATAGATAGATAGATAGATAGATAGATAGATAGATAGATAGATAGATAGATAGATAGATAGATTTTGTTTCAAAGCAATAGAAGTCATGGTCCATATCTGAAGTGATAGCTGAAAATGTAAAGACAAAAATTCTAATCTAATATTAAAGAACACAAATAGATTTCACATCTTTCGGTAATTCAGCCCTGTGTATGTAATAAACTCTTTCAGTCTATGTCTCTAAAACTGAGGCAGATTTCACACATCTTTCTGTAATTCAACCATGCATGTGTAATATACTTTTTCCATCTATCTTGCACAAACTGAGATAGGTTTCACATCTTTTTGTAATTCAGCCATGCATGTGTAATATACTCTTTCAGTCTATCTCACAGAAATTGAAAGGGAACCTATCATTTTTCCTCACCTTTCCAACCTTCAATTCAGTGACAGGATCAACCATTCTTTTCCCCCTTAGCTTCTCCCTGCCAGCTAAACCAGACTCAATTCATAAGGTTTAGTTTTTTCCCCAGTGTGTTATTTCATTGCACACACGCACTTCTCTGAGTAGACCTTCTTTTATCCCCTTGTAGAAAAATTGCCCCCCTACATATGTGACATTAAGAGAGTTAGATACAATTCCAGAAAGGGTCTTTGGACGCAAGCAGAGGTATAGCTCATTAAAGCAGCTATGTCAGTTCCTGCATCACATAGCATTTGCAGAGGTCAGTTGTATTATCTTGGGGAAAGTTGAGCTTTTTTGAATAGTTGCAGACAGATGCTACATTCATATCGCCATGTGCTGCTGAAGTGGCATGGCTGGACACAGCGCCTGGAGAGTCTCAAATCTCCTTTCATAGAATTCCTTTGAGTCTCCTTCCTGCTTTAATGTAGTGGCTTGGTGGTTAGAGCTGCTGCCATCTATCTCACATAGCATCCTTCTCATAACCCCAATCTGCAAAAAAGAAAAAGCTCATAAAACGTCCATTACCATTTTGCAAATGGAAAGATAAAAATTAAATCATGAAGTAAGCAGGGTTAGGCAACCTCGGCTCTTTTATGACTCATGGACTTCAACTCCCAGAATTCCTGAGTCCATGAGTCATAAAAGAGCCGAGGTTGCCTACCCCTGCTCTATAGCAATCTCCTGACATTGTATCACAGAGGCACTTGGCTAGTAATTTCAGCCTTTCCTTAACATTTTTTGGAAACAATATCAATCTTACAAGAAATAAACAAAATAAAACTCTATTAAAGAAAACACATACACAAAGAAACTGGAAGATGCGATACATGAAATTCTCAAAAATGCATGCAGTGATCACGATAGACCACAAGTTGGTGCTGGCCCGCTGTGATAGGTTTCAGTTAACAAGAAATTAATAAAAAAAAAAACCAAAGAATCTGAAATTATGCAGATTGCCCTTTTAGGCAGAGGAATCAGAGCAAGAATCAGAGCAAGCTAAGACAGTAAGACAGCAGTTCTCAACCTAAGGGTCGCGACCCCATTTGGGGTCGAATGACCGTTTCGCGGGGGTCGCCGGACACCGCGGTCTGCCATTTTGTTTTTAGTTGTTTTTTTTTTTATTTTATTTTATTTTTTATTTTTTTTATTTTTTTTTTGATCCGCGCATGCACGGCGCGCGCGCGATGAAAAAAAAAATTAAAAAAAAATAAAAACAAAATAAACAAAAAAATGGCGGACCGCGACGGGCCAATCCACGCATGCATGGCGGGCACGCGCGACGGCCCGAACCGCGCATGCGCAGCGCACGCATGACAAAAAAAATAAAAATAAAATTTAAAAAAATCAAAAAACAAAAACAAAATGGTGGACCGCAGGTCGGGGTCGTGGCGCGCATGGGTGGCGCAAGTGGGGTCTCAACCTGAAAAAGGTTGAGAACCACTGCAGTAAGATGAAAGAAATTAAAATGTGATGCTCTTCTGACCCTTTTTTTTTTTTTAGAGGTATCCTGAATTCTGAAGAAAAGTCACGTATCTCTTTTCAGGACCTCCACTGGTTACTTGAAAGTAATTCCAACTATTTATCAGAGCTTGTCTGGGAAATGGTACAGCCCGCTGGTTTTCCCAGTTCAGCTACAGCAGGGGTCTCCAAACATGGCAACATTAAGACTTGTAGACTTCAACTCCCAGAATTCCCCAGCCAGCATGATTGGCTGAGGAATTCTGGGAGCTGAAGTCTACAAATCTGAAATTTGCCAAGTCTGCAGGACCTCGAGTTACAGCTTTCCCTACTTCCCTTGAAATTCTTCCTTTAACATTTGAAAGAATAAAGTTTTTTTTCTCTCTCTCTCTATCTAGCAGGGAAGATGTTGAGGGAAACTCTGAGTATACAGTACTGGCCAAAATTGTGGAAAACTTTTGGGAAAAGTGTACAGGAGAAATGCCATCTTTGGTTAAGTTTCCACCCATTTTTCTTCTAATTTCTTTATAACTATAGCCTTGTTCACTTAATAATACTATTTTACATCGCTTTCTGGGCAACCAGTCAACTCTTTGCACCATTACTTTAATTTTATTACGTTTTACAAGCTCACTAAATGAAAGAACACACAAAAAACCCAACCAACTTGATAGTGATCATATAACACACTGACAAATGTCCTCCTCTCGGCTTCAATACAGGACATCAATAATGGAATCCTACTGTGATCTGATTGGCTCATTGCCAAAACAAGATGACACCTGATTGGCTCTCTAAACACTCATGCTCATTGGCTACAATCAGATGAAGGAAACCTATCTGATATCAACCTAAGCAAGTTGTGCTTCCTTTTTCTGGTTATTTGGCTATAACTTTTCATAGAATACAGTACAGATAATTGAACAAACTTTGTTGCATTACATTCTTGATTAAATTATCTTTCCATTGATATATAATTTTATGGTACTACTCCAAAAAAAAGTGGTGTTATTAGCCATCAAACCTCAAAAATATACTTTTCCCAAAACGTTTCCACAATTTTGGCCACTGCTGTATATTTTAAAGTTCATGGAGAGAAGAATGTGCATTCAACTTCTGGAGTTGGCTGGCAGGGAAACTGCAGTATTGTGACGGTTATCTCACTGTTTGCAACAACTCCAAAGCCTGTCTTTGGAATTATTCAAAGCCAGGCTCTGCAAGAGAGGGATTTGTGGAGGAGCTAGGAAACATGAAGAAGTAACCTCATCAATTTGCCTTTTAGCCATTTTATTTTGTTCCGTATATTTTATTGATTTTTTTAAAACATAAATCACTTAATAGTTGGTAAACAGTGTGTTTACTGAGTTTACATTTGTAAAGAAAAATCATTAACAATTGGTTTCTAGAATCCATAATCCACATAGTACATTTAGTTGATTTCCCCTTTTCCCCCAAAATGTCTTCTTTGCAAACCTTGAAATAATACAGTCCTTATTATTTTGATAAATAACAGTTACATATATGATTTTTTCCCCAATATTCCTAGAAATAACAATCACATCAATATAATATTTCTTTTCTAACTAATCATTCTGGTTGCCTCATCTTATATCCTGTTACAGTCCTTATTTAGGTTTGTTTCTCCCATAAAGTTCAAAGTATTCTTGCTGGTTAAGATTTTCTCAACAGTTAATTACATTCAAACATTTAAATCCATTTTTCCCATGTAAACCATCTCAGCACTTTTACATTTCTTAAAGAATAGGTAAAAACAGTAAAGAAAAGGAAAAGAGTAAAAGAAACATAAAAAGTAAAATGCTACTTAAAATATGTATTCCTCCTAAGCTAAAATATATTCATTCCCAAAATTTCTTATTCTTTTTAACCATGATTAAAAATATATTTAATCATTAAATATTCCATTTCACATGCCTAGTCATCTAATCCTTTAACTCTTATTCAAAACATTTTTTCTTTTTTTATACATTATAATTTCCCTAAATTCAGACATATTTAATTATTTAAGACATTTCCTTCATCTAGGCCGGATGCGTCATCCTAAAACCGCGCCCATCTCATTGCCGGCAATGGAGAAAAAGCTCTGATACGTCGCGTGATGTCATGTGATGTCGCGAGTTTTACATGCCTGATCCAAGCCATTTCAGCAGTATTACTTATATCAAGACATAAAATAAAAAAGGTGGGGGGAATACAGTATTATTTAAGAAATGCATCTTTCTTAGAATGACATATGTATTCAGAATCTTTTCTATTTCTTTAAGCATATTCACACAAATTTTCTTTTTTAAATGTTCTCTCTGTAGATGCCATCATCTATTTTCTTAATTTTCACTTTGATCTTTTTCCTTTGACCAGTATCTTTCTTGATCAATGTGTTTTGCTGAATCAAAAAGTTTTTCCATATATTCATGGCTGTTGCTATAGGTATAAGAAGTAAATTGAATAAAGTGTCTTTATGTGAGGCTTTTGCCTTTCCATGTTTCTTGAAAATGTTTTTCTCTTTCTCCTTCTTTGCTTCTCTTTTCACTTCCTTTCTCTCTGAAGTTTTCAACATCTCTCCATTCCATTTTATCCAATCTGTTTTTTTGTCCTCAGATTTATTTTGCAGTCTTAAGGGATGAGGGTTTTTTTCCCCCATTTTTTGTAATTTTTCCCCACTAGGATTAAATCATGTTTTCTTGCTTTGTTAAGTTCCATCTTCGAGTCTCTATTTTCAATTTTATGTCCACTTATTTGTTTTGTCTGCGCCTTCTCTGTTGTTGTTTCCTGGAAGTTTTTTTGTTGTAAAGTTAACGTAGAGATAGATTGATTTATATTTTCAAATTGTTTGGGATTTCTTTGTGATTTGAACTCAGTGTTATTTGAATTAATTGCAGTATACTATATAGCTCCTCCTGAGAGGTATTTATGTTTTCTTGGTGTGTTCTATCTACATGTCTCTGATCCATGATGGCCAAAAGTTGGAGTTTTCCTTCTTATCTGAAAAATAGCTTTAGAGTCCCAGTTAAATAGATATTTGTAATCCAAAGAGTTCAAAAAAGATTTTTTTCCCTAAAGTTTATAATTCTCTTTGTCTGCAGCCCAAATTGTTGTCTTTTTTTGTCACAGCTGTTCTTTATTATTAAAGCTTTGAAGGTCACAAACACAGATTAGTTTTTCCCAGGTTTTGGCAAGTTCTCTATGGAAATCATAGCTGTCATAATCTTCATCCACCACTAGGTGTCAGCATCTATTTAGTTTTCAGTATGAACAATGGTCTTTAAAATGAGAGTCTTAACCATTCAACAATCTTAAACTTGTCCAAAGTTAAATTTTCGCTTTCAAGTTTATAAATTTATTTCATATATTTTGATCCTCCATAGAAATTTTAATTCACTGCTGTACTTGCTGAAGAAGATCATCCAGAATTTTAGAGTAGAATATCACCCATATGTTGGTAAACACCCTTCTCTGATGTCTATTGCGATTCTCAATTATCCAGTTTAAGGTTGTCAAAAGGTGCTTTTCTTGGTTTTTTTTTCTCCTTGAAAATGTTTCACTTCTCCTCCAAGAAGCTTCTGAAGAACTGAAGAAGCTTCTTGGATGAGATGTGAAATGTTTTCAAGGGGGGAAAAAACAAAAAAAATCCAGTTGCCTTTTGGAAAAGTACCTTGGGGACACCCTTCTCTGATGCTGCTTAACATTCAGCCACAAGATAATGTCCCAACCACATTCATACTGTTGCCAAGAAAATTATACACTGATGGAATGAAATCATCTAAAGTTAAACTCAATTTCCTAATGATTTTTGGAGGGTCTACGTGGTACAATACCTAAACATGGTTCAAATCCTTTTTCATCCATGGAATTTCACTAAGTGGTATTGGGCTAGTTGCTATCATTTCTAATGCTTTATTTAATAGGGATGTTGTGGAGATAAAATGGAGATCCCCGCGTAAATTGCCTTGAGCCTTAGAAAAAAATAAGATATTGATATAAATGTTAATAATGTAAACTTGCCAATCATTGGCTGATCTCAAGCTAAGTTTGGTTGGACTTTGTGGGCACCTGGAGGGGAGACCACCAGAAAATCCAGAGGTTGTTGAAATGTCATAGTAGAAGATGATTACGGATCTATTCTATACTGTTGTAAGAAAGCTATGCAAATATATCCATAAAGTTACCAGAAGTCAAAATCACATTTTTATCTCTCCCTTCCAGCCATTTGTGTGTCTTTGTGTGTGTGTGTGTGTGTGTGTGTGTGTGTGTGTGTTTCTTTGATTCAGTTTTGGACAAGTCCCTGCAGCATTCTTGATTCAAGAATTCCTTCTTGATTCAAGATTTCAGATCTTTGCCATTGCCCCCTTCCTAGGGATGAGAAAAAGTGTCTGGCCCAAGTCCCCCAGTTGGTTTTAAAGTAGAATTTGAACTCATATGTCCCGCTTTCTAGCCTGGTGCTTTAACCACTACACCACACTGTCTCTTGGGATGTCTATTGGTATGGTCAAAACAGGCAAGATGGAAGCCACGATGGTCTGATCAAAACTCTGCCTGTTGTTTATCTGCAACTCACGTGAAAATAGGCAGAATTTTGATTGCACCCATTGTGGCCATCATCTTAAGCAGGGGACTTCAAACTTGGCCCTTTTATGACTTGTGGACTTCAACTCCCAGAATTCCTCAGCCAGCATGCCTGGCTGAGGAATTCTGGGAGTTGAAGTCCACAAGTCATAAAAGGGCCAGGTTTGAAGACCCCTGATCTTAAGTTATTTTTTCTTTTATTAAGCAAACTTTATGATTGCCTCCATCTCCACTAACTGCTCTCATCCCTGGATGAGTGATGTGTGGTAAGTATGGTATAAAAGCAACTAACAGAGAGAAGAATGGCAAAAATTTGGTATCTGCTTTTAAGCGGCACTTCAAAAAAAGTGTCCACTAATATTATCAGAGGCAGGAGGGGAATAAAGACCAAAGGGCAATTATAACAATAAGAAAAATTAGCACCATTGTTTCCAGATTTATCTCTTCCAAAGTTGGTCAGAAAATTGGTGAATGCCTGTCTGTTAAATTTCTCAAGAGACGAGCCGATAATGGGAGAAATCAATACTCTTTTGTTCATTTGAGATGAGCTTGCATTCTCTTGATGAACTACTTTTTAATCCTACAATGTTTTTCAAGTCCAAAGACGTATAATCTCCTCTCTTCCCTCTTCTGCTGAACCTTGTCCCTTGGTCTCAGTTAACCACATGGCATCCGGAACGCAGAGGGAGACATTTTGGGCTCTGAACTTCTGTTCCTGGTAAAAATATGGGAATCCACTGTGGGAAGTCAGCCCCCCAGAGAAGGAAATATTAAAAGGGCAGAAAAATATATTTCCTCCAAGGATCTTAAAGAGGCAGGAAAGCATGCCCAATTTTCTTAATAGCCCCAGGCCTCCCTCCCCCAAGCAGAAACCAGCTCTATAGAGATGCAGATGTAAATCCAGGAAGCTAGGAGATTAAGAAGACAAAGTCCTAAAATCTACATACTCCATCCAAACTCTAAGAGTCAGCAGCCTCAGAGAAGTAGGATATGACCTTTGGACATAATAAGATTGACCCATCACCATCAGAATACCAGAAAGGCACACTCAGACTCAGGTCAAAGTTCATGCCACAGGAACAACTCCAAACAAAAGGCTCCAGAGGGTATAAAAACCTACTTCCTACATGTGCTCAGCCCTTTTTTTTTACTTCTCTTGCTGCCAGAACCATCTTCCTGTCTGGCTCTCCTCTCCAATAAACTACAACCTTCTTCCCAAAGCAGTTGCCATGTCTATTCCCAGCTTGGATGAACCATGATGAAGACCTTTCTTCCAACAATTTACTTCCCACAGCACAATCCTGGGTCTGTTTTAACCCCCCCCCCTTTTAAAGATTCCATTTGCATTAAAGCCCAGGAGAAAAAACATGCCCTGGGGTATTTTTTTTATCATTAGCCGTTTTAGTAAGAGCTGCTGGGGATTGTTGTTCACTACCTCAGAACATCTCCGAAGGAATCATAGAGTTGGGAAGATGGCACCTGTAGGCCATACCATGCAAAGATGGCCAACAGGTATTTTTCCATCTACTGTGAAGGATGGGGAAATACCTGTAATAGAATGTGGGAATGATCTCGGGAGACAGGAGAAAGAGCCACAGGCTAAGCAATCATCGTACAAAAAGTATCACTTGTAGCAAAGTATGTTTCTGAGCACAGTAGAGTACATAAGAGAAGAGAGGGGAGGGGAGGGGAGGGGAGGGGAGAGGAGGGGAGGGGAGGAGAGGAGAGGAGAGGAGGAGAGGAGGAGAGGAGAGGAGAGGAGAGGTGTCAGGTCCCCAAACCCTCATCGTTTTCCCTTCATATGTACAGTAGTGGCCAAAATTGTGGAAACCTTTTGGGAAAAGTGTATTTTTGAGGTTTGATGGCTAATAACACCACTTTTTTGGAGTAGTACCATAAAATTATATATCAATGGAAAGATAATGTAATGCAACAAAGTTTGTTCAATTATCTGTACTGTATTCTATGAAAAGTTATAGCCAAATAACCAGAAAAAGGAAGCACAACTTGCTTAGGTTGATATCAGATAGATTTCCTTCATCTGATTGTAGCCAATGAGCATGAGTGTTTAGAGAGCCAATCAGGTGTCATCTTGTTTTGGCAATGAGAAGGAGGGGGGGAGGTTGGATAGCGGAGGGGAGGGGAGGTTAGGGAAGGGAGGAGAGGAGAGGGAGAGAGAGGGAAAGGAGAAGACCACTCACTTTTTCTCAGCCCAACCCACCTCACAAAGTTGTTGTGGGGAATATTGGAAGAGGAAGGTATGTTGGATATGTACCATGGAGTCTAGTTCAGGGGTAGGCAACCCTGGCTCTTTTATGACTTGTGGACTTCAACCCCCAGAATTCCTGAGCCAGCATGGCTCAGCTTGGAAACCTCTCCATTTCTCCTCAGCATGGCTGGCTCAGGAATTCTCTGTAATGGATGGACAGAAGTTAGACAAATTCATATTATTTTAAAAAAAATCTTTGGTGTTAAATAATCCATAGAGAGAAACCTAAGCATTTCTCAGCATCTGAATACTTTATAGTTCTAAATATCTGTAAAGAACTAAACACTGGAGACACTTTAACATATACATTGAAGGAAGCTTTGTAGCTTTATCACTATATTTCAGTATTCAGGTATAATAAAACTCTGAAGCATTATTGAGTTACCTTTTGTTTATAGACAAAAAGGAGCCTTAAATAAATATTTGTTATGGCTGTGTTGCCAGAATATTTGCAGCCTCCAAACACTATGTAATGCAATTTAAAAGTTTTTATTCCAAAAACCACTGTGCTATTGCAAAGGATACTGGGACTCATTTTTTGGAAAGTGTATGGCTTTACTGGAGCACGTTTAACCAAGGTTGGCCAGAAGTCACAGCATTCTGGTTTGTTCAGCCCATTAACACCTTCAAAGAACAAATTTTGGGCTGGTGACAAGAAATTTTTGACCCATTGCCTCATAGCTACTAATTAGACAAAAGGCAAGCTTGCTGCCTCTTCTAAAAAGCCATATTGATTGAGTGCATAAAAGCTATCGACTAGCAAAATGTCAGCTATTTCAGAACTAATGTTAATTATTGACTGTGCAATCATGTCAGATTTAATGGGGTTGTAATTACATGCAGTGTTTTCATATTCCAATTTCCTCTTGGCAGGAACACAGACATTGTGAACAAAACTGATGAAGAAAAGTGACTCAGGGCGAGAAAGAGAACGGTTCTTATTGATCAGTAGAAGATAAAAGGGTGGTCTTTCAGGACAATGCCCTTCTCCACTTTGTTTATATTCCCACAACACGCTTAGCCTTACATTATTATCTTGCTTAATTCATGTTGTTGCATTGTCTGAATACAGGCTGGGCGAGCATCTGCCAAAATAGCCACTGTTGAAAGAAAAATCTTCATGAGGGTCCAGTCCAAGCTGGGAATAATAAAAATGGAGACTGCTTTAGAAAGAAGGTTGTCGTTTATTTAAGAGAAGAGCCAGACAGAAAGTTGACTCTGGAAAAAACTGACCACATGGAGCAGAGTGGCTTTTATACCTTCTGGGGCTCTTGAGGTTGTTTCCTGTTCCTGTTTGCGGCTTTGTATTTCCTGTGTCATATACTTTGATCTGAGTCTGAGTGTACCCTTTTGGTATTGGTGGATTAATCCTATTATATCTCCTCTCCTTAGAATTTGGGTGGGGGTATGTAGATTTTAGGTGTCTTTGTCTCCCTAATTTCTAGCTTCCTGGCTCCAACCTTCCTGAATGGATTATTGAATTTGCATTTCTAGGGCAGTGATGGCGGACCTTTTAGAGACCGAGTACCCAAAAACTGGCCCCGCTCCACCTCCATCCCCTGCCCTGCCCCTGCTCCATCCCACATCCCCTGGCCTGCCTGCCCGCAGGGCCACTCAACACCTCCAGGGCCCACCGCAGATCGCCCAGGCAGCCCAGCAGTGCTATGATGGCCACACCCTCTGCCTGTGCCCTGCAGCATCAACTGTGAATTATGGGTTGTGAGGGCAGCGTCTTGTTTACGCTGCCTGGCTGCCATGTCCTTGGCTGCGCTGCTCCGTGTGGGCCACGCTCAGGGGCGACTCTCCTTCAGGGTGGCTGCTGGAGAGGAGGGGGTCGCAGGGGGAGGCGAGGCTGGGGCAATGGCACATGTGCCCACAGCGGGCTCCGAGTGCCGCCTCTGGCACCCATGCCATAGGTTTGTCACCACTGGCCTAGGGGCTGAGGCTGATTTCTGGGGGCTGGTTTCTGTCTTTTTTTAAGATCTTCTCCATTATTCCTTTGGGGAAATATATTCTGCCTTTTTAATATTTCCCAAAATATTTCTTTCTCTGGATTCTTCCCACACCACCATCCCTGGTGAATTAAATTGAGAACAAAATATATAGAGCCAGTTTGGTTTAGTGCAGAGGTAAGCAACCTTGACTCTTTTATGACTCGTGGACTTCAACTCCCAGAATTCCTGAGCCAGCCATGCTGAGGGGAAAGGGAATTCTGGGAGTTGAAGTCCACGAGTCATAAAAGAGCCAAGGTTGCCTACCCCTCGTCTAGTTGTTTGAAACAAGCTCTAGAAAAAGCTCTTTTGCGATATTGAGGTATATCAGTTGTTGAATATTTTTCTAACTGGAAGGGTGATTTATGTTGAGCCAACTGCTTCAAAGACTTATATACGCAAATAAGCCCATCCGCAGATAAGCCAGCCCTCAAATTTTTAAACAGGACACCATGAAATAGCACTAAGCTGACCCACATTTTCACGTTTGTTTTGTTAAAAATTAAAGGGTTGACTTCTCCATGGATGGGCTTATATACGTGTATTTACAGCTGCATTGACTGTTTATATACCCAGAGTAACATAACAGCTCTTTGTGCAGAGGATTGTAGTTCTAGGAACAGCTAAGATCTTGCACAGAACCCTCAAACTCTCAGATTCCTGCTAGATGACCCAAGATTCAGGAAGATACAGACTATCCATAAGGTTGAGAAGGAAAATATTACATATATATTGGCACCTGAAATTTTCAGTTTATCTGTGAGTGTAGGGTATATGGTACTTGTCTTCACACTCACTTACCAAGTACATGGTATGAAACAACACGGGCCTGTTTATCAGCCAGCTTGTTGTAAACAGTGATTTAGGTTGCGAGGAATGAACAGACTCCGAATTATCAAGCTGGGCTTCCGTACCTAAGGGAGGACTAGACCTAGATCTCCTTTATTCTAGTCAAGCACTTTAACCTATCTAGCAGACGTCTTGATTCTGTAGCTTTCATTTTGGACAGAAAGGGGCCCGTGCCATAGCCTGCATAAGGATTTATTTATTTTTTATTGTTCATTGCGCAGTTAGTCAGATGTTCAGGCTGGATTTGACATTTTTGTCCACCTATCGAGTCCTTCCCAAGGACCTGGGATAGGCAGATGTGGATGTTTGATGGTGTTAGAGGTATCGTCACAGGATGTAAGGTGTTCCGAGTAAAGCTGCCTTTTGCAATTGACTGATATGGATTTTGTCAATGCCGATGCTGTTCAAGTGGTGCTTCAGTTGTTTTGGGATTCCATCCAAGGCACTTATCAACATTGATATTATCTTTGCTCTCTTTTGCTACAGTTATTCTACTTCTGTTTGTCTTGGCATTTTAATATTTTCTCCAATTATTATTCATTATTATTACGGATCATTGCACAGCCAGCCAGATGTTCGGGCTGGATTTGGCATTTAATCCACCTACTGAGTTCTTCCCAAAGATCCGGGATAGGCAGATGTTGCTTTGATGGTGTTAAAGGTGTCGTCATAGGATGGATGCTGTTCTGAGTCAAGCTGCCTTTTGCAATTGACTGATGGTGATTTTGTCAATGCCGATGGTATTCAAGTGGTGCTCCAGATGTATTGGAATCACAGCTAAGGTGCTTATTACTATTGGTACTATTATTATTATTTATTAATTACTATTCTGAAAATGAAATTATCAGGATTCCTATTTAGAACAAATTTAGATGGTTATCTATCTTCCCTTAATCGGATATCTGGAAAGAACACACTTGGAATCTTTCATGCAAATTATATTTTAAAAAAGTGTACACTGACAAACTATGTTTTAAATTTGGAAATAAGTATAATGAAGTTCATAAAATTAAGAATCTTGGGCAATTTGCATAAAAAATCTTTAAAAAGCACATGCTAGGGGAAGGAATACATGAACATTTCCCTATATTCTAAGAAGTCATTAAAAAAGATTGAACGGTTATGTTGGGGGAAAATTTTTTTTTCCATCCCACCTATCTATAATCTATGTACCAGCCAGAAAGTAATCCACAGATTTCACTCCTCTTAATTACCAGGTTTGGAATTATATGTTTACTTTTCTGAAAACATATGAATGCTAGTTGTGAGATTCAAAAGTAGAACCCATTTGGAGAAGATCAAAGAAATACACTATTCATCAATATACTAATTATGGAAGTATAAAAATAAATTATTATTGACTGTTAATTAACTGCTATTGATTGTGTGGTTTTTTTAAAATTATGAACCAAGACAACACGCTGTACACCAGGCACTAAGGATTGTTATTGTAAAAAAAATCAATAAAACATTTAAAAAAAAAAGTAGAACACATTTCACCAATCTGCCAAGCCAAAATATGGCAAGTAATTTTGAGTTGCATCCTCTCAAATGTAAAAGAACTCCAATTTTGATGTCCTTCAAGAAGTATGGTTTTCCTATTACAGAATTTTCAGCAATAGCCTTGTGAGGGATAGTGACTTTGGACTTAATGCCTACATTCAGGAAACGCAGGTTAGAGAATCCATCAAAAGGTAATACAGGTAGTCCTAAACTTAGGACCACATTTGAGCCCAATTTATTTATTTATTTATTTTGGACTTATATGCCGCTCCTCTCCGAAGACTCGGAGCGGCTTACAACATATATATAAAACAATAATTACAATCTAGTCCAAGCAAAAAATATATAAAAAATAAAACCCCACACATATTCATCATTCACACAACAACCCACAATCATCCCCAGGCCTGCCGGCAAAGATAGGTTTTTAAATTCTTTCAGAAGGCCGGGAGAGTGGGAGAAACGCGGACTTCAGGAGGCAGTTGGTTCCAGAGGGCGGGCGCCACAACAGAGAAGGCCCTCCCCCTAGGGCCCACTAGACGACATTGTTTCGCTGACGGGACCCGGAGGAGGCCGACCCTGTGCGCTCTCACCGGTCGTAGGGAAGTGTGTGGCAGAAGGCGGTCCCGTAAGTATCCTGGTCCCATGCCATGAAGGGCTTTATAGGTAATAACCAACACTTTGAATTGCGCTCGGAGACTGATAGGCATGCGGAGAGTTGGCGAAATGTGGGCACGACGTGGAAGGCCCACAATTGCTCGCGCAGCTGCATTTTGCACTAATTGTAGTCTCTGAACACTCTTCAAGGGTAGCCCCATGTAGAGAGCGTTGCAGTAGTCGATCCTCAAGGTGACAAAGGCATGTGTGACTGTGAGGAGAGACTCCCGATCCAAATAAGGAGTGCAACTGGTGCACCAGGCGAACCTGGGCAAATGCCCCCCTTGCCACAGCCGACAAATGATGTTCCAATGTCAGCTGTGGATCAAGGAGGACTCCCAAGTTGCTAAGTGAGACATTTATTTAGTGAGTTTTGCCCCCATTTTACAACTTTTCTTGCCACAGTTGTAAAGGGAATCACTGTAGCCGTTAAGTTAGTAACACGGTTGTTAAGTGAATCTGGCTTCCGCATTGACTTTGCTTGTCAGAAGTTCACAAAAGGGGATCACGTGACCCCCCCCCGGGACACTGCAACCGTCCTAAATATGAGTCAGTTGCTAAACATCTGGATTTTGTTCACGTGATTGTGGGGATGCTGCAACGGCTGTTAAGTGTGAAAAAATGGTAATAAGTTACTTTTTTTCAGTGCTGTTGTAAATTTGAACGGTCACTAAATAAACTGTTGTAAGTCGAGGATTACCTGTACACATAGGCAGCACATTATTTCCCTTTTATAGAACTCAAACTTTTAGCAGTGGCTGCTTTATCTTTTATCTATCTCAAGTCTACTATTCAGTGTATTTGGAACAGAATAGACAACCATTAGTTCAGATACTTCAGCCACCAAACAACAGACAATTCTCTTGTTCTCAAAGTCTCCAGACCTGTGGCTGCCTCTGTTTATGTATTGATGTATTTTTCTTCTGTGCATGTCTTGCCTGCAGTCTTCTTAATGACCTCTTGGTATTCTGATATTTGTTGTTGGTGTGCAAGTTAAGTAGAAAAACAAAGACAGAATGAGAATAGGTTATTTCAGAGTATTGGATTCAATATCAAATGAGGAAAGAGTACACTATTTCTTCATGGTTTAACAAGATAATAGAATTGGAAGGGATCTTGGGAGTTCAGCTCTGTGTAGTTGCTTTTCTCATATACCGAATGTAGTGAATGCATAATATTTTCTAAAACTTTTTTTTAAAATGTTTAAGTGAGGTTTTTGTAGCTACATGGTTAACATTGATTTTTCCCCGATCTGATTCCTTCAGGCAAATTGAGACTACAATTCTCAGAATCCTGAGTCATGCTGCTTGACATCTAAAGAGTTGCAGGCCCAACAATTTGAAGCTATCATATTGGGGGTGGGGGAAATAGATTAAATTATAGTTTTCGTGTAGCTGCATGAATCTTAATCTCCTTCAGTCCATAATCAGAAGATGAGAAGATGTTGCTTTTATTTTCAAAGCAGAAGATTCTAGTTATAGAATTTACAGGTGGCCAAGGAACAAACAAACCAACTTTCGTACCCAATTAATTCTAGCTTGTTTTTTTTTGTCTGTTTTTTGTCTGGCTACAGTGAGAAGTTGCAGTTAGTTGAAAACTTCCCCTTAGTTCTAGATGACAAAATATCTTAGGTCATCCCTGGCTATTGCCCATATTTATTTATTTTATATTATATTTCTTTACTTGTATCCCACTTTTTTATTTTTATAAATAACTCAAGACCACGAACATCCAAATACACCTTCCTCCTCCTATTTTCCCCATAACAACAACCCTGTGGAGGTGGGTTGTTAAGTTATGGAAGTTATTGTTATGTATTGAGGTTAATTGCTTAGAAACTGTTGGAACCAGTCTGCACCTGTTTAAGCTCCAGACTGACTGTCTACATGCTAATTATCTTGTCTTTAAGAGGGAAATACTGCTTTAATTCTATTGGCTGCCGCCAATACAGTGAGCTGTACAAATAGTGGTTAAGCTGCAGTTTGGACTGCTTCTGTTGTTAACTGAATAAAGAGTTGTTGTTTGCACCATCCACCTCGTCAATGCCTCACCGAATTCGAAACGTAACAGTTATGATGATTATATTGTTGCTCAAATACTAGGTTGTGTCCAACGCTTTGCAACCCCATGGACCATAGCATGCCAGGTCCTCCTGTCCTCCACTGTCTCCTGGAGTTTGCCCAAATTCATGTTCATTGAGTCAATGATACCATCTACCCATCTCATCCTCTGCCGTCCCCTTCTCCTTTCGCCTTCCGTCTTTCCCAACATCAGGGAGTTTTACAAGAAAGGGTCCTCTCTTCCCATTTGGTGGCCAAAGTATTTGAGCTTCAGCTTCAATATCTGTCCTTCCTTTAGGACTGACTGATTGGATCTCCTTGCAGTTCAAGGGACTTTGTCTCAATGGAGACAAAGACACCTAAAATCTACATACCCCCACCCAAACTCTAAGGAGAGGAGACATAATAGGATTAATCCACCAATACCAAAAGGGTACACTCAGACTCAGATCAAAGTACATGACACAGGAAATACAAAACAGGAACAGGAAACAACCTCAAGAGCCCCAGAAGGTATAAAAGCCACTCTGCTCCATGTGGTCAGTTTTTCCCAGAGTCATCTTTCTGTCTGGCTCTTCTCTTAAATAAACGACAACCTTCTTTCTAAAGCAGTCTCCATTTTTACTATTCCCAGCTTGGACTGGACCCTGATGAAGATTTTTCTTTCAACAGTGGCTATTTTGGCAGATGCTAGCTCAGCCTGTATTCAGACAATGCAACAACATGAATTAAGCAGGATAATAATGTAAGGCTAAGCGTGTTGTGGGAATATAAACAAAGTGGAGAAGGGCATTGTCCTAAAAGACCACCCTTTTATCTTCTACTGATCAATAAGAACCGTTCTCTTTCTCGCCCTGAGTCACTTTTCTTCATCAGCTTTGTACACAATGTCTGTGTTCCTGCCAAGAGGAAATTGGAATATGAAAACACTGCATGTAATTACAACCCCATTAAATCTGACATGATTGCACAGTCAATAATTAACATTAGTTCTGAAATAGCTGACATTTGGCTAGTTGATAGCTTTTATGCACTCAATCAATATGGCTTTTCAGAAGAGGCAGCAAGCTTGCCTTTTGTCTAATTAGTAGCTATGAGGCAGTGGGTCAAAAATTTCTTGTCACCAGCCCAAAATTTGTTCTTTGATGGTGTTAATGGGCTGAACAAACCAGAATGCTGTGACTCCTGGCCAACCTTGGTTAAACGTGCTCCAGTAAAGCCATACACTTTCCAAAAAATGAGTCCCAGTATCCTTTGCAATAGCACAGTGGTTTTTGGAATAAAAACTTTTAAATTGCATTACATAGTGTTTGGAGGCTGCAAATATTCTGGCAACACAGCCATAACAAATATTTATTTAAGGCTCCTTTTTGTCTATAAACAAAAGGTAACTCAATAATGCTTCAGAGTTTTATTATACCTGAATACTGAAATATAGTGATAAAGCTACAAAGCTTCCTTCAATGTATATGTTAAAGTGTCTCCAGTGTTTAGTTCTTTACAGATATTTAGAACTATAAAGTATTCAGATGCTGAGAAATGCTTAGGTTTCTCTCTATGGATTATTTAACACCAAAGATTTATTTAAAATAATATGAATTTGTCTAACTTCTGTCCATCCATTACAGATGGCATGGTCTACAACAGGAATCTCCAAAACTTTAAGACTTGTGAATTTCAATTCCCAGAATTCCTCAGCCAGCCCTGCTGGGAGTTGAAGTCCACAAGTCTTAAAGTTGCCAAGTTAGGAGACCCCTTGTCCACAAGATCCATCCATTCAAACCAGGAACCCAACAGTCAGAAATAATTAAGCCTGAATACCAAAATATCTGAAAGGACCCACACTGGAAGATGATCCCTAGAACCAAGCAATGTCTTAAGAAAATCTTTCTCAAACTCTTAGTCTGTTAGCTCCTTTTCAACCAACAATTAGCATTAAAAGTCATAAGCTTTTATGAGTTACAACTGATTTCATGAGATGAAATTTTTGTTACCGTAAATAAACACAGCTCTCCTTCTTCAGATGGCTTATATTTCAATACCCACCATCTCCAATATTATCAGTGTTGGCTTACTTTTTAAGGCTCAGTTAAATTACCAAAACCTCATTGGACCAGGTTTACTAGCCATCATCAAAATTCTCATATCTGCCCAGGTTTCCTTCTGGATGCCTAAACATTCTGAGTCACAACCAGAAGGGACAATGACTATAGAGAGTGTCCACTCTCAGGAAAATTTCTGATTCAAACTTCATCTATTCAGGGCACCAGACAAAGCTCTTTTAATTTTCTTCATTGACTGAACATCTTTAACAGGGTGCTTTCCGGATGTAAAATCCTATAAACTACTTGTCACCATTCCAACTAATGAACCCAATCAAGCAAACACCTTTGAGACATTCCGATGTAATGTAAAACTTTATTGAGTACATCATTTTGGCACATATGGAAGCAAAACCAGTTCTGGCAAACCCTAGCCCAAACCCCTATAGTAAAAGTATAGAATTCCCCCTCCCATTCATGAACAGGTCACCTTGCCCAATTAGGCCAAATTATATTGTTTTGAGAAAATGTCTCTGAGTCGGGTCAGACACCTGGCAAATCATCCTTGATTCTCACGGTCTGCCTTCTTTATCTTTATAGCCGGCATTCCGTTTCCCCATCCTTCCCCCCAAGTTCTTTGGCAAGCTAAGAAGCAATAATTGTTGCACCAGCAAAATGAGCTTCAAGCTTGACACCACCGCAATATTCTTGGTCCTTCTTGTGAGCTTCTCACTGGTGTTATGGTAACAAAATATTAGATTACTTTTCATTATTGCTTTTAAGATGAAAGTGTTTTTTTTACCATATTGGGAAAATGTTGGATAGAACAATCTTATCCAGATTTTAGAGCATTCTAATCATGGAATCCAAAGATGCTTTTCAAAAGGCAACTGGACTTCTTTGTTTTTTCATGAGGACATTTCGCTTCTCATCCAAGAAGTTTCTTCAGTGGTGAGGAATGGAAGGATTTATATTATATATTTTGTAAAGAATATAAATCCTTCTATTCCCCACCTTTCTGTCAGAATTGAAGAAGCTTCTTGGATGAGAAGTGAAACGTCTTCAAGAAAAAACATAGAATAGAATAGAATAGAATAGAATAGAATAGAATAGAATAGAATAGAATAGAATAGAATAGAATAGAATAGAATAGAATAGAATAGAATAGAATAGAATAGAATAGAATAGAATAGAATAGAACAGAGTGGAATGGAATGGAATGGAATGGAATGGAATGGAGTAGAGTAGAGTAGAGTAGAATAGAGTAGAATAGAGTAGAGTAGAGTAGAACAGAACAGAACAGAACAGAACAGAACAGAACAGTGGAATGGAACGGAGTAGAGTAGAGTAGTGTAGAGAATAGAATAGATTGGAATGGAATGGAATGGAATAGAATAGAATAGAATAGAATAGAATAGAATAGAATAGAATAGAATAGAATAGAATAGAATCTGGAAGGGACCTTGGAGGTCTTCTATTCCAGCCCCCTGCTCAAGCAGGAGAACCTACACTGTCTCAGACAGGTGATTGTCCAGTCTCCTCTTAAAAATCTCCAGTGATGGAGCACCCACAATTTCTGGGAGTAAGCTGTTCCACTGGTTGATTGTCCTCACTGTCAGGAAGTTTCTCCTTAATTCCAGGTTGCTTTTCTCTTTGATCAGTTTCCAACCATTGGTTTTTTTTAACACATTTTATTGGTTTTTTAATTCTTAAGAAAAGGTACTCAGGACACACCATGGTGTTTGGGTAATCAAACATTCAAAAGTGAAAACATATATAAACAACTCAACTCAATACATTCACTGTCCCCTCTCTATTTCCCTCAAATAAATGGAAGGCTCTTCCTACCGAGGAGAACAGGAGGGATCACAAACTCTGGCAGACCAAATGCAAGGCGATAGTTATGAAAGCCAAGAGAGACTTTGAGGAGCATATAGCCAAGAATATTAAAAATAATAACAAAACCTTTTTTAAGTACATCAGAAGCAGGAACCCAACCAGAAAATCAGTTGGGCCACTTGATAACAATGGTCAGAAGGGGATAATCAGAGAAGACAAGGAGATTGCTGAGAGGCTAAATGACTTCTTTGCCTCCGTTTTCACCGAGGAGGATAGAGAACATCTGCCTGCCACTGAATTAGTTTTCCCAGGGAGGGAAATAGAAGAATTAAACCTGATAGAGATAAACAAGGAAGATGTTCTTGCATGCCTTTCTAAACTAAATGTCAACAAATCGCCGGGTCCAGATGGCATCCACCCTAGAATTCTCAAGGAACTCAAGTGTGAAATTGCTGAACATCTAGCTAAAATATACAATCTTTCTCTAAGATCAGGCACTATACCGGAGGATTGGAGGGAAGCAAATATAACCCCGATCTTCAAGAAAGGATCCAGAGGTGATCCAGGAAACTATAGACCAGTCAGTCTAACCTCAGTTCCAGGAAAACTGATGGAAACCATTATTAAAGATAAAATTACAGGGCACATAGAAAAACAGGCATTGCTGAATGAAAATCAACATGGTTTCTGCAAAGGCAAATCATGTCTTACTAACTTGTTAGAATTCTTTGAGGGTGTAAATAAATACATAGATAAAGGGGCCCCAGTTGATATTGTATATCTTGACTTTCAAAAGGCTTTTGACAAAGTTCCTCACCAAAGGCTCCTAAAAAAGCTCTCCAGCCACGGAATTAGAGGACAGGTCTTGTCCTGGATTGGTAACTGGCTAAATTGTAGGAAGCAAAGGGTGGAATAAATGGACAATTCTCCGGATGGAAAGAAGTGAGAAGTGGTGTACCCCAAGGTTCAGTTTTGGGACCTTTACTTTTTAATTTATTCATCAATGATCTGGATGTAGAAGTTAATAGTGAGGTAGCCAAGTTTGCTGATGACAAATTATTCCGGGTTGTGAAAAGTGAAACTTATTGTCGGGAGCTCCAGAAGGATCTCTCGAAATTGTGTGAGTGGGCAACAAAGTGGCAAATGCATTTTAACCTAAACAAGTGCAAAGTTATGCACATCGGGGCAAAGAACCCCAATTATACTTACCAACTGATGGGGACCAAACTTTCTGAGACAACCCAAGAAAGGGATCTTGGGGTTTTGGTGGACAGCTCGATGAAGATGTCAACCCAATGCGCAGCAGCAGTAAAAAAAGCAAATTCCATGCTTCGCATGATTAGGAAGGGAATCGAAAATAAGTCAGCAAGTGTTGTATTGCCTCTGTACAAATCGATGGTGAGACCACACTTGGAGTACTGTGTACAGTTCTGGTCACCGCACCTCAAGAAGGATATAATGGAACTGGAAAAGGTGCAAAAAAGGGCAACAAGAATGATCAAGGAAATGGAGCGCCTCCCTTATGAAACCAGATTGCAACACCTTGGTCTCTTCAGCCTTGAAAGACGGCGTTTAAGGGGTGACTTGATCGAAGTGTATAAAATCATGCATGGGATAGAAAAGGTGGATAGAGAAAAATTCTTTTCTCTATCACACAATACCAGGACAAGGGGGCACTCCCTAAAGCTCATAGCTAAGAAAGTGAGGACAAATAAAGGGAAATATTTCTTCACCCAGAGGGTCATTGATTTATGGAATTCACTTCCAGAAGAGGTCGTGACAGCTGTCAGCCTTGACAGCTTCAAGGCAGGGCTAGATAGATTCATGGATGCAAAGTGTATCGATGGTTATTAAAACGGATGTCCATGTGCCGCCTCTATGTTGGTTGAGGCAGGCAGGATTCCCTTGGGTACCATTTGCTGGGGGTCAAGGGAAAGGGAGGGTTTTGCCTTCTCTTTATGCTCAAGATCCCCATGTACAATTGGTGGGCCACTGTGTGACACAGAATGCTGGACTCGATGGGCTTTGGCCTGATTCAGCATGGCTCTTCTTATGTTCTTATGTTCTTAAATAGCATAATGTGTTTAAAATATTCCATTTCTAATTTAAATTTCTATTACTGCTAAACCTGTTTTAAAACTTTGTCAGTTTACAATTACCATAATCAAATTTAACTTTAAATCAACAAGTTATCAATTCAGGTATCCCTTCCAGATATATTCTAATTCTTAATCTCTCACATCCCTCATTTTATCGCAATCTCATTTATTTCTTCTTCCACTACACAATAGATATCCTAATTAAAATAAAAAATTAATCTACCCTATACATATCAATCTCTTTAAGATAACAAAATAAGGACTTCCGGTTTCCGGTCACGAGGACCGGAGCCATTTGAGTAAAGCTCCATAACGGGGCTTACCTTTTTCGCTTAAAAAAGCGGTTTGCCGAGAGAGGGAAGCGCCAGAAAAGAAGGCGCTTCCGAAGAGGACCCTCGGCTCGCCCGGATGGGGCCAAAATTGCCGCCGAGGGACCTGGGAGAACAGCGGACGGCAGGCCCGATGAAGCCGCGAGGCCGCGCAGCCGAAGGGAGCCGGCGAGAGCGGGGAGAAGACGGCGAGTGGCGAACGACATCGGTGAGACCTGCAAGGGTCGAATAGCGCGCCAAGGGACGCTAGCCACAGGGAGAGACCAGCGGCGGGAGGAGGACCCTCAGAAGACCCCCCGAAACCCTGAAAAGGTACCGGAGGCGGCAAGGAGGAGCCAGGCGGGTGGAGGAGGAGAAGACCGAGAGGGCGAGCGGAGGCGAAGCAACAAAGATAAGGGGGGGAAACCTTATAGAAACGCCGTTCTTCCTCCCCCACAGCGGGTGGCGAGCTTGGGGAATCCAGACCCAGAAGCTTTAGGAAAGGACTAATTTTCCCTGGCTAAAATGAGGCTTCAGAAGGAATGAGTCACGTTTAGAGCTTACCTCCTGAGAAACTACTCAAAAGCCTGAAGCCTGACTGTTTATGTGCCTGAAGATTAGTTGTACTGCACCTTGAGAAAAGGGCCATCTGCACAAGCCCCAAGCCCCAGATCCTCTCCTCTTTGTATCACCCCTGCCAGTACTACAAAGTTTACCTGAAAACAAATTACGCCCCCTAGTGGACTACTATTTTGCTGTTAAAATATGAACTGTGAGACATGAACACTTGCTAACTTTTAACAGAAGAATTTGATCCAATCTACCCTATCAGCTTGATAATCTTGCAAAGGAACAATTCTCTCACAACTCTTTGCAGTAAGGGGTGGCTTTAAGGGTTGACAGACCAACAGGAGAAGAAGCTCAAAATGGCTGCCAAACGAACGAAACAGACCAAACTGCCACACACAAAGGGAGCTGCATCCTCCCCGGCCCAGCCCTCTAATCAACCAGGCAACACCCCACTCACCCCCACACACCCCCATCCAACTGCAGGCCCTCAGACCCATACGCCAACCCATGCCTTCCCAACGGCACACATGATCCAAGAACTAAAAGAGACGATAGAGACGCTGATAAAAAGGATGGATGGCATGGACAGAAAATTAGAGGAAATGCCTCTTAACATAAACTTATGACTAATGTTGTTTGCTTTAAAACTGTTAAAGCGGACTGAATCTCTACCTCAGGATATGAAACTTTTACCTCAGGATCTCCGGTTAGGGACTATAAAAGTTTGCACTAGTAATGGGATGAAGTCAATTCAGAAGCGCAAACGAACAATATGCAATAAACTAGATACAGCAGATAGACCATATATAAGAGAAACACCAAACAAACAAAAGGTACTCGGAGTATACTTGAAGAGGGAAGGGAGGAGGGAAGAACGTTTACTAAAACAGATGTTTACAAAGATTAATACCTAATGTTGTATGCTATGTTCTAGGATGATTGTTTAGCAATAGGATCTTTGGTTTAATGTTGACCACATTAATATGGAACCAGATAAGAGAAACACCAATCAAACAAAGTGTAACAGGAGTATAGTTGAGGCTAGACGCGAGGGGTGGGAAAAAGGCTTACTAATTCAGATGTTTTCAGTGACTAATACCTAGTATTGTATATCAGGTGCCATGATGATTGCTGCACAATATGTTTTTTTTTATGTTCAATGTTGATTGTTTTAATAAAAGAATTTTATATTAAAAAAAAAAGAAAATTAGAGGAAATGGACACAAGGATGGAGAAAAGATGCATAGAAGCAGAACAGAAGATGGAGGAAAGATGCAAAGACATAAAACGGATGTTGGCGGACCAAGGTAGAGACCTAGAGAGAAAGTGGGAAGAACAACGCAGAGCGATGGCCACAGACCTGGACCAAATGAAGAAGGCAATGCAAGCACACTATAAGAGAATAGAGGATGAAATGGAGAAGAACCTTCAGGAAATCAGGGAGAATACGGAAAAGAGGATGGAAGAAGTGGAGAACCACATAGAGGGACAGATAGCAGAGATGAAAGGGGTGGCCCAAGACCAGTCCACCATGATGCAATACTGGCAAATGGCGTCGGCAATCAGGTTTAGAGGGTGGAATGAGACAACAAACGAAACCCAAGGAGGCCTGCTCAGGACCTTTGTAGGGGCCCTGGCAACATTTCTGGGTAAGAAAACCGAAGAGATTGCGTGGCAATTCGATAGAATCTACAGAGTTGGCTCATGGAGGTCAGCAAACAGGCATCAACCAAGAGACGTGGTCATCCATTTCGCAACTCAGGGGCTCCGGAACCTCATCTCCGTTACTTCCTATAAAAAGAAATTTTACATAGAGGAGCAGGAGGTGAAGGTACTGAAAGAGATCCCCCCGGCGATGCTGAGAGACAGAAAGGACTACAAATTCCTGATCAACAAACTGAGACCACACGCTCTGCACTATCGATGGAAAACCCCAACAGGGATGTCACTTCTCTATAGAAACAAAAGATACTACTTGAACTCGGTCCAGAAAGCCAAAGACTTCCTTGAAAAGGAACTGAAGTCGGACGGCCCTCAATACACTACGAGGGAAGACACAGATGGACCACTGAAAAGCGGAAGGGATCGAGATCGACGAGCAAACCACGCAGAAGCACAGACCGGCGCAGTAGCAGAAGAAAGGAATGGACCACCTCGAGATACGATGGCACGGAGAACAGAGGGCAACAAAAACAAGGAAGCAGAGCAATCTACAGAGGGCAGGCTACTTGGATCCACTACCAAACGCACACACCAGCAAGACAAGACCCCACAACTCAATATGAGCACCAATCCAGATATCATGGGAACGAGACCAAAGAAGAAAGCAGGAGAAAGAACAGAAGTGGTCTCGCAAGAGTATCCTGAAACAGATAATGACAACTAAATATTTGACTTGGAATGTTAACGGACTAAACTCCCCCCAGAAAAGGAGAAAAATACTCCACTACCTAAACCAAGGTAAAAGCGATATAATCTGCCTACAAGAAACACACATCAGAGCGGCAGACCAGAAATACCTGATCAATTACAAACTAGGCGCACACTTTGTGGCAGCGGCGCCAAGAAAAAAGAATGGGATTGTTATATATGTAAAGAAACATGTAATAGCTAAGCTAATAGAGTCTGACCCCCAGGGTAGATACCTGGCAATTGAAATAACACAAGAAGACAAGAAGATTCTAGTAATGGGCATATACGCACCTAATCAACAACAAGGCAAATTCTACAAAAGGATACACAAGAAATTAATACAACTTAACTACAGATCTTACGTTATACTGGGCGACTGGAACGGGGTCATAGAGACCGCCCTAGACAAAAAAAGAACTGCACCTAACCCGCAAAAGCACTCCAAGTTGCCTAAATCCTTCTTTGACATGAAGGAAGACCTCGAACTGACAGACGTATGGAGGGAAAGGCACGGCAAAGAACAAGAATTCACTTTTTTCTCTGACAGACATCAATCATTCTCCAGAATTGACTTTATATTAACATCTAGCGACTTGCTAGTTTGTCTAAACGCGGTGAAAATCCTACCCAAAGTGCTAACAGATCACAACCCTGTGAGGATGGAATTAAGACACAGCTTGAAACAGAGGAGATCCTGGAGAATTAATGAAAACCTGTTTAGACACGAAGAAAAGGTGGCTGAATGCAAACATGCTATGAAGGAATTCTTCAACATAAATATGAACAATGAAACACCGATAGAAATGATTTGGGACGCCAGCAAGGCGTACATGCGCGGGATTCTTATGGACATGAATAACAGGCACCGTCGCAAACAAGAACAAAAAAGAAAAGAGTTAGAAGACGAGATAAGTAAGAGGGAGCGGCTATTAATAAAAAGACCAGAAGACAAAGTCACCAAAGAAGGAATCAAGATCTTAAGAAAGCAATTTGACATGTTGATGGCAGACCAAGTTGCAAGGAATATACAATATGCAAAACATAAGACATTCTGCAAGGCCAACAAACCGGGTCAATGGCTGGCCTACATCATAAGAAAGAAACAGAAATCCCGCATAATTGAAAAGATAGAATACAAAGACAAGGAGGAATTTCGACAAGAAACCATCAAGAAAGCCTTCACAGAGTTCTACTCGAAGCTATATGCCGAGGAGAAGACACAGGACAAAGAGATAGATAAGTTTCTACAAAACGAAAAGATACAGGCAATCACCGACACACAAAGAGAGGCCCTGAATGCCTTAATCACAAAGGAGGAAATACACTCAGCGATCAAACAACTGAAAACAGGAAAATCGCCCAGGACGGATGGGATAACAGCGACTTACTACAAGTATCTCCAGGAGGAGATGTTAGAACCCCTCAGAAAGCTATTTGTCAACATACAAGAAGGAGGCCAAGTCCCACCATCCTGGAAAACAGCCTACATTTCGTTAATCCCCAAGGAGGGGAAAGATAACACACAACCCGCAAACTACAGACCCATCTCACTACTAAACACGGACTACAAAATCTTCACAAAAATTTTGGCCAATAGATTAATGACTGTACTACAAAAAACAATACACCCGGACCAAAGGGGATTTATACAAGGACACCAGATGAAAACCAACGTGAGACAGCTGTTGAACATAATAGAGTACTTGGACAGGCACAACCAGGTACCCGCCACCCTTATGTTTGTGGATGCAGAAAAAGCCTTCGACAGACTGAATTGGCCGTTTCTGACGAACTTGGTCCAGAAGATGAAAATGGGAGCACAGTTTCTCAACTCCATACTGGCAATTTACCAGAAACAAACAGGCCAGATCATTGTTAATGGAGACCTAACAGACTCATTCAACATAGAGAGAGGCACGAGACAGGGCTGCCCGCTGTCACCCCTGCTATTTGTCCTAACGCTGGAGATTCTACTGAACAGGATAAGAGCGGCAGAGGACATAAAGGGCATACAGATTAAACAACAAGATTACAGACTATGTGCCTTTGCAGACGACTTGCTGGTGACAATGTCGCAACCAGTACAGTCAGCAAGGAGATTGATGGAGATAATGGAAGACTATGGTAGGGTGTCAGGCTTCAAAGTAAATATATCAAAAACGAAGATGCTAGTCAAAAATCTAGACAACAAAGCAAAACAGGACCTGGAAAGAATAACGGGTTGTGAAATAGTCAAGACAGTTAAATACTTAGGAGTGGAGATAGAATCAACGAATGCGAAATTATACAAGAATAACTACGAGGTGCTGTGGAACAAGATACAAGCAGATCTGGAAAGGTGGAAAACACTACGACTGTCCCTGCTGGGCAGGATAGCAGCAGTAAAGATGAACGTATTGCCAAGATTTCTATTTCTCTTTCAAATGCTGCCCATACTCAAAAAGGATATGGACTTGGACAACTGGCAGAAGGGCATCAACAGATATATTTGAGATGGCAAGAGACCGAGGGTAAAACTAAAAATCATCCAGGACACAAGGGAGAGAGGGGGACTAAAAATGCCTAATCTAAAGCTATACTACTACGCAGCGACACTGGTGGCGTTGAGTGACTGGATCAACATGACGAATGATAGAATATTGAATGTTGAAGGGCATGGTCTCCTATTCGGCTGGCACGCATACTTGGTGTATGACAAAAAGGCAGACAAGAACTTCAAGGAGAACCCACTACGAATCCCATTGTTATGGGTCTGGAAGAAATATAAACACCTTATACACGACAAGATCCCCATCTGGACGATCCCCGGACACGCAATAGGGGATATAAACATATCCCAAGGGCAAGAAGTGGTGCCCTACAGTAAACTTGTACTGGAAGAAGAAAATGGGTTCTCCTTGAAACCCCAAACAACGCTAGCAGATGAAGGAATAGGAGGTACCTGGCTATTATATCTACAACTGCAATCACGGTGGCATAAAGACAAGAAGAAGGGTTTATCCCAGACTGACGAGAATCTAATTAAACAGATTAGAGAGCAGGGGATCATGCACATCAAACGAGTGTACAGCATTCTGATAGAAATGGGCTCTGAAACCGTGCTAGTCAAGAACTGTATGGTAAAGTGGGAACAAGACTTTGGGCATCCTATCACCATGGACACGTGGGAGAAAATCTGGGTGAGAAATGTAGAATTTACGAAATCGCAACACTTAAGGGAAAACTTCTACAAGATGTTCTATAGATGGCACCTAGACCCGAAAAAAATATCACTCATCTATCCAGACTCCCAGCCCAAATGCTGGAGGTGTGGTGACGGGGAGGCTACCTACTTTCATGTATGGTGGACATGCAGAAAAATCAAAGCCTTCTGGAGGAAGATATGGTGGACACTCCAAACCATTTTCAAAAAGCGTATTGAATTTCTACCTCAGGTTTTTTTGTTAGGGATCACAAAAGATTGCACTACCTCAGAGACGAACTTATTTCTGAACTTGATCACAGCAGCAAGACTGTTGGTGGGACAATACTGGAAGAATCCAGAAATACCGCCTATGGAAGAATGGACTTTGAAAGTAACAAATTTGGTGGAAATGGCAAAAATATCAGCATACTTGAAGGATCGCTCCAATGAACAATATTTGACAGACTGGAAACAGTGGATAGACTATATACAAGAGAAACACCAATCAAACAAAATGTATCTGGCGTTTAGTTGAGGCTCGACATGAGGAGGGAAGAATGTTTACCAAATCAAACGTTTACAAAAACTAACACCTAATGTTGTATGTTTATGTTCTAGGACGAATGTCTCTTAATATGATCTTATGCTTAATGTTGTTAGCTTTAATATTGAAAAGGCGGAGTGAATTTCTACCTCAGGTTGTGGAACTTCTACCTCAGGATCTCTGGTTAGGGACTATAAAAGATTGCACTATTACTGAGACGAAGTTAATTCAGAAGCGTGAATGAACAATATGTGATAGACTGGATACAGTAGACAGACCATATATAAGATTTACCTCAGTTTATTAAACTTCTACCTCAGGATCTTTGGTTAGGGATCATAAAAGATTGTACTAACACTGAGATGACTAATTTGTGATAGACTAGAAACAGTGGATAGACTATAGATAAGAGAAACACCAACCAAATAAAGTGTAACAGGCGTATAGTTAAAGCTTGACGTGAGGAGTGAAAAATGTTTATAAGACCAGACGTTTACAAAGATTAATACTTAGTGTTGTATATCAGGTGCTATGATGATTGATGCATACTATGATTTTATGTTCAATGTTGATTGTTTTAATAAAATAATTTTAATAATAATAATAAAAAAAGATAACAAAATAATGTTAAACCTTAAAACCATTGTTTTTCGTCCTTCCCTCTAGTGCTCTGGTGAACAACCTGGCCCCCCTCTGCCTTGTGGCGGCCCCTCAGATACTGGAACACTGCTATCATGTCTCCCCTATTTCTTCTTTTCTTTAGACTGGCCAAACCCAAATCCTGTAGCCTTTGTATGTTTTAACCTCCAGGCTTTTGATCATCTTAGAAGTCCAGTTCCCTTTTGAAAAAAGCACCTTTGGGACAGCCATGACCTGGATGATTGAGAATCAATCAATTGAGACTTCTAACTATGGAGGACTCTCAAACATCCATTTGTCCTGTTGTCTCTGGTCAATCATCTGGATGGAAAACACGTAGCAGAAATGCTATCCTCTTCTCTGTCTTCCTTCCTTTTCTCTTTATTTTAGCCAAATTTCCCACTCACTGTTTCTAAAGAAATGATGTAACAATTCCCACGAAAGTAAGTTATTTTGAGATATGAAAGGAATTGGCTGCCATTATTCTTGGAATTGGCTTTGGATTTAAACTTTAGGAGGGGAAAATGCCATGAAAAATGAAATCATGCGAATAATGTCATCAACAGTGAAATTGCCCATTTCCTGTGCTTGTTTCTTTGCAGTGAAATCAACACGTGAATGCCTAAAATTGTGCAGATCATTTTATTCATTTTTCATTCATCTTTCCTCATTCATTTTATTCATCTTTCTGCGGCATCCATATTATGTATTCCAGTACTTCTGGATCTCATCGGCTGTCAAAAAAGAGCCAACTTCAGCCCGCTTGGACAGGGATGTTGAACTGAATCTGTTCCAACGGTTAGAGCCTTCCTGTGGGATAATGGAAGCACAGATAACCATTCCGTTTCCAAAAATCCTCCTTTCCAGTAAATCACAGTCTAAGAGGTCAGCCCCAAAAGAGAATGTCTTTAAGTATGAACTCCTGGCTCAACATTCACCTTTTTCCAGAAAACACCAATTCTGCAAAGCAAGCATCTGAAAATAATTAGTCCCCTGTTGATTTCATGTGGTTTTTGTAGCAAAAAAAACCAGAAATGGCCTTTCCCTCCCTCTCTTCCTTCTTGCCTGCCTGACTGCCTACCTTCCTACCTATTTACCTACCTTAAATTTAGAGGTTACTTGACTCCAAATGGATGGAAACTAATCAAGGAAAGAAGCAACCTAGAACCAAGGAGAAATTTCCTGACAGTACAATAAACCAGTGGAACAGCTTGCATCCAGAAGTTGTGGGTGCTCCAACACGGAAGATTATTTTTAAAATGAGCGTCTCTTTACCTTTAGAAAGAAAAACCCTTGACCGCTCAACGTTTTACTACAGTATTTTTAAAGTATCTGTTTTAAAGTTCCCCCTTGTGTCTGTTAGCCATCAGTGCCATCTGGTGGACGTGGGTAAGACATTGTGATGAGATTGGCTTGCTGGATATATTGGAAACCAAAGACAAGATAGGTAAAAAAAATTTACAGAATAACAGAGTTGGAAGGGATATCGGAGGTCTTCTAGTCCAAAACCCTGCTCAACCAAGAGACCCTATACCATTTCAGACAAATAGCTATTTAATCTCTTCTTTAAAATCTCCAGTGATGGAGCACCCACAACCTCTGGAGTCAAGCCATTCAACTAATGAATTGTTCTCACAGTCAGGAAAATTCTCCTTATTTCTAGCTTGGATCTCTCTTTGACTAGATACATCCACTGCTTCTTGTCCTGCCTTCTCTGGGGAATAGGTTGACGCCTTCTTTGCGGCAGTCCCTTAGACATTGGAAGACTGCTATCATGTCTATCACCCTTAGCCCTTCTTTTCATTAGACTAGAGATACCCAATTCCTGCAACCATTCTTCATATACTTCATATACTCCAGTCCTCAGTCATCTTTGTCGCTCTTCTCTCCATTCTTTCCAGAGTCTCAACATGAGACAGAAGATTTGTTTCATGAGTTCATACATCAATACATCAGTGTTCAATGTAATGGTTATGCTGTCTAGGTCTTGTGGAGAATTGATCCATCTGGTAGGTCTTATGGACAGATGATCCATCTGGTAGGTCTTATGAAGAGTTGATCCAGCTGGTAGGTTTTATAAAGAGATGATCCAGCTGGCTAGGTCTTATGAAGATTCCCCGTCTATCTGCAGGGTACCAAGTTGGGGAAGGGTGATGCAGAAGAATAATTACTTGTGTTTTGTGCAGAGGAGATTAAACAAAGGAAAGTTGTCACTTTAAGCAATGAAAGTGGAGGAGGAGATCAAGAATAGATGAGAATTGGAGATTGCAGTCTAGAATAAGCCTAAGATTGAAAATCAGGCTTGTCAGATGCTATATTTTTCCTATCCTGCTCCATGGAGTAGAGAGTTGGTCTCTGACAGAAGGCCACCTGAAGAGACTAGAAGCATTTGAAAGGTGGATTTACAGGCAGCTGTTACATATAAGCTGGGTTGACAAGATCAGAAATGAGGAGGTGATAAGCCACCTGGGAAAGCCAAGGGAAATCATTAAAACAATTAAAAAACAAAAATTAGAATATTTCGGACATGTGAGGCGACACCCAGAAAAATATGGCATACTCCATTTAATCCTCCAGGGAAAGATTGAAGGCAAACGAGGTCCAGGCAGAAGAAGAACATCGTGGCTTCAAAATCTAAGGGACTGGTTTGGACAAAACTCAGCAGCACTTTTTCGTGCGGCTGCTGATAAAAACAGGATCGCCAACATGATCGCCAACGTCCGATAACGGATATGGCACAAGAAGAAGAAGAATAGTCTAGAATACAGTCAGGAACTGTGCATTGAATAAAGTTCATATTCTATACAATGCTTTTACTTCCTTATCACATAGCCTTTTCACATTTAAACTGTAGTTCATTTATCCAACATATTTCAATCTGGTTCTGCTAGAATTGCGTCTCTAAGTCCCAGAGATAAAATACATTCTAACATTAAAAAAAACCCGATTAGAACAGAACTATGCTCCCACAGGTAACTTTTTGCCATTTATTTGAATTATTTTTGAACACGTTCAGTACATGCTTATTTTTAAACAGCCAAGGTCAAACAAGCTCCAGGATCTCCAAGACGAATGTATTTCTCCTGGTCTTCTGTTTCAGAAAATGCAGCTTCTCTTAAAAAAAAAATAATAATAAAAGGCTTCTGAAGTACAGGCAGTCCTCAACTTACAACCACAACTGAGCCCGAAATTTCCGTTGTTAAGTGAGTCATTTGTTAAGTGAACTTTGCCCCATTTTACAACCTTTCTTGCCATAGTTGTTAAGTGAATCATTGTTGTTAAGTTGGTAATGCGATTGTTAAGTGAATCTGGCTTGACTTTGCTTCTCAGAAGGCCACAAAAGGAGATCACATGACTTTGGGACGCAACGACTGTCATAAAGATGAACCAGCTGCCAAGAATTTTGATCGCATGATCATGGGGAATGCTGCAAAGGTCGTAACTGTGAAAAACGGTCATAATTCACTTTTTTCAGTGCTGTTGTAACATTGAACAGTCACTCAACAAACTGTTGTAAATCAAGGACTACCTGTATTAGCAGTCATGTCTGTGGCAATCTATCTGTGTCCTGCAGGCAGTGTTATTAAGATTGGCAGACTCTTCTTCAACTGATCCCTTCGCACCACGTTAGTCCCATGGATTACTATGTAAAAGGGCTGAATGGATCATTTCCCCTTAGGGACAGATTGTCTCCAACTGATGTTGGCGAAAATGTTCTCAACCTTTTTCAAAACTAAAAATCCATTTAAGCCAGTGGTTCTCAACCTGTGGGTCGCGACCCCATTTGGGGTCGAACGACCATTTCACGGGGGTCACCAAGCACCGCAGTCCGCCATTTTTTTTTGGGTCGGCCATTTTTTTCCCTATCTCGATGCGGGCCGTCACGCCGCGCATGCGCGATATGCCCCGTCACGCCATGCATGTGCGGTGCGGGCCTGCCATTTTTTGGGGGGTTGGCCATTTTTTTTTGGTTGGCCATTTTTTTCCCCTATCGTGATGCGGGCCGTCGCGCCGTGCATGCGCGATGCGCCCCGTCGCGCCGCGCATGCACGGTGCGGGCCCACCATTTTTTTTTGCGCGATGCGGGCCGGGGTCGTGCCCCGGAAAAGGTTGACAACCGCTGATTTAAGCAGAGCTTGACTGGACCCATGCTGCCTTCTTAGGCGAATCTGTCATTGTCTTCTCTTTTTTTCCCCCAAACTTCTGACTTCTGGAATATTTTTCTGACCAATAAGAAATTGTCCTGAAGGCAGGACAAGAAGCAACGGATGGAAATTAATCAAGGGGAGAAATTTCCTGACAGTCAGGACAAATTAACCAGTGGAATAACCTGCCTCCAGAAGTGGTGAATGCTCCAACACTGGAAGTTTTTAAGAAGAGACTGGACAGCCATTTGTCTGAAATCACACATGGTCAGCTAGGAGCTGCCACCTGTGAGTCCCACTAGGTCAGGCATGTCAAACTGGCCGTCCGCAGGCCGGATACATCATACTGAAACCACACCCACCCCATTGCCGCCAATGGGGGAAAAGTCACAATACATCGCGCGACATCATGTACATCACAAGTTTGACATGCCTGCCCTAGGTAGACCAGACCGTGAAATCAACTCCACAGGATGGTTAAATTTACTTTAATTGATAACAGAATTCTGTTTTAGCTTAATAACAGAATTTTGTAAATCTGATCACGGTGTACCTCTTTCTCCTTCTTATAGTTCAGTGAATTAGGGAGGTGTCTGCCCGATCCACTTCTGAATATTGTCTTGATGTTCTGGTCTTAAGAAATACTTTACTGCCCTTTGCCTAAGCAACAATATATCCATCAAGCCAGTGGTGGGATTCAAATATGTGAACAACTGGTTCTCTGTGTGGATGCCGCTTCCGGAAACCCATTCTGGACCTGGGCAACAAAAAATTAGCTACCAGTTCTGCTGAACTGGTTTGAACTGGCTGAATCCCTCCACTGCATCAAGGTCATCTTCCTTACTCATTACAGCCTTACTGAGGCATTCCTGGATTAAGCATGTACCCTAGGAGAATGTTTAGGGTATGTCCCACTGACACACTATTCTCAAGCTTCAGGGGTGCTTCATAGGGAGGGGGGTCAAAAAAATCAAGATGGTGGTCACTATGCAACTTCTCTTTTTTATGGATGTTAATAATTTGGTTGTGACCACCATTTTGACTTTTTGGACTCCCTCCCTGCAAACTATTGCAAACTTAAGCAAAAGATTATTTAATGAAAAGGAGGAGGAAGAGGAGGGGAAGAGGAGGAGGAGGAGGAGGAGGAGGAGAAGAAGAAGAAGGAGGAGGAGGAGGAAGAGGAGGAGGAGGAGAAGGAGAAGTGGGAGAGAAATAGAGGGGGAGGGGAGGAGGGGAGGAGGAGAAAGAAGGAGGAAGAGGAGGAGAAAGAAAGGAGAGGAAGGAAGGATGAAAAAGAAAGAAAGAAAGATAGAAAGATAAGAAAGAAAGAAAGAAAGAAAGAAAGAAAGAAAGAAAGAAAGAAAGAAAGAAAGAAAGAAAGGTTGACATGATAGCACTGTTCCAATATCTCAAGGGCTGCCACAAAGAAGAGGGAGTCAAGCTATTCTCCAAAGCACCTGGACAAGAAGCAACGGATGGAAACTAATCAGAGAGAGAAGCAACCTGGAACTAAGGAGAAACTTCCTGACAGTTAGAACAATTAACCAGTGGAACAACCTGCCTCCAGAAGCGGTGAATGCTCCATCACTGGAGATTGTTAAGAAGAGATTGGACAACTTTTTGTCTGACATGGTATAGGGATAGAAACACATCTGGCAATGAGAGCTGGATTTCTGGTTTCTAAAGGAAAGAGATGGATGGAGTTCAATCACATTTATTTTCCTCACTGGAAGCCAAAAATGGTTGTGTGAAATGTATATATGACTTTAGGAGGAGCAAGATAAGCTTTGTGTTTCTTTTGGGGGAGAGTGGACTAAGTAAACCACTGGGGAGGGAGGAGGGAGCAGTGCACTAATCTCTTGCAAATCTCTTGCAAAAATAACAAAAACCATATGCTCCTGCTGAGCAAAGAAAACTTTATGATTATGCCTCTTCTTCTAGGGTCATCCTGAAACGTCCTTATGCCCTTGATAAGCTGCCTTGAATGTGAGTGTTATCTTTGCACTACCAAGACAAGAGCCCAGCTTAGAATAGAGCTGGTGTTAGTTTAGCAAGATGGCTGTTTCAGGTGCTTCCAGATTCTATTCTCATAGAATCATAGGACTGAAAGGGACCGTGGAGATCTTCTAATCCAGGGCTTTTCAACCAGTGGTGTGGGAACCACCTGTGGTACATTGGCACCTGGCAGGTGGTACGCGACCATCCTAGAAAAGTGGTAGCGGGGGAGGGGAATGGGCTGAACCGGTGGCAGCACCGCACAAGCCTGAGCGAGAGACGGCTGGAGCTGCAGGGCTGTCAGGGCTCAGCAGAAGCGCCAGGATCAGTGCCAGTCTCCAGCTGGAGCTCAGCGCTGATCCTGGTGCTTCTGCTGAGCCCAGAAGAAGAAGCGCCGATCAGCTGGAATGTTGCAGCATCTCCAGGGTCTTGTGATTTACATTCAGATGCTTGGCGACTGATTCATATTTATGACGGTCACAGTGTCCCAGGGTCATGTGAAGTGACCAAAACCTGCTGCAACCACCCAGCAGACGGGAGGAATAAAAACCAAACACCCTCCCACCCCACCCCCGCTGCCAATCCCCAACAGAAATGCTCACAACAATGAAAACCTCGGACAGGAGGAAGAGTGCCGCCGGGTGGGCAGGCAGGTGTCTTGCTCGGCTGTGGCTTGGGGGGCACTTTTTTCAGTGCCATTGTAACTTCGAACAGTCACTAAGCAAACTCTTTGTAAGTCGAGGACTACCTGTACTTTATCACTTTTTTCCTTTTTTTTGTCATCAAGTTTTTGACATCTTGCTAGGCAACTGGTGGTACTTGGATATTGCCATATCCTAAAAGTGGTAGAATGGGTGAAAAGGTTGAAAAGCCCTGTTCTAATCCATCCCTCTGCCCATGGCAGAAGACCTTATATCATCTGGACAAATGTTTGTCCAGTCTCTTCTGGAAAACCTCTAGTGCAGGGGTCCCCAACCTGTGGGCTGTGGCCCACTTCTGGCCACTGGGCCTTGGGACAGACTGGCCAGTATGTGCACACGTGTGCATGCACTCCCCCTCACTTGCATTAGTCCACAGCCGTGGGCGTGAAAACAGGATGCTGCACCGCGGGATGCAAAAACGGGCCACAGCTGTGCCTTGGGGCATGAAAATGGGATGCCACTGCGCTGCAGGGCATAAAAAGGGCCACCACCACTCCTCAGGGCACGAAAATGGGCTGCTGCCTTGCCACGGGACACAAAAATCGGCTGCCACTGTGCCGTGGGACAAAACAACGGGCTGCCACCACATTGCAGGACACAAAAACGGGCCGCCACACAGAAATGAGGCCGTACCACGCAAGAACAGGGCAGGGTTAGTGAGTATTACATGGGTGCTAACCTTGCCCCGTTTGTGGCACATGCGTGCTCGCGGCCCCGTGTGCATGCCATGCATGCACATGTATAAAATGCTTCCACCTCCTTTTTCCTCCAGTCCGCCAACCGAGAAAGGTTGGTGATCTCTGCTCTAGTGATAGAGCAAGGAAATGGAGCGCCTCCCTTATGAAACCAGATTGCAACGCCTTGGTCTCTTCAGCCTTGAAAGACGGCGTTCAAGGGGTGACTTGATCGAAGTGTATAAAATCATGCATGGGATAGAAAAGGTGGATAGAGAAAAATTCTTTTCTCTATCACACAATACCAGGACAAGGGGGCACTCCCTAAAGCTCATAGCTAAGAAAGTGAGGACAAATAAAGGGAAATATTTCTTCACCCAGAGGGTCGTTGATTTATGGAATTCACTTCCAGAAGGGGTTGTGACAGCTGTCAGCCTTGACAGCTTCAAGGCAGGATTAGATAGATTCATGGATGCCAAGTGTATCGGTGGCTATTAAAACGGATGTCCATGTGCCGCCTCTATGTTGGTTGAGGCAGGCAGGATTCCCTTGAGTACCATTTGTTGGGGGTCAAGGGAAAGGCAGGGTTTTGCCTTCTCTTTCTGCTCAAGATCCCCATGTACAATTGGTGGGCCACTGTGTGACACAGAATGCTGGACTCGATGGGCTTTGGCCTGATTCAGCATGGCTCTTCTTATGTTCTTATGTTCTTAGCATCCTCAACTCCAGGACTCTGGACATTGCAAGTGTCATAAATATGAATCCGTTGCCAAGCATCTGAACTTTAATCACATGACCATGTTGATGTTGCAACAGTCCTAAGTGTGAAAAAGCATCATAATTTTGAACAGTCACTAACTACATGCACTGTTGCACATCCATGACTATCTGTATAGGCATCCTTCACTGTCTCACCTTCTCAACATGGTCTCCAACATCTCCTCCACCTTTGGTATAGGACTCACATCAGTGTCCCCGCCCCCCCATCCAGCTTACTTGGTCAAGACACGAGGCCCCCATTTTGATTTCTCACAATCACTTGACTCAGGAAGATAGCATGAGACCGAACAGAAAATATTCTGACTTGAAATTAAATGACGGAAGTCTGCAGTGTCCAGGAAATGGTTCGATTTGTCACTTTGTGCTTCAACCATAACTCAGGGGTAATGTTGTGATGGGCTTTGCTGGGGCCCTGGAACCCAGCAATAATTTGCCTCTCATTCCTACTTTCTTTTGCTCCACAGTGTAGCCTGAATTTTCCACTAGATGTCACTAACTCATCACAATAGCAGAAAACTAAGCATTTGAGAGCAGAGACCTGGATCCAGAATCAGAATAAAGCTGGAAGGGACCTTGGAGGTCATGTAGTCCAGCCTCCTGCTCAAGCAGGAGACCCTGGCCTATACCATTTCAGACAATTGGCTGTCCAGACTCTTCTTAACCTCCAGTGATGAAGGCAACATCTGAAGTCAAGCTGTTCCACTGGTTATTTGTCCCCATGTTAGGAAGTTTCTTCTTAATTCCATGTTGCTTCTCTCCTTGATTAGTTTCCCTCTATTGCAGTGGTTCTCAACCTTTTGCAGGCCGCGACCCCGACCTGCACCGCGCATGCGCAGCGCGACGGCCCGCATCGCACATGCGTGGCAGCCCGCATCGCACATGTGCGCCGCGGCGTGACGGCCCGCATCGCGCATGCATGGCAGCCCGCATCGCGCATGCATGGTGCGGCGCGACGGCCCGCATCGCGCATGTGCGGTGCTACCCCGCGCATGCGCGGTGCTGCCCCCTGCGCCGGCCGAGGGGAAAAGGGGAAAAAATGGCGGACTGCGTTGTTTGGCGACCCCCGTGAAATGGTCGTTCGACCCCAAATGGGGTCACGACCCACAGGTTGAGAACCGCTGCTCTATTGTTTCTTGCCCTGCCCTCTGGTGCTTTGGAGAATAATTTGACCCCCTCCTCCTTGTGGCAGCCTCTCAAATACTGGAATTTAGTAGTAGGCCAAAGATTAGGGCCAATCATTAGAAAGGACCTTTGAGGTCTTCTAGCTCAACCACCTATCCAAGATGAGAGACCTTACTGTATACTGTACCATCCCAGACAAATGGTTATCCAAACTTCTTGTGAAAACCTCCAGCAATGGAGCGTTCATAATTCTGGGAGACACAAAACTAGGGGGAAAAAAACAATTTATATCTTCCTTTGAATTCAGACCCCTTCATGGATTACTGCCTTGTTGTGGCGAAGGGGCTTGCGTAACTCAATGAAGCTATGAGCTATGCCGTGCAAGGCCACCCAAGATGGATAGGTCATAGCAGAGAGTTCTGACAAAATGTGATCCACTGGAGAAGGAAATGGCAACCCACTCCAGTATCTTTGCCATGAAAACCAGATTGAGACCATGGCTTGAATTAGAGGACTCTGCATTCAGATGTAACCTCTATCTTTTCCTTGGGTTGGGCTATCTAAATAAAAGAAGAAACAGGGGCAACATGATAGCAGTATTCTAGTATTTGAGGGGCTGCCACAAAGAAGAGGGCATCAAAGTATTCTCCAAGGCACCTGAGGGCAGGATAAGAAACAATGGGTGGTTAAGAAGAGTGAAATATAACTAACTAACTAACTAACTAACTAAACAAACAAACGAACGAACTCTTTGCCCCTGTGGAATAATTACAGGATCAGTTCATCAGCATGCATTAAAATAAACAGCCTGCACTTTCTGATTTAGGAACATTCCAAGACAGATTTTCAATTAAAATTCAGGAAGGACATGTCACTTCCTTAGGGAAATGGGAGTAGTCCTCAGGAAATTAGCTAACGGTTAATGTAAATAGAAAAAGGCTTCAGGTTCTCATAACAGGCTCTGCATTGAAGCCGGATTAACGATTTCCCTTGTGTTTAAAAGTAAAATGGTACAAACTGTTTGTTTGCATGAAGAAAGGCTAGCCCGGTGAACTTTATGCATCGGTGTTTTGAGGAGGCTGGATTCTTAAGTGCTGTTTTGGCCAGCGGTCAAAAATTTGCCTGTGTGAACGGTTTTAGTAGAGAACAGACTAATCTTTTAACTGCAATTCCCATTAAGGGAACTGATTTGCAATCAGAAGATATGGTGGTATCTCTAGCATGGCCAAAAAGGAATGAGAAGAAGGACATGAGCCACAGAAGGAATAGTTTGATGGCAGGAAAAATAAATTGAATTGAATAGAATATAGCTGGAAAGGACCTTGGAGGTCTTCTGCAGCCCCCTGCTCAAGCAGGAGAACCCTAACCCTAACCTATACCATCTCAGACAAGTGAATGTCCATCTCTTCTTAAAAACCTCCACTGATGGAGCACCCACGTTTTCTGGGGGTAAACTATTCCACTTGTTGATTGTCCTCACTGTCAGGAAGTTTCTCCTTAATTCCAGGTTGCTTCTCTCCTTGATCTGTTTCCAACCATTGTTTCTCGTCCTTCCCTCTGGTGCTCTGGTGAACAACCTGGCTCCCTCTGCCTTGTGGCGGCCCCTCAGATACTGGAACACTGCTATCAAGTCTCCCCTATTTCTTCTTTTCTTTAGACCAGCCAAACCCAAGTACTGCAGCTGTTCTTCATATGTTTTAGTCTCCAGGCCTTTGATCACCTTAGTTGCTCTTCTCTGAATTTTTTCCAAACTCTCAACATCTTTTTTTGATATGGTGACCAAAATTGGCTGCAGTATTCCAGGTGTGGCCTTACAAGGGTTTTATAAACGGTACTAATACCTCGTGTGATCTTGATTCTATGCCTCTGTTTATACAACCCAGGATTTTATTAGCTTTTTTGGTTGCTGCTGCACACTGCTGGCTCATAGTCAAGTGATCGTCCCCTAGGACTACAAGGTCCCTCTCACAATTACTGTTTTTACTGTTTGAGAGGCACAACTGTGCTCCATAAAAATTGTCCCCAGGTTTCTTACTGTAGCAGAGTATCAGCTGTCAGGTGTAGAGTCCTTGACTTACAATCATTTGTTTAGTGACCTTTAGAAATTACAAGGGCACTGAAAATGTGACTTATGACCATTTTTCAGTAACTAACAACCATCCCTGTGGTCACATGATTAATATCTGCATGCTTGGCAACTGGCATGTATTTATGACGGTTGCCCTCCTGGGGTCATGTGATCACTTTTACTGGCCTTCTGTCAAGCAAAGTCAGATTCACTTAATGTGTTACTAACTTAACAATTGCAATGATTCACATAATTATGGCAAGGAAGGTCTTAAAATGGGGCAAAACTTGCTTAGCAACGGAAATTTGGGGCTAAATTGTGAGCATAAGTTGAAGATTACCTGTATTGACAGATAAGATAACCTTTATTGTCATTTTTTTTTACTGTGGGCACAATGGCACATATCAAAAATGAAATTTAGTTGTTCACTCTCAAAGTGAAACAGATGCCTGACACACACCTAAACATACTATGTACAACATAAGTATAGACCCACACCCCTAAATATACATAACAAATATTAAATACTGTCCATCTTGAATATATAACGGAAGGAGGAACCTTTAGAGTTCACAAGGTTAATGCTGCATGAAATGAAACTCTGGCTGAATCTGGATGTTCTGCTACAGATACCACGAAGACCCCTCCTCCCAGAAGGTAACAAGGAAAACAGATCATGAAGAGGATGTGTAGTGTCCCAGATGATCTTACGGACCCTGCTCAAGCAACGCTTCTGTGCTGTGTCCTGGATGGGAGGGAGGGAACTGCCAATGATCTTTTCCGCCATCCTCACCACTCTCTGCACTGCCTTCCTGTCTGAAGCAGTGATGCCTCCAAACTAGACTGTGATGCTGTATGACAGGATGCTCTCAATCGTCCCCCTGTAGAAAGTGGTCAGGACAGGGGAAGGCTCTGCCAATGGGAGTTGTAGTTCAGCAGCATTGAGAAGACCACAGGGGCCTTACTCCTATGAGACTTTATTCTTGAAAGTTACTTGCTTTTTATGAAGCACAGAAGGAAGAAGTCCCCTAAAATCCAGGTAATCAAGTATATTACAGGTAGTTCTCCACTTTTGACCATAATAGAGCCTGCCCATCATAATTGTTACCTGTGATGGTCATAAAGGGTCTAGATCATGTGACCGACCCAATGTTAAAACATTTTTGTAGCAATTGAATGCTGTGCTATTGCAATTGTTAAACAAAGGGCATAGTCATTAAGTAAAGCCATTGTTCACTATGGCAGGTTTGCTGAAAATTGGAAGCAAATGCAGGCTTTGGCCAAACCATTGTAAAACATGGTCACGTGATGCGGGACACTGCAAATGGCGGTCTGTGGGGCCAGTTGCTGTGCACCTGAAATTTGATCATGTGACCGTGGGGTTGTATGGTAACTGTCGGAGCTTCGAATTTAGACTATAATTTCTCCCCAGGTAGGCCTGTCGGAACGAACAGTGACTAAGCAATCAGTCATAAGTCAATGACTATCTGGAGGGAAGGAAGGAAGGAAGGAAAGCAAGAAAGAAGGAAGGGAGGAAGGAAGGAAGGAAAGCAAGAAAGAAGGGAGGGAGGGAGGAAAGATAGGAAGGGAGAAAAGAAAGAAAGAAAAGATAGGAAGGAAAGCAAGAAAGAAAGAAGGAAAAGAAAAGATAGGAAGGAAGGAAAGCAAGAAAGAAGAAGGAAGGAAGGAAGGAAGGAAGGAAAAGAAAGAAAGAAAGAAAGAAAGAAAGAAAGGATGGAAAAGATAGGAAGGAAGGAAAGAAAGAAGGAAGAAGGAAGGAAAGAAGGAAGAAAGGGCAAAGATTTCCCCTGTCCAGTCATGTGCAACTCTAGAGGGGCAGTGCTCATGTCCATTTCTTAGCCGAGGGAGCCAAGGCTATCAGAAGACATTTCTGTGATCATGTAGCCCGCATGACTATACGCCAAAGGGTGTGGTACCTATTTATCTACTTGCATTTGCCTGCTTTAGTACTGCTAGGTGGGCAGAAGCCAGGTCAATTAACAGATTGCCCATTCATACATGCACACAATATCAAAATATGCATGTAGAACAGGGGTTCTCAACCTTGGCAACTTTAAGACTTGTGGACTTCAACTCCCAGAATTCCTCAGCCAGCAAAGCTGGCTGAGGAATTCTGGGAGTTGAAGTCCACAAGTCTTAAAGTTGCCAAGGTTGAGAACCCCTGATGTAGAAGGACAAAGCTTAGGATGCCTTTGTCATTATCTAAAGCTTTCCTAGTCAAGCACTCCTGGCTGCTGGACTCCCCACCTCTGTTATGGGGAAACCTTCCAAATTTTCTTTTGTTTACAGCATAATTAGATGATTTCTGTTATGTATTGATGTGAAAGGTTAATGTGTGTTGATTTAAATGTGTCTCCAACTGTTTTGGAGGGAAAGTTAAGTTTAAGTTTGAGCGGGAAAACAGCTTATGATTTGATTGGTCGCCACCTAGAGGCGGCAAGTATAAATAGCTGTCATTCTGTCGGTTAAGTTCAGTTCTGTTTCTGCTGCAATAAATTGTGCTGTATTAAACCGATCTGGTTAATACCTCCAAAAACCCACTACACAATAATTTCCCACAACACAATAATTTCCACCCCCCTCCCCCGGTCTCCATTGAGGCTATTAATAATTTCCAATGTTCTCCCCTCAGAAGGCAACTGGCGATCCTTGAAATCCCTCCCAACCCTGGCTTCAGAGTAAACCTTTGTACGATTTTCCGCAATGAGACGCAAGGAGCCACTTAGCCTATCCAAAGTCCCACAGTTCCTTCTTTATTGTGACTTAGGATGCAAGATAACTCGTTACCACGTCACACGCGTTAATAAAACAAAAATTTATTTTGATACAAAAATTAAATAGGAAAGGCCTCCTTTTTGTACAATGATAAATTAAGTAATTTACAGTAGACGTAGCTATCCTTCTGTACAATGGCTGACGAAGTTCCCTCCGCCACCCCACCCCCATTGTGTCTATTTAACTTTAAAAAATAATAAAAATCAGGGTGGAAATTCTCGTCGTGGATGCATAACATAAAACAGGTACCTCAGTGTCACCACCTCAGCCAGTGAAGCACCTGGCTAACCTGAAGCTAAGTGTCCATGAAATCACCCACACTCTTATTTTACGAACAGAACAGAAGTGTGGGAGAGGAATTAAGTAAATATACCGGTACTTAAATTAGGGTAACTTGGACAGGGGATTAAAACATTTGCATGTAGTTTAAGAGTGAGCAGGGATCTAATTTACAACCTTGCAATTCAGTGGTTGTTTTTTTTACCCCCACCCCACCCCGTTCGACATGTCATGTTACACACAACAGCCAAAGAAAGTGGAAACACTCAAAGAACAAATGGATTGTGTCATTACAACGAGTAGGAGGGCTGTCCATTTTGTTCAACATTCCTGTAAATTCAGTCTATTCCCCCCCCATCCAACTAAGACATCAATGAGCTGGCCCGAGTCATTCTCCCACATTTCTACATGGGGGGAGAAGGGGGGCTCCTGACTGTAACCTGAACGAGACCATCCAGTCTAGTGAGGTCATATTCCAGTGGTTTCACTCCTTCTGGGGTTTTGAGTATTTCCAAGCTCAATGTTGACCCCACCCCCCTTGATCCATTCAGATCATCACAAAGGATGCTCTCTTCTGGACAAAGGTTCACAGACAGACTGCATTTCCACGAACTTTTATTTGTATAGGTGAAATTGGGTATGTCCAGTTTAATGAAAATAAGGAATAGGGATGACATGATAGCAGTCTTCCAATATCTCAGGGGCTGCCCCAAAGAAGAGGGAGTCAAGCTAGTCTCCAAAGCACCTGAAGGCAGGACAAGAAGCAACAGATGGAAACTAGTCAAAGAGAGAAGCAGCTTAGAATTAAGGAAAAAATTCCTGACAGTGAGAACAATTAATCAGTGGGACAATTTTGCTCCAGGAGCTGGGAATGCTCCAACAGTGAAAGTTTTTAAGAAGAGACTGGACAACCATTTGTCTGAAATGGTATAGAGTTTCCTGCTAGAGCAGGGGGTTGGACTAGAAGACCTCCAAGGTCCCTTCCAACTCTTTCTTATTCTATTCTACATCAAAACATGAAAAACAAAAACCTGGCACCAAATCAAACTTCTAATGCACAGTCATCTTATCCTGGCATTTGGGGGCTAAACCATGTTTTCAAACTTTATTGGAGGCTAAAAGGGTGGAGGCCTGCCAAACTTCAGAGGACACAGTGATCCATACGGCAGGGGCTGCCATGGAAGAAGGCAAGCTTCTTAGCTCCCATCAGGTGGCAATATTTAGGGGAAGGCATAAGGAGCGTGCCCACCTATCTGACCTGACAGGATGGGCAGATGTTCTTAGGGAAAAGTGGACCTGCAGATGAATTGGCCCTGTGCCATGTAAGGCTTTAAAGATGGAGAGAAGCAACTGAGAACTAAGGAGAAATCTCCTGACAGTTAAAATCATTAATCAGTACAATGACTTTTCTCAGAAGTTGTGGGTGCTCCAATGCTGGAGGTTTTTAAGAAGAGACTGGAAAACTGTTTTGTCTGAAATGGTATAGGGTTTCCTGCCTGAGCAGGGGGTTGAACTAAAAGACCTCCAAGATCCTTTCCAACTATTCTATTCTATTCTATTCTATTCTATTCTATTCTATTCTATTCTATTCTATTCTATTCTATTCTATTCTATTCTATTCTATTCTATTCTACTTTGCTCTGCTCTATTCTATTCCATTCCATTCCATTCCGGTATTTCTATTAAAAGGATCCAGCAATGTGATCATGTCATCATAGGGTGCTGGTGTGCAAAACATCTCATGCTGAGATGTGGGATAACAATGTTTCAAAAAGACATCACCAGTGGTGGGATTCAGCCGGTTTGCACCACTTTGGCAGAACTGGTAGCTAATTTTTTGTTGCCCAGGCCCAGAATGAACTTCCGGAAGCGGCATCCACACAGAGAACCAGTTGTTCACAAATCTGAATCCCACCACTGGACATCACCATGTGCCACACAGGTCAACTTCTTATCTTTGCCCCCTCTGCTTCCATAATTTTGTATTTGCAAATGCAAAATAAAGCCAAAGACAAAAGTCACACTTTTGAGCTTGACAGCCAATTTACAAATTTACAGACTTTCAGCGGCCGGTTTGTTCAATTACAAATAACCCTTTCCCCTTATTTAGAAATGAGTACAAAACACAGGTCACCTAAAAAGGCAATTTAATGATCAGGTTTTCTTTTTTAAAAAAATATTCTTCAAGTTCAGTGTTTTTCAAGCTCTGCGACTTTAAGATGCATGGACATCAATCAACTCCCAGAATTCTCCAGTCAGCAAGTTAGGACCACCGATCCAATTGCAAAGAAACATCTGAAATTTCTATTTGGAAATGAGTATAAAACACAGGCCATCTAAAAAGTAGTTTTAGTGATCGGGGTGTGTGTGTGTGTGTTTTAAATGGTTCTTCAAGATCAGGATTTTTTTCAACCTCTGCAACTTTAAGATGTGTGGACTTCAACTCCCAAAATTCCCCAGCCAGCAAGCTGGGATTGGATAAACAATTGGATAACAATTGGATAACAAAGGGAAAGAAACATCTGCAACAGTTAGAAGCCAAGAAAATGCAAAATTATTTCAAGGCAGCAGCCCAATAGTTTCTACATGCATGCTTGAAAAGGGCTTTTGTATAATCTCCAAAAGAAAAAAAAAATAGGGACAGAAGGGCTCAGAACTTTTTCAATTACAGGTAGTCCTCGATTTAGGACTGTAATTGAACTCATAAATTCGGTTGTAAATTTGTGGTCACAAAATGGGCCATTGTGTGACTAGACTTGTTGGTGAAGTGAAGCGACTTGTTCACTATGAGGCGGTTTTTGCTGAAAACCAGAAGTCAATGCTGGATTTCCAACAAAAACTTTGGAAATCACAGTCACGTCGACTGTGGGGTGCTTCAAACAGCCATAAATGTAGGCTGGTTGCTAAGCACCCCAAACAAGAACACGTGACTGGGCGGAAAGGACATCGTAACTTCGAATTTCGGGTCATAAGTCCCATTCAGGGAGGATCTTCAAACAGTCATTAAACAGCCAGTCGTAAGCCGAGGACTGCCTGTACATTGCATCAAAGGAAAATAGAAGATTGCCGGTCAAGAAATTTAGAAAAAGGTCAGGCTTTGTGACTGGTTGTTTTGTGAGCTGCAAGAAGCAGAAAACAAAATATGTATTTATCCATCGCATCTCCCGTGATCCCAACTGGGAATTCTAAAAGCTGCCACCCATGCATTTCAACAAAAACCACACATGGGCCAGTTGATTAAAAAAAAATAATAATCCCAATTTCACTTGTGGGAAGTCAGCCCCCCAGAGAAGGAAATATTAAAAGGGCAGAATATTATATTTCCTCAAAGGATCTTAAAGAGGCAGAAAAGCATGTCCAGTTTTTCTTAATAGCCCCAAGTCTCCCTCCCCCAAGTAGAAACCAGCTCTATAGAAATGCAGATGTAATAATCCATTCAGGAAGATTGGAGACCCTCAGCTAGAAGCTTAGGAAGAAGACAGACACCTAAAATCTACACACTCCACCCGAACTCTAAGACAGGACATAACAGGATTAACCCACAGATGTCAAAGGGGCACACTCAGACTCAGGTCAAAGTACATGACACAGGAATTACAAAGCCTCAAACAGGAACGGGAAACAACCTCAAGAGCCCCAGAGGGTATAAAAACCCACTCCCTACATGTGCTCTGCCTTTTTTTCCTTCCAGAGCCATCTTCCTGTCTGGCTCTCCTCTTCAATAAACTGCAACCTCCTTTCTAAAGCAGTCGCCATGTTGTTTATTCCTGGCTTGGACTGAACCATGATGAAGACTTTTCCTTCAACACAGTATATAGGTAGTCCTCGACTTACAACGATTCATTTAGCGAATGTTCAAAGTTACCATGGTAAGTTTTAAAAGGTCCTCACACTTGTGACCATCGCAGCATTCCCAAGGTCAAAATTTGGGTGCTTGGTGACCAGCATGTATTTATAACAGTGGCAGTATCCCAGGGTCACGTGACTGAGGTTTGTGACCTTTCCAGCTGGCTTCCGACAAGCAAAAATGATGGTGGAAGGCGGATTCACTTAACAACCGCGTGAGTCGCTGAACAAGCAGGGCAAACCAGCCAAGCAAAAATGATGGTGGAAGGCGGATTCACTTAACAACCGCGTGAGTCGCTGAACAAGCAGGGCAAACCAGTTCATAAAATTAGATGCAATCTGCTTCACAACTGCCTTCACTGGAAGTTCCAGTCTCAATTGTGGTCGTAAGCTGAGGTCTGTTTGTAAATGTGCACACCCAAGCCGACAGTGGACAATCCTCACCATTAAAAGATTTTATTTATTTGTTTATTTATTTATTTATAAAATTTATTGGCCCGCCCCTCTCACCGCAGGGTAAACCTCAGGGCTCACAAAAATACTGTTGGTTTTTTTTTACCAGCAACCCAAGTGATGATTGAACTAGTGTTGTGTGTCAAAGTGGGAAATCCTCTACAGACTAAAAAGAAAAAAAAAATTAAGAATTAAGCCAGCTTCCCAAGCAGCTAAATTCTTCAACACTTCAAGCCACCCAAGGGATCACTGCCATCAAATCCCTTCAGGGCAGACTAGATAAACAAAGCTGCCAAAAGTTTTAAAACTTCAGCAAACTTCTGACCATCGCTGTGTTTTATTCTCTTTGCAGCTTTTTTTTTTTTGTTCAGGGGGAAAAAAAAATTCTAAAACAGGCAACCTGACATTCCTTGACCAAAAGGCAAAAAAAAAGAAAGAAAGAAAGAAAGAAAGAAAGAAAGAAAGAAAGAAAGAAAGAAAGAAAGAAAGAAAGAAAGAAAGAAAGAAAACACACTCAAAGTGAACCTTCCTGGGTTTTTGTTTTTGTTTTTTTTTTGTTCAGAGGGAGTCAGCTGCGCTTTCCCCTCCCCATGCCTGGGAAATGTCCCCTTAATGGTAACTGACACACAAATTATGCAACTGATCTGTGTGAATGCAAAGCTGCCAAGGAACGTAACATTTCAGTTTGCCCAGACTGGCGTCAACACAGATACAATCGCACAGGGTGAAACATATTAAGCCTTAATTGCTTAATGCAATGGGTCTCCAGGGGTGGCCATATTAGCTTACCCAGGTTTGAGAGGTGGGGGGGGGGGGAGAGAGGGAAAGACAGAGAAAAGAGAGATAGAAATGCAGAACAAAACCGGCTTTGAAGAGAGACAACTGTCAGAAGTTGCCTTCCATTCTCCTTTTACTTATTTAGCTCCCTGCTGCATAGAAACCTTCCTTAGATAAGACTTTTTGATTTGGAGACAGTAGAAAGGATTCTAGAAAATAAATGAGGGGGGTGCGTGAAATCCAAGCTAGATGACTTTGCAAAGAGAGGAAGACCCCGAGATGGTCAGATCCCAGGGCTATCACTTATCCCGGGAAGTTATTTTAAAAAAAAAATCCCATTAGGGGACAATAGCCAACCACTTGCTTCCATAACACTGCCAGGACGGAGGGGTCTCCACATACATGTGTGAAAAATCAAAGGAGTTTGGTACAGCCAGTCCTTGGCTTACGACTGCAATGGAGCCCAAAATTTCCCTTGCTAAACAGGACGCTTGTGAAGTGAGCTTTGCCCCATTTTACAACCTTTCTTATGTCAAGTGAATCGTTACCGTTGTTAAGTGAGTAACGCGGTTGTAAAGGAGATCTGGCTTCCCCGTGAACTTTGCTTGTCAGAAGGGTTGCAAAAGGGGATCAAGTGACTCTGGGAACGCTGCGACCGTCATAAGAATGAGCAAACTGCCAAACCTCTGAATGTTGATCACATGATCACGGGGCTACTGCAATGGTCGTCAGTGTGAAAAACGGTCATAAGTCCCTTCAGTGCTGTTGTAATTTCGAATGGTGACTAAACAAATGGTTGTAAATCAAGGACTATCTGTACAGGTAGTCCTCAGCTTACAATGGTTCACTTAGTGACCATCTGAAGTTATAACAGCACTGAAAAAACTGACATGGCCATTTTTCACACCTATAACTGTTGCAGCCTCCTCATGGTCATGTCATTTACATTCAGATGCTTGACAACTGGTTCACATTTAAGACAGTTGCCGGGTGCCAGGGTCACGTGATCCCCTTTTGTGACCTTCTGACAAGCAAAATCAATGGGGGAGCCAGATTCACTTAAAGACCGTGTTAGTAATTTAAAAACTGTAGTGATTCACTTAATAGAAGAATGGGACGACAGACAAAGATGGTTGGATGGAGTCACTTGAAGCAGTAGGCGTGAGCTTAAATGGACTCCAGAAGATGGTAGAGGACAGGAAGACCTGGAGGAACGTTGTCCATGGGGTCGCGATGGGTTGGACACAACTTTGCAACTAACAACAACAATTCACTTAACAAATGCGGTGAGAAAAGCCGTAAAATGGGGCAAAACTCACTTAACAAATTTCTCACTTAGCAACATAAATTTTGGGCTCAATGGTGGCCTTAGCCGAGAACCGCCTGTAGTCGCTTTTCTGACTTTTAGTATAAAAGACATAATTGGCTAGTTGGAAAAGTGATTAATGGGTATCTGAGGTTTCGCATATGAATAGGTTATCAAAAGTTGGGTTTAATTTGAAGGACACTTTCTCTTTGATCTCAAAAGGCCGACAACCTTTAGATTACATTAGAACAGGGAGGGTTTGGCCTCAAAGCGAGATCAAATTTCAGGGTAGGTCCCCCCCCCTTTCTTCTCTGCTTACTTTGATAAGGATGGCAGTCCCTCAGGATACCTCATGCAAAACCTTAGGGAAAGAAGACCCTCACTGTTTCCACTCTGATGGATAGTGCTGTGTACATTTTGTTATAAAACAAACAACAGGACAGGATGGGATAGAACAGCACATTGCAATGCTATACCAACACTAGATCTTTTTCAGAAAAGGGTGGGGGAAAAGGTAGCACCCTTATGTGCTTGTTTTCTCAGTGTGGGTGCGTTCAGGATGTACATTGCTTTTTTTAAAATTACAAGTAGTCCTCATTTAGCGACTGCCTCGGACAGTGATTGTTCGCAGTTATGACAGTGGTGGCAAAGTAATTTTGTAGCCGGTGCCCACAGCCAGAACCTTTGCGGCATCTCTCCTCTGAATCGTATATTTCCCATTATAGTCAGTCAGCACGTGTTGTCCTGCGTAAAAATTATGCACAGTTGCGTTTAGGTGGTGTTTTACTCAGCGACTGCTTCGTTTAATGACCAAATTGTTGATTCCAATTGCTGGACACTAAACCAGGGCTGCCTATATTCAGGAGTGCAGTTAAATGTATAGAATTCCCTAGATCCCATTTGCAAAGGAACCGCTCGTGAATCTGGTAGATCACCTTTGCTGCCAGATTCAACATATTTTAGTGGGGGGGGGAGGGAAATTTGACAAGTGAGTTATTTCGCAGTCAGTGGACTGATGAAGGTAGCCTTATTAATTTAATGTTGTGGGCATTTACTATTATGGGCAAGGATTGCTTAAATCAGGAGGAGAGTTTACAAGGCTTTCCTGAGCAACTTCTGCATGTTCTGCTCCTTCTCTCTGGCAACTGCAAGCAGTAGCACAAAGAGTTGCATGAAATAAAAGTTGCTACCCTAGTAGAGAGGTCATAGCTTGAATGTCCATGGGGAGGCCAGAAGCCTGGCTAAATTAGCTAACCTCACCTCTAGGCTGAAAGCCAGAGTAGCTCAATTAATTTTCCTATTAATATTCATGGAGCTCCATACAAGCTGTGGTCTGGCTCCAATTTACTGTTTTTGTCCTTGTGAGCTGGAGAAATTTAGAGACAATGTTCCTCAAAAGGGTCACAAAAGTGTGGTGCTGCATTTTGGAATTTAATTTGGTGCGGTGTGGATTGGATTGGCTCTCAGCATGTCTGCAGGCTAAAGACTATCTTTAACCTCAAAACAGAGCCAAATGAATGGATTTTGGTAGGATTTTCAGCTTAAAAACATGAAAATAAGGACTAGGAACAGGAGCACAGTGAAAAAAAAAATCTCTTCACAGCCTTAAACACCACCATTGGCTAGGCAACCTTGGCTCTTTTATGACTCGTGGACTTCAACTCCCAGAATGCCTGAGCCAGCCATGCTGAGGGGAAAGGGAGAGGTTTCCAAGCTGAGCCATGCTGGCTCAGGAATTCTGGGAGTTGAAGTCCACGAGTCATAAAGCGGCCTAGGCCCTAGGCCAGAGGTAGGCAACCTTGGCTCTTTTATGACTCGTGGACTTCAACTCCCAGAATGCCTGAGCCAGCCATGCTGAGGGGAAAGGGAGAGGTTTCCAAGCTGAGCCATGCTGGCTCAGGAATTCTGGGAGTTGAAGTCCACGAGTCATAAAAGAGCCAAGGTTGCCTACCCTGCTAGTCGGTATTTCTCAACCTTGGTGCCTCTAAGATGTGTGGACTTCAACTCCCAGAATTCCCTGCTGTTGAGAAAAACATGAAAATAGGCCCCAAAAGCTTAATTTTGAAGAGGCTATGGGTGAATTTAAAGCTTGGCAGTAGGATGGCAATGGATATTGAGAGGTTTCCCATCTCTACCCTCATTTTCAGAATAAAAACTAGGCTAAACATTTTAAGCCATAAGCTCTACAAAGGAAGCACCACATATCGGATGGATGCCTTCAGGCCCCTCAATTTGGAAAACGCTGCCAGACATTTGTTAAAGCAGGGATTTAGTACAAAAAAAAGGAAGAATTGTTCCATTTCTTGGAAAATGTTAAAACTCCCGCCTCGATAGTTGAGACTAAAAGTTTTAATTCCTGAGCCAAACTTCCGCCAACAACTTTTTAGTGGCTGCATGAGACTTGAAAGTTAAATTAAGAAGCAAAATAGATGCATTATGCTTCGATGTTGTTGTTTTTTTAAGAAAAAACTTCCTCACCTTTCAAAATTTCCCCAAGAACTTGAAAACCAGCTGTTTGCCCCTGCAGGGGATCGTGTTATCACTGCTCTATCCTCCTGTGATTCTCCTGTGATTCTCCTGTGAATCTTGTTTAGTAACTTCTGCTACTGAATGGGAAAAGAATCCTGCAGCTATTGTGTTTAAAGGTTCTTGGAACTATTATGTTTAAAGTTTCTTGGGGGTTTTTTTCCCCACCAAAATAAATCTATCAAGAGAAGGGGGGTTGTGGATTTGATGACCTTATCTCTTGCACTGTGACATCTTGATGTCATTTTGGGGTCATTGTGATTAGAAACACATCCTGTTTCCATTCTGTTTATTTGCTCACTCCACAGTACCGTAGTATTTAGTAGATGGAGGCTAAAGGCAAATTGGTTTGGCTTGAATCTCAGAACTTTCTCTGGTCTGTGTTTGAAGAAATTCTGCAGAACTTTTCTGCTGTATCCAAGCTCTGGACATTGAACTGAACATCACTTTCCAAGTTGAAAGGCCTTGGATTCAGAATTCCCTGACACCAGCAATTCTCCCCAAACCTTGAAGAACTAGGAATTTCTTCCTCTCCATTTTGTTCTCTTGCACTACTTCGACAAGACAGTGATACATGTGAGTCGGGACAGGCCAAGGGGAAGAAAAGGAGTGAGAGAAGGCACACTGTGCATAACCAGGAGTTGCAAAGTCCCATGAATCCTAAAATCATCGCTTGCTGATAGAAATCCAAGAGGCTTCTACTCTTTACCTTCACAACTTTGTGAAGCCATTGCAAAAATTGTGCTTTTCTCCCCCATCAGCTTGCTTGAGCCCCCTTGCTTGCTTCTCCTCTCCTCCTTCGAAATCCTACAAAAACTCAAAATATTTCTCAATAAAGGATTCACTTCAACACTCCTTCTCCAGATACTGCCATCTCCATCAGTTCCTCTTACATCGGGGAGGAGACAGAAAAGAGAATTTTCTGGGTTCCTGCTCCTTTCTTTATACCACTGTCTCATTTCCTTTTCCAGGCTTCATCCACCCATCCGCCCTCTTTGCCCCCCGTTTTACCCTCCCCGAATTCACCAGTCTATTAGAGCACTTTTGCCAAGTGTGCAGCGTCTTGGCCGACCAAATCCACATGCTAGACGTGATGCCCACAAGGAGGGACATGAAAATCTTGAGCATCTCCACAGCCATGTTGGAGGCATCTGCAGAGTAGCGGAAAATTCCCCAGTTGGAGATCTCATAGAAATAGCAGGCAATGACACAAGTGGCAGGCACGGTGTAGAGCACGGAAAACACCCCAATCTTCACCATCAATCTCTCCAGCTTGTCCGTTTTGGTCCCATCCTTTTGAAGGTTGGACCTGATCTTAAACAAAGCCACCAAGCCGGCCGCAATGAAGAGGGTCCCAATGACCAAGTAGGTGAAAAGGGGAGCCACCACAAAGCCTGTCAAGGCATCAAGGTTCTGGTTGCCCACGTAGCATAGGCCCGTCAGTTCGTCGGCGTCGACCAACCTCATAATCAGGATGACGATGGTCTTCACCGCAGGGATCGCCCAGGCAGCGATATGGAAATACGAGCTGTGCATCTCAATGGCCTCGTGGCCCCATTTGAGTCCAGCAGCCAGGAACCACGTCAGGGTCAAAATCACCCACCAGATGGAGCTCGCCATGCCGAAAAAGTACATCAGCAAAAAAATGATGGCACATCCGGTGTTCTTGAGGCCCTCCTGGATAAGAACAGGTTCGACGGCCTCGTCAAAATCACAGGAAATCCTTTCTCGGCCTACGGTCAGCCGGACAATATAAGCGATGCTATAAATATTGTAGCACATGCTCAGGAATATGATGGGCCGCTCCGGATAGGAAAAGCGAGTGGAATCAATCAGAAAGGTCAGGACGGTGAAGGCGGTGGAAATGAAACAGAGACTCGCCCACACGGCCATCCAGATGTCGGTGAACGCCTTGGCGGACCGGCTGTAGAGGCCAGAGTCGTAGCCGCACTTGAGAACGCAATTCAAGCTTCTTCGGACCCAGATATACTGATCTGAGTTTGATCCGACATTTTGGCATTCTTCTCCGGGATGCAAGGGGGCCTTGCTGTGGAGGGGAACCTCTTCGTCTCCTGGCCCTTCCATGCACATGTGATTTTGGTCGTTCTGTGGCGGGAACCTGCTGCAATTCAGGTTTTCTGGCCAGGAGAAACCAAATTCTTTCAGGACTGGCTCACATCGCCTTTTGACGGAGAGGCACATGCCGATGCAGGGCCCGATCGGGATATTGATTTTCTCCGTGCACAAGGGGACGTAGACGGAACACAGGAAGAACTGGAGGAGGAAGAAAGGACAAAGCAACTTTAGAAAAAACGGGCATGCAGGTGATACTGTCTTCCCAATGTTTGCATCCTAGACTTCTCTCTGTTCCCCAACCTTGGGTACTTTAAGAAGTGTGGACTTCAACTCCCAGAATTCTGGGTGTTGAAGGCCATACGAATCAAAATTGGAACGCTTGACTCTGGCATGTATTTTAGGACGGATTTCAGTGTCCCAAAGTCATGTGATCCCCTTTTGTGACTTTCTGACAAGCAAAGTCAATGGGGAAGCCAGATTCACTTAACAACCGTGTTACTAACTTAAAGTGATTCACTTTAACAACCGTGGCAAGAAAGGTCGCAAAACGAGGCAAGACTCACTTAACAACTGTCTTGCTTAGCAATGAAAATTTGGGGCTCAAGTATGGTTGTAACGCAAGGTTTATCTGTATAGAAATCAACAATCAGGGACATGGCAAAAAACACATCCTTTGTCTTCCTTAACCCCAGTTAGGTTTTGTGTACAAAAGCAGATCAATGAAGCTAAAATGAAATCTCCAATCCAAACATGGAGGAAACTCCTACTGATGTAACAGACCCATCCATGTATTTTCCTTGGCAACAGTGATTTGCTATTACTGGAGTATTTTTTTCAAGTTCCTAGCCTGGAGAGCCACTTTGGTCTAGTGGAGGGGTAGGCAACCTTGGCTCTTTTATGACTCGTGGACTTCAACTCCCAGAATTCCTGAGCCAGCATGGCTTAGCTTGGAAACTCTCCCTTTCCCCTCAGCATGGCTGGCTCAGGAATTCTGGGAGTTGAAGTCATAAAAGAGCCAAGGTTGCCTACCCCTGGTCTAATGGTTAAGGCATCAGGCTAGAAAGCAGCAGACTGTGAGTTCAAGTCCCACCTTAGCCATGAAAGCCAGTTGGGTGAATCTGGGCCAATCACCAGGAGATGGTGAGTTCTAGTCCTGTCTTAGTCATGAAAGCCACCTCGATGGCCTTGGGACTCTCTCTCAGCCCAGCCCATCTCACAGGATTGTTGTTGTTGGGAAAATGGAGGAGGAAGCTGTGTTGGATATGTTTGCGGCCTTGAGTTACTTGTAAAAATAGTAAAGCTGGGAGATACAGATAAATAAATAAAATTCAGCCAAGCTTGAACCAAATTCCCATCCTGGGTTATCCTGCTGATCTCCCATCCAAATACTAGCCGGGTCCCATCCTGCTTAGCTTGAGAGTATTGTATCTGCCTATCCAAGAATGACAGAATAAAAACTCAAGCTTTCCCCCCCATTAAAAATGAGAACTGAAAGATTCTGGATTTTACCCAAAGTTTCCACCCCTCCAAATATGCTCGCTCACCACAACAAAGCTAAGATTAATGCAGGCCTGTAATTCACCACATCAAACATGATACGGTTTTTGAAGAAAGAATATTGAAATATACCTTTTTTTTTAAAGGGGAGAAATTCAGGGAAAATGATGCGGATATACCCCTGCTTACCCTCCACCCCTATAGTGGAAGAGCACAGTTGCAGGATTGATGATAATGATGATAGTCATGTTTCAGTTCTCTAAAAGTTTAAACTGGGTTGTTGGGAGGTGTTTTTTTCCCCGCTAGCTTACTGTTCTATACATAGGAAGTTATTTTGCACACAAATGCACAGGTAACACAGGAGAAAAATATGTCCACTCCCAAATGCTAAACAAGTATATACATGGCAATATCCCAGCCAAGAACTTTATAAAAACTTCACTGGATCAAGAAATGTTTGAAGCTGCCACCAGAAATAACTGGGATTATTTTAGAGCCAGAAAGAAGCTGAACCGTTTTCATTCAGGATTACTATAGATTGTCCTCAACTTACGACAGTAACTGAACCCCCCCTCCCCGTTTCGGTTGCTAAGTCATGACAGTCCTAAAGTGGGTTACCACATGATCACACCTGAATTTAAGACATTTTTTGCTGTTGGTGTTTGTTGCTGCTGTTGTCAAACACGACAGTTGTAAAGTGAACCCAACTGATTTTTGCTGGAAACCGGAAGTAATGCTGGTTTCTTGCAAAAATATAGTACATTGCAGGTTAGGTGACCGCAAGGCCCTGCAAATGGCCGTAAATACAGATCAGTTGCTGAGCTCCCAAATTATGGTCATGTGATGTGATGTGATGTGTGTGTGTTTGTGTATCAGAGCTTCGAATCTGGGTCCTAAGTAGCTTTTAGGGTATCCATTGTAACTGGTCACAAAAATCAAGGATTGCCTGTATATCAGAGATCTTCAAACTTGACCCTTTTATGACATGTGGACTTCAACTCCCAGAATTCCTCAGCCAGGCTGCTGGCTGAGGAATTCTGGGAGCTGAAGTCCACAAGTTATAAAAAACCAAGTTTGAAGACCCCCTGCTGTATATGCTCATAGACAGAGGTGTCTCTTCAACTCCTAGCATGGCTGGCTGAAGAATTCTGGGAGTTGAAGTCCACAAGTCTTAAAGTTGCCAAGTACGGAGACCATAGCCATAGACCAGCGGTTCTCAACCTATGGGTCGCGACCCCATTTGGGGTCGAACGACCGTTTTGCGGGGGTCGCTGGACACCGCGGTCCGCCATTTTTTTTGCCTGTTGCGCGCGCGCCGTGCATGCACGGTTCGGGCCGTCGCGTGCCGTGCAAGCACGGATCGGCCCATCGCGCGTGCGGGCGGCGCGGGTCGGGGTCGCCCCACGCATGGGCGGCGCAAGTGGGGTCTCAACCTGAAAAAGGTTGAGAACCACTGCCATAGACTAATAGATAACAAAGAGTTCTTGTTCAACATCTTTTCATATATTTAACTTGCAACGCCATCATTTGCATGTTTACTCAAAGGTCAGTTTCACTGTCACCCTTGATGCTTGCCTCCAAGTACACACATTTACTTAGGATCACAAACTCAGTCCTGGAAAAAGCCTAGCCATGGATTTCCTTGTGTGTATATGCTGCACTTTTGAGTCAGACTAGACAAGTTCCTGCAGCTTTCTTAGCAAGATTTCAAAGGTGGTTTGCTACTGCCACCTCCTTAGAGTTGAGAGAAAGTGACTGCCCCAAGGTCATTCAGCTGGCTTCATGCTTAAAGCAGGACTAGAACTCCCAATCTCCCAGTTTCTAGCCTGATGCCTTAACTACTACCAAACTGGATTTTTGGAAATATGAGTGTGGGCTTAAACACACACAAAAAAGACGAGAAATACCTACTGAATTTAATATAAATATTTATAGTTCTACAAAGGTTGTGTTTGTCCTTCTCCTTAAGCCAACATCATTCCACCCCAAATGATTAGAATAGAACAGAACAGAACAGAACAGAAGCTGGAAGGGACCTTGGAGGTCTTCTAGTAGTACTCAACTTACGACCACAATTGAACCCAACCCAAAATTTCTGTCACTAAGTGAAACATTTGTTAACTGAGTTTTTTCCCATTTTATGACCTTTCTTGCTATAGTTGTTAAGTGAATCACTGCAGTTGTTAAGTTAGTAACACAGTTGTTAAGTGAATCTGACTTCCTTGGGTCACAAAAGGTGATCACATGACTCTGGGACGCTACAACCATCCTAAATATGAGTCAGCTGCCAAACATCTGAATTTTGATCATGGGACCATGCGGGTGTTGAACAGTCTGTAAGTGTGAAAAATGGTCATAAGTCACTTTTTTCAGTGCCGCTGTAACAGTCACTAAATGAACCAAGGACTGACCTGTACTTTGATAGGAGACACCAAGAAATTCAGCACTGAACAAAAAAAGCAGAGAGAGGTTAGACCTGAACACAGAGTCCTTTGATTCAGGCCATGCTCTCAATCTCTGGATCCAAAAGAAGATATAAATTGGGGGGGGGGTCCCAATCCTTTTTACTATGCCCCCCAAATTACAAAAATAAAACTCAGGAAAAGAAATACAGAAGTAATGTTTCACTCATGAAGCCCCTGGCTATTTCAAAAGCAGAGTCATTGAAACAGGCCTGTTGATTCACAAACAGAGCTTAATGGAGGTAACAGACAGACTAAAGGTAAGAGGTTAAAATTAATTACATTTGTTTGACAGGATTAGGACCAAGGAAGCTACCAGCCTTTGCAAAACAAGTAAAACCAATCAAATAACAAAACACACAAAGCAAGCCTCTAGATTATGAAATGCTGTGAAAACTGTATAAAAATCCATGTGGTCGTCAAATCAGCTGGTCCGCTCTTTCAGGACCACATGCTGCTGGTGGTTCTGTTCATCAATAAAGAGACCTTCTTTCAAAAGCAGCCTCCATTTTATTCCCAGCTTGGAACTGGACCTGATGTTTCTTTCCACATTAGTATTATGTAAGGCAGTGTGTGCATAAACTTGTTAACACTTTACCATCCCCCTGAAAAAGCCACCCAAAACTGGCCGTTCTCCGTTTATGTGTCCAAGGAAATGGAAAGCTTTATTGCAGTTTCAGAACGCTATTAATGTGGGCTAGAAATATGCTTGAATGCGTTTGACCTGCAAAGCTTGTTTCAAATGTATTTTTAAATTGAGAGCTTTTTTAGCGTTGCCTAAAATTGGGTAACTGCCTGTTTCTCCCCTGCAGTTTTGTTTTTGTGCATGTTACCTGGAGGGATTTCGCCTCCATTAAGGTAAAAATATCTGACATACTTAAAGGCAACTGCTGGTTTGTCTTTTGTTGATTAATGTCAATTCAGAGCACCCACTCTGGTGTTAAGAGCTGAGTGCGGGTTGTCTAAATTCCTCAGCTACCTGATCAAACACACACTCTCTTGCAGGGATAACCTGCCAATCTCCTAAGACAAGCTTGAGATTTTCTTTTCAAGACAAACAGCTTTTTTTGTGCGTGCTTCCGTGTGCAAATTAACCTGAAGAAAAAAAGAAAGAGAGAGAGGCTGGCAGAGAGGGAGAAGGAAAAGGAGAAAAACTTTGGAAAGATTGCATTACAGTTTTGCAAAAAAAAACAAAAAAAAACACCACCAGACCCTTCCTGGATTTAGATGTTATTGTAAGTCTGTTTCTTATCTTGGCAGATTCACACCCAGTGGAAAACCCCTTTCCTCTTGCCCTGCAGTTTTTATGCCCAACAAGAAAAATGTGTCTGTCCTTTTCTAAAACCTGCTCCTACAGCAAGTCCTCAATTTATGACCACAGTGGAGCCCAAAATTTCCACTGCTAAACGAGACAGCTGTTAAGGGAGCTTTGCCCCATTTTACGACTTTTCTTGCCATGGTTATTAAGCGAATAGTCAGAAGGTCACAAAAGATGATCACATGACCCAGGAAATTAACAACCACCATAAGTACATGCCAGTTGCCAAGTGTCCAATTTTGATCACACGCAGGACGCTGCCACGGCCATATGTGTGAAAAACAGCCACTTTTTTCCCCCCAATATCATTGTTGCTTTGAACAGGTCCAGTTCCAAGCTGGGAATAAAATGGAGGCTGCTTTTGAAAGAAGGTCTCTTTATTGATGAACAGAACCACCAGCAGCATGTGGTCCTGAAAGAGCTGACCAGCTGATTTGCCTGTACAAAATATGAAGAGTATAGCAGAGTCTGCAGAGACCAACATCTTTTGTTAGAAATTCACGGTGGCTGTCAATTTTCTCCAATTAATCTTCCTCACCAGGAGTGTTATTAAATTCCCTGAGAATAAGAAAGATACTTAGGACTCTTTGAAGGCAAGGGTGGGAAAGAAAAGCCATTTATTCCATCTCGGCCCTATTTTCTTGGTCTTCTTACTTTGCACACCTGAGATGCACTGGCTTCAAAAGCTGGCTGTTAACTTCCAGGAGTCATTTTGGAAAACAACAAGGCTTTAACCACAAGGAGCAAGCCAATCCAGGTTGGATTACAAGCAGTGATGAGAAGGGAAGGGGGGGGGTGCTTTCTTTCTTTCGGAAGACTTTCCAGCAGAGTTTGACAAAAATTCAAGGGTTCATAATAAGGCTATCTGAAACCTGTCAGGTTTTTCACACTTCTTTTCAAGTTGCCGTTATTTTATTTATTTTATTTTATTTATTTATTTATTTTATTGCTATGCTTTTCACCACAAGCAATATTTGCATTTCCTTATTTCTCTCTCCCTCCCTTACTTCTAAAAGCAACTCCTGCGAACTGCCCTCACAGGAGTGGGAAAGAAGAACGGATGGCACGTGGCAAGTTTCCATGCAGTAGAAACACAATTTGCTGATCGTTGGTTGCAAAAACAGAGGAGAGCCGAGACATGCTGTTTGCTGGTTAACAGGAAAGTCTAGGAAGAGACCCAAGCTGGCATTTAAAAAAAAAAAAATTCTCCTAAAAATAGTGTGGAGAGAGAGATCAGCTCCCAGGGAAAAGCCAGTGGATCGCTAAATGTGTTTTAAGCAAAGACTTTATTGCATGATGCTGCATGACCTTGTAGTACTATTCCTCCACTGTGCTCTGGATTCTCATTCTTCTCGTCTGGAAGAGATACATGCAATCCTCAGCCTTATGAACATTTGTCCAGTTTGTTCAAGTTACACAGCATTGAAGAAAGTGACCTGTGACCATTTTTCACACGTACGACCATTCCAGCACCGCCAGAGCACCTGATCAAAATTAGACTCGGCGCTTACAGTGTCCCAGGATCATGTGTTCACCTTCTGACGAGCAAAATCAATGGGAAAGCCAGGTTCACTTAACAGCTGCACAGACTCACTTGACAACTTTGTCAAGGAAGGTTGTAAAATGGGGCAAAATCCATTTAACAACTGTCTTGCTTAGCTAAAGCAATTTGGGCTTAATTGTGGCCATACGTTAAGGACCACCTGTGTACGTGATGTGTTTCTCACATGCAGGTAGGGAAAAGATTTGCAAAGTGAAGGTATGTATGTATGTGTGTATGTATGTATGTATGTATGTATGTATGTATGTATGTTGGGTGAGGACAGCCTCAAATTATGAACTGAACTGAGATGCAGGCTCTCCTTCATACGTGGCACCGAAGTTTACAGGTCTTTTGGAAAGTCACTTTCTGGGAGTCTCATCCAATTCTCACCAAAGCTGTATGCCTCACCAAATTATGTCACCTACCGGTATTGTGTCAATGCACACCTATTGTGCCAGGAATATATCCGCTTGCAAACACCACCACTCCAGGACTGAAACCCACCAGTAGAAAGTAGGATGTCGATGACCTAAGACAGGGGTAGGAAACCTTGGCTCTTTTATGGCTCGTGGACTTCAACTCCCAGAATTCCTGAGTCAGCATGGCTGGCTCAGGAATTCTGGGAGTTGAAGTCTGGTGTCCAAAAGGTTGGGGACCTATGGTTTAACCCAGTGGTTCTCAACCTATGGGTCGCGACCCCATTTGGGGTCGAACGACCGTTTCGCGGGGGTCGCCGGACACCGCGGTCCGCCATTTTTTTTTATTTTAATTTTATTTTTTTTATTTTTTTTCCGTTGCGCGCGCCGCGCATGCGTGGATCGGCCCGTCGTGGTCCGCCATTTATTTTTTCCGTCGCGTGCGCCCCGCGCATGCGCGGATCGGCCCGTCACGGTCCGCCATTTTGTTTTTTTTATTATTATTATTTTTTATTTTTTTTCCGTCGCGCGCGCCCCGCAGATGCGCGGATCAGCCCATTGCGCGCGCGCCCGGGTCGGGGTTGCGGCGCGCATGGGCGGCGCAAGTGGGGTCTCAACCTGAAAAAGGTTGAGAACCACTGGTTTAAACTTTAGGCCATCGTGATATAAGAACAAGCAAGAAAAAACACAAAAGAGGAAAGCAAACTATGTAGAAGGAAAGAATTTAAGAAAAGCTCGCTTGGATTAGACCAAGGCCAACTAATCCAGCATTTGGCATAATATAATATCCAGCCAGGAGCCTGTTAAACACAAGGCCATGGATGGGAGGTAAATATTTCCCTTCCGCTGTTGCTCCCTAGCAGTTGGCATGCATGATTCCAAAGGCCACAGGTAGTCCTCGCCTTACGACCACAACTGCAATTCCCTGCAAAGCAATGCAGTCGTTAAGTGAGCTTTTGCCCCATTTTACAACTTTCTGACCACCATTGTTAAGTGAATGACTGCAGCTGTTAAGTTAGCAATATGGTTATTAAGTGCATCTGGCTTCCCCACTGACTTTGCTTGTCAGGTCACAAAAGAGGATCACATGACACCCCCCTCACACACACACACACCCTGCAACTGTCATAAATACATGCCAGTTGCCAAGTGTCTGACTTTTGATCACCTGACCACAGGGATACTGCAAAGGTTGTAAGTATGAAAAACAGTCACAAGTCACTTTTTTCCAGTGCCGTTGTAACTTTGAACAGTCAATAATAAACAGATGGTTGTAAGTCAAGACCCTTGATAGCCACTGTGAATGTACTATGAATCCATCCAATCCTCTATGAAAACCTTCAACTGGTGGCCTTCAACAAATCTTAGAAGAAATGAGCTGCCTGCAGAAGTTGTGGGTGCTCCAACACTGGAAGTTTTTAAGGAGAGACAAAGAGTACAGGGTTTCCTGCCTGAGCAGGGGGTTGGACTAGATGACCTCCAAGGCCCCTTCCAGCTCTATTATTATTATAATTGCATGGCTGAGCAATGAGTGGCAGATATCTCCTTTTCATGGTGCCTGAATTTCCCAGCATGTTGTTTTCATGGATGACCCCTAGAGGGGGGAAAAAAACCCCTCCTTGCCTACCTTTTGTCAATTGTGTGAGATTTTTTTTTATATACTTATCTTGTGTTTTTGGTGTCCTTCCCTCTCTCCAAACCTAAAAGCAAAGCCACCCTTCCCTCCCATCTGTAATTTTCTCTTGTCGCCTAATTGTCCCGCTTGCCCTTGTCCTGCTTGCCCTTGTCCTAGTATCTTCTCTCTTCCTTCCTTCCTTCTATCTTTGGCCCCAGGTCCTCCAAGCTCCGTTTCCCTACAAGCTTTGCTTGCTTTATTTGCAATGCCCTCTGGCATAATTCCAAGCATGGAAGTTGCTTTTTCTTTTGCTTTTCAGGACCAGCACCCTGTTAACTACTTAACTTAGCATAACCCTGATCCCCATTGTAATTTTGATCTCCAGCCCTGGAGAGGACAATTCTACTTCTTCAGCTGGGCGCACCCGGTCTTTGCCAAGTACCAGCTTCCTCTTAGTACACCTGATCCCCCCCAAAGCCTCCTGTCTGGAAACACCCAGGAGTGGATTAAGCTCTCCACTACTCCGAGAAAGCATGTTTTGTTGAAAGGTGCATGAAGAGTCATCGTTCTTTCATGCCCGCCATGAATAGGTTGGTAGGGCTATTTCTTGCAAAGTTCGCCGCCGTCTGTCTGGCCTCTGCCAAGCCTCCCTTTTGAACCCGCAACCTTTCGAACCCCCACCAGCAGAAAGACAGCAAGATCTCAAAAGTGTTTGCAAAAAGGGGGCTGTTCTTTTTCACCAGGGATGATCACAGATCATCCTCAGATCTCAGAGAAGGGTCCCTGGATCCAGAGGATAAAGTTTCCAAACAGCTGCCTTGTGACTGTATCATTCTCAGTTAGACTCAATTTTGCTTGACAATTCCCACAACACACTTGACCCCGTTGGCTAATGAGTTTTTTTTTTCTGGGTTAGTAGCCTTGTGTTGGTCAAGCAAGACTCGTTCACCCCATCTGCCTAAACCTGCAGGGTTTAGTTGGGCAAAGAGAGAGAGACACACACAAGGTCTCGGATGTCAGCAAGGACTACATGCGACCACGGCCAGCGTCCCTTCCTCTCAGACCTACGAAGAGGCACTCAGCACATGGCCCAGAGAGCTCTTTTCTTGTTCTTTTATTCAGAGGATGGCTCTCAACCCATCCCCTCATTAAAGAGTTAAATCCGCTTTTTTGCTGAACGCCCGGGCCTTTTAGAACTCCGGAGGGAAGAAAAGTAAAAAAAATACTGCAGGAAAACGCAGTATTTACGACACGGAGCTTCAGTCCAAAGGCCGAGATCTCCACGCGGCTTACCTCTGAGTAAGCAACTCCCACCCCGGGGAGGGGGGGGGCATCTGCAGGAGCCTCCGCATCCCAGGGAAAGTTCAACCATCCCGGGAAGGAGAAAGTGAATTCACCCCAGGAGGGAGAAAGGGAAAGTCACCCCAGGAGGAAGAGGAGGAGGAGGAGGAGGCGGGCACCCACCTGCAGCTGGCTGGAGCAGCCGTACTGGATGAGCGGGGTGAAGGTGGTCAACTGGAGCTCGGCGTCGGTCTGGAACTGGCTGCCCACCAGGTTGGGCATCTTGGTGACGTTGTAGCCCAAGTTCTGGCACATGGAGATGCGGATGGCATCGCAGCGGCGCTCCTCTTCGTCGCCGAAAGCGCCCGCCGCCTCCAGCGCCGCCAGCAAGAGCAGCGCCGCCGGCAGCAGCAGCAACCGCCGCCGCCGCCGGGCACCTTTCTGCCCCGCGGCCGGGCACATCGTCCGGCAGGCTGGCCGCCAATCCTGCCGCCGCGGCCGGCTCCAGCCCTGCCGGAGCAGGAAGCGAGAAGGCGCGCTCGAGCCGCCGCCGCCGCCGCCGCTCGTCTCCCCGCTCGCCGCCCGCCTCTTGCGCCGTGTGCGCCCGCCGAGCGCGCTTCTGGCTCCGCCGCCGGCGCAGCGCGCTGTGACACCAGGCGAGGCGGTGCTGGCTGGGCGAGAGGGCGGCGCCGGGACCCCGGCGAGGAAGGGGCGAGGGCGGGCGAGCAACCTGCCCAGGGGAGGGAGGGCCGGCCCCGCTTCGGCCCGCCCCCGCCGCCCGCGGCCTCAGCGCCGGCCGAGGGAAGCTGGAAGCCGCGCCGAGCAGGAAGCCGCTGCCTTCCCTGGCGCGCCGAGCTCGCAGCGTGGCTTCTCCAGCTGCGGGAGAAGACGCCAGATCCACGTGAAGGGCCGGTACCGCTTCCGAATGCCTCGGGATACAGGGAGTCCTCGACTTCACGGCAGCTCATTTAGTGACCCTTCGAAGTGACAGCGGCCCTGGAAAAAAAGTGACTGAGGACTGTTTTTTTTTTTCCACAGTTACAACCTTGGTTTACTGCAAACAGCTCTCAAAGGATCACCACCGCCCATGCAGGTAGTCCTCGGCTTACGACAGTTTGTTTAGTGACGGTTCGAAGTTACAACGGCACTGAAAAAAAGTGGCTTAGGACCATTTGTCACACTTGTGGCCGTTGCACAGCGCCATGGTCACGTGATCAAAATTCAGATGCTTGGCAACTGGTTCATATAATAATAATAATAATAGTAATAATAGTAATAATAGTAATAATAGTAATAATAGTAATAATAGTAATAGTAATAATAATAATAATAATAATGTTGGAAGGGACCTTGGAGGTCATCAAGTCCAACCCGCTGCTCAGGCAGGTAACCCTATACCAGGGGTTCTCAACCTCGGCAACTTTAAGACTTGTGGACTTCAACTCCCAGAATTCCTCAGCCATGGCTGAGGAATTCTGGGAGTTGAAGTCCACAAGTCTTAAAGTTGCCGAGGTTGAGAACCCCTGCCCTATACCATTTCGGACAAATGGCTGTCCACTTTTATTTATGACGGTTGCAGTGTCCTGGGGGGGTCACGTGATTCCCTTTTGCGACCTTTTGATAAGCAAAGTCAATGGAGAAGCCACATTCACTTAACCATGGTGTTACTAACTGAACAAGTGCAGTGAGCTGCTTAACCATTGTGGCAAGAAAGGTCGTAAGATAGCGCAAAATTCACTTAACAGATGTCTCACTGAACAACAGACATCATTTTGGGCTTTGTTGTGGGCGTAAGTCAAGGACTACCTGTACTGGATTCAGTTTGGGTCACCAAGATATAGAAAAAGATGCTGAGACTTTAGAAAAAGTGCAGAAAAGAGCAACAAAGATGATTAGAGGACCGGAGGCTAAAGCATATAAGGAAAGGCTGCTGGAATTGGGTATGTCTAGTTTAATGAAGAGAAGGACGAGGGGGGACATGATAGCAGCCTTCCAATATCTCAGGGGCTGCCACAAAGAAGAGGGAGTCAAGCTATTCTCCAAAGCGCCTGAAGGCACGACAAGAAGCAATGGGTGGAAACTAATCAAGGAGAGAAGCACCTTGGAGAGGTGAAATTTCCTAACAGTTAGAATAATTAATCAGTGGAACGGCTTGCCTCCAAAAATTATGGGAGCTCAAATACCAGAGGGTTTTAAGAAGAGGCTGTATAGCCACTTGTCTGAAATGATATAGAGTAAGGGTTCCCGATCCCCAGTCCATGGACCGGCATCGGTCCGTGGCATGCCAGCAACCTGTCCAGGTAAACAAGTGAAGCTCCATCTGTGGGATGCAGGCAGCATGTGACACCACGGCTCTTCCAGTCCGCGGAAAAACCTTTCAATGGAAGTGGTCCCTGGTGCCCAAACGTTTGGGGGCCACTGGTATAGCGTTCCCTGCTTGAGTAGCACTGTCCACAACATTGGAAGCTGCAAATCCTAACCACCCACTCCACAGATAAATGGGTGGGGGACAGAATTTCCACACCCACTTCTGTGATGGGACATCATTAAACTCCAAAGTTGTTTTAAACAAGATTTAGTCCAAGATTTAGCTTTTCCCTCTAAGACAGCGGTTCTCAACCTATGGGTCGCGACCCCATTTGGGGTCGAACGACCATTTCACGGGGGTCGCCATTTTTTTTCCCCATTTCCCCTCGGCCGGCGCATGGGGCAGCATCGCGCATGCACGGGGTAGCACAGCACATGCGCGATGCAGGCCATCGCGCCGCACATGCGCGATGCGGGCCGTCGTGCTGTGCATGTGCGATGCGGGCTGTCGTGCCACACATGCACGGTGCAGGTCGGGGTCGCGGCCTGCAAAAGGTTGAGAACCGCTGCTCTAAGAGATCTATGATTGCCTATTGGGAATGTTTTATAGTAAAGATCCATGTTATAATGAAAAGATATCCAGTATACAGGTAGTCCTCAACTTATAACCCTTCTTTTAGTGACCATTTGATGTTACAATGCCGTTGAAAAAAGGGACTTATGACCATTTTTCACACTTAACAACCATTGCAGCATCCCGAGGGTCACATGATCAAAATTCAGACACTTGGCAACTGGCATGTATTTATGATGGTTGCCATGTTTTGGGGTCATGTGACCACCTTTTGCAACCTTCTGACAAGCAAAGTTAATGGGGAAGCCAGATTCACTTAACAACCGTGTTATTAAATTAACAGCTACAGTGATTCACTTAAAAACTACAGCAAGAAAGGTTAAAATGAGACAAAACGTACCGGCATCAAATTCCTTGTGTGTCCGATCATTCTTGTTCTGTTCTGTTCTGTTCTGTTCCCATTCTTCTATTCCAGTGGTGGCGAACCTATGGCAGGGGTGCTAGAAGTGGCACTCAGAGCCCTCTCTGTGGGCATGCGTGCCATCACCCCAGTCCTAGGCCTTCAGCTGGGTTTTATAAAACCTTTTCGCTTTAGGCCTCCACTGCCATGTACAAAAAAAAAAGGTTCAATCAATCAGTCAATTTCAACTTCTCGCAGGAAAAAAAAAGATCTTGCAAAGTTGGAATTGATTGATTGAACTTTTTAGTCCCACCCAGTCTGCTGTTACCACCGCAGCCACGCCCATTCAATGGGCCACCCCCACCCAATGGGCCACGCCCACCTGGCACCCAACGATGCATAAGTGGGTTTTGGGTTGCAGTTTGGGCACTCGGTCTCTAAAAGGTTCGCCATCACTATTCTATTCTATTCTATTCTATTCTATTCTATTCTATTCTATTCTATTCTATTCTATTCTATTCTATTCTATTCTATTCTATTCTACATTCCATCCCATTTCTTTTTTCAGTGCCACTGTAACTTTGAACAGTCACTAAGAGAATGGTGGTAAGACGAAGACTATTTGTAACTTACTAAAGGACCAACGAATCCATATTTATTCAAAATTGTGGCCACATAATTGTGGTAGGATTCCCACCCTAGGCATACCATATTATGTAGGATTGTACCTGAACCTGAAACAATCCTTATTGAAAAAGTTTACTTTGCAAAAACACCACTGTGCAAATCACTATGCCCATGAAAAGGTACCCCTCCCTCTGCTCATATCCCCCTTAATCCTTACACACTGCAGGGGATACTTTCCCAGATAAGATTCTTCTACAGTCCAGATAAGAGGATTTTGCTCATTAATTATATTGCCACTTGAGACTGATAAGGTTTAAGCTTGTACAAAAGGATGCATTGTGATTCCTTCCAACAAATAATGTCGAGCACTGGTCAAGAAAGGAGTGAATATTTTTTTGCGCTGAGTGAAAGCCAATCCATCCATCTAGGCTGGGAAATGAATTTATGAAAAACACAATGGGAGTTAAAAATTTATGTCAGAATTCCCAGATAGCCAGCTGGATACCAGCCAAGCTGCTTCAGTAGGATGGGTTATGTGTAAGACGCTAAGAAAAAGACGCAGGCATGTCTTGAGCAGAGGTTTGAAGCTGCAGGACACAGCTTGACAAACTCTGAGTTTATTGCTTCTTATATACTTGTTACGTACAGAGGCTTTATCATTAAATGCCGACATTTTACATTCATAAGTTTAACCATTAGATGCTGACATAAAGTTTCTTCATTGGAAAATTCCTTCATGTAAGCAACTCTTTTCTGGTAACACGTTACATGGTCAAAGACCAGGTAAGAACTAATACAGGTAGATCAAAAGGAGAAAGAACTGACAAAGACAGGAAGAGATAGGAAGGAACTTAAGCATATTATTTGTTTAGGTAGGTGAGGCATTAAGTCAAAAGGGGATGACCTTCTGGCTGCTTCACTGGGACAAAGGGTATCAAAAGGTTATGAGGTTTGGGGGGGGGAAGCACGGCAGTTTGCTGCAAGTGCATTTTTCCACACAGTTATGGTCTGCTTGAAGGATCTGATTTTTATCTTTACAGAAAATCTTTTAGGAAGTAGGTTAGAGTCCTTTCGTAGTGGGAATTTCCCAACTTCTCTTAACAGTACAAGAGTTCCCTAGACTTCCCTAGAGTGTTATAGTTGTGCAAGGGTTCCCAACACACCCCTAGAGTTCTATACACAAATCTTCACTTTTATCATCCCCCAGGCTAATGTAGGGTAAACATAAGCTGGAGGCGAAAGCTAAGTCTTCTGACAAGCTCAGCGTTATTTTATTGCAAGGGTGAGCAACTACGACAACTTTACAACCTGCGGACTTCAACTCCCAGAATTCCTGAGCCAGCTGGGAATAAAGGAGAATGTTTGTAGCCCAGGGTTGAAATGAATAGTCCTTGGTACTCTCTGAGCTTGCTTGTTTTCTTGCAGAAGTTTCATTACCCAAACTAGGTAACATCATCAGTGCTAGGAAGGAGTGGGGTTTGCTCTCCGTTTATATTCTAGTGCAGGGATGGGGAACCTTGGCTCTTTTATGACTTGTGGACTTCAACTCCCAGAATTCCTGAGCCAGCCATGCTGAGGGGAAAGGGAGAGGTTTCCAAGCTGAGCCATGCTGGCTCAGGAATTCTGGGAGTTGAAGTCCACGAGTCATAAAGCGGCCTAGGCCCTAGGCCAGAGATAGGTAACCTTGGCTCTTTTATGACTCGTGGACTTCAACTCCCAGAATTCCTGAGCCAGCATGGCTCAGCTTGGAAACCTCTCCCTTTCCCCTCAGCGTGGATGGCTCAGGAATTCTGGGAGTTGAAGTCCACGAGTCAAAGAGCCAAGGTTCCCCACCTCTGTTCTAGTGGCTTGCCCTGTCAGTATTGGTGGGGGTGGTCTTACAAGTTCTTTAGTTGGGCTGTTTACTGTTAGACTGTTTGGCAGTTCCTTGATTGATTATTTCTTGATTGTTGGTGTTAATCTCTGCTCATCTGGGTTCTGATTGCTGGTGTGTGTGTGTGTTTGGGGGGGGTTGACAGGTACACTGACAGGCAAGCCACCAGAATAAACAGAGAACAGACCCCACTCCTTACTAGCACTGATGATGTTACCTAGTTTGGGTAATGAAATATCTGCAAGAAAACAACCCGCTCAAAGAGCACCAAAGACTCCCTAATTTAAGCTCCAAGCCACATATATTTTCTTTCATTGATATGACCACTAATGATCTAAGCAGGTGCTTAATAAGAACTTAAAGAAGCCATTAAACAATTTTTGCTAAGGGATCCTTGGTGGTCTCTGAGCTTGTGTGTAAAGGATCTTGGCTTTTAATGGACATGATGTTTGTCCCACATACAATTGATTGCAAATGGTTACAGTTGATTTTGTAGATTACATTGTATTTTTCATCAGATACAGAAGGATGAAAGGAACAATGTAATCTGCACAATCAACCGTAACCATCGCAATCAATTGTATGTGGGACAAACATCACGTCAATTAAAAACCAGGATCCAGGAACACTGGCTGGCAGTCAAATGCCACGACCCCAAATCCTTAATTTTTACCCACACTGACACTAAACAGCACCAGTTTGATTGGAGCAACACAAAAGTCATAGGCCACGCTTGTGAGTTCATCAAAGCAGGGCCTTCCACAAGCAATTCCATCAACAAACACATCGACCTACAATCAGAATCCAAATCAACCACACAGCCAACCACAGATAATAGTGAACAGAAAATTTTTTGGACATAAATGAATTTTAGCTTAAGATGGACATGTTTTTCCAAGTAGTATATTATTTCCTTCTTCCTTTTCTTTTCTTTTTTTTTGTTTTGTTTTAAGATATGAGAAATGTAAAATTGTTGGGATGGCTTATATGAGGAAAAAGCCTTAAATACCTGAGTGTAATTAAGTCTTAAGAAAATCTTAACAGGTAAAAATGTTTTTGAACATTGTGGGAGAAACAAATTTAAATAAGAACTTTAAAACCAGGACGATTAAGATGATTAATTAGAAAAGAAGCTTCACATTGATGTGGTTATTACTTGTAGAAATACTAGAAAAATGTTTATATTCAATTGTCATCTATTAAAATGCTAAGAAATGTACTAATTTAAGGTTGATAAAAGAGAATATTATTGGAAGGAGAGAAAATCAAGGAAAGCTACTATGTGGATTACGGAATTATAGAAACTAATTGTTGTTGATTGTTTGTAAATATAAACCCAGACAACACGCTGTTTACCAAATATTAAAGTGATTATGTTAAAAAATTAATAATATATATTTAAAAAAAAACAGAGGCAACAGTGACCCTCAACAAACCCACACACCCCCACCAGTTCACCTCCCAATGACCCTCACCTGATGTGACCTCCCCATCACAAGCCTCTCACTGATGACTCACACCTGACCTGTCACAAGACCCTCACTTGACACCCTCATACCTGAAGTCCTTATTAAAAAAAAAAACGCTGATTCTGACATTCCCCTCAACTCCACTGAAGATGTTAGCTAACCTGGTAACAAAACGTTTGGAACCAACTCACAAGTTCAGAGAACGGACCTTCACCCTCATCCTACACCTGAGCTACAGAGATTCTCCACTATTGCAATCATCATTAGTCTTAGTGGGTGGGATTTGTTCTCAATGTATATTCTAATGGCTTGTCCTGTGAATGGGAGTGATCTGGGTGGTTCTTTGGCTGGGCTGTTTACTGTTAGCTTGTTTGAATATAAGCAAGCTTAAGAACATAAGAAGAGCCATGCTGAATCAGGCCAAAGCCCATTGAGTCCAGCATTCTGTGTCACACAGTGGCCCACCAATTGTACATGGGGATCTTGAGCAGAAAGAGAAGGCAAAACCTTCCCTTTCCCTTGACCCCCAACAAATGGTACTCAAGGGAATCCTGCCTGCCTCAACCGACATAGAGGCGGCACATGGACATCCGTTTTAATAGCCACCGATACACTTGGCATCCATGAATCTGTCTGACCCTGCCTTGAAGCTGTCAAGGCTGACAGCTGTCATGACCCCTTCTGGAACTGAATTCCATAAACCAACGACCCTCTGGGTGAAGAAATATTTCCCTTTATTTGTCCTCACTTTCTTACCTATGAGCTTTAGGGAGTGCCCCCTTGTCCTAGTATTGTGTGATAGAGAGCTTAGAGATCACCAAGGAGTCTTCAGATCATCCTATTTTCTTTTGGGCTCTTAAGCAGGATTACTAAGTTTATAACCAAGGCAGTTGAGCTAAGAGCCTGTTACATTGAACAGAATGGGGCATTCTGCAAAGGGGATGTGTTTCTCTGAAAGTAGATTCTTTGTATTTATCAGTAGAATAGAATAGAGCTGGAAGGGACCTTGGAGGTCTTCTAGTCCAGCCCCCTTGCTCAGGCAGGAGAACCTATACCAGTGATGTCGAACCCATGGCACGCATGCCAGAGGCGGCACTCGGAGGCTTCTCTGTGGGCACACATGCCGTTGCCCCAGCCCCGCCTCCCACACGACCCCCTCCTCACCAGCAGCCCCCCGGAAGGAGAGTCGCCCCTGAGCGTGGCCCACGTGGAGCAGCACAGCCAAGAATATGGCAGCCAGGCAGCATGGACAAGACTCTGCCCTCACGCCCCATTGCGCGCAGATGCTGCGAGGCGCGGGCAGAGGGCGTAGCTGCCATGGTGCTGCTGGGCTGCCTGGGCGATCTGCGGTGGGCCCTGGATGTGGTGAGTGGCCCTGTGGGCAGGCAGGGCAGGGGATGGTGGGAGTGGAGCGGGAGCAGGGGCAGTTTTGGGGCACTCAGTCTCTAAAAGGTTCACCATCACTGACCTATACCATCTCAGACAAGTGACTGTAGTCTTTACTTTAAAATCTCCAGTGATGGAGCACCCACGATTTCTGGGGGTAAGCTGTTCCACTGGTTGATTGTCCTCACTGTCAGGAAGTTTCTCCTTAATTCCAGGTTGCTTCTCTCTTTGATCAGTTTCCAACCATTGTTTCTCATCCTTCCCTCTGGTGCTCTGGTGAACAACCTGACCCCCTCTTCCTTGTGACAGCCCCTCAGATACTGGAACACTGCTATCATGTCTCCCCTATTTCTTCTTGTCTTTAGACTAGCCAAACCCAAATCCTGCAGCCGTTCTTCGTATGTTTTAGTCTCCAGGCCTTTGATTTTCTTAGTTGCTCTTCTCTGAATTTTTTTCTACATACCCAATCCCTGCAACTGTTCTTCCCGTGTTTCTGCTTCCCGTCGTCTTTATTGCTCTTGTCTACATTCTTTCTACAGTCTCAATGTCTTTCTTTTTTATATTGTGGCGATAGGAAGGCTAAAGAGATGTGTAAATTGTGAAACAGGCAGAGAGAGAATCAAATGTTCCTGGGGCTGTTCCAGCTGGAGATTCTACCAGGTAGTGGAGCTCCAGAGCTTGATTCAGTAGAGGTGCCCATAAGGACAAAATATATTTAAATGGAATGGAAAACAGGAATGGCTGATGAGAAAAAAAATATATACTAATGAGGACAAAGTTCTCTTGGTTAAGTAGAGGAAGTCCTCAGTTTGCCACCATAAATGAACTCAAAATTTCTGCTGTTAAGCGACAAAGTTGTTAAGTGAGTTTTGCCCCATTTTGCAACCTTTCTTGCCACAGTTGTTAAGTGAAACACTGCAGTTGTTAAGTTAGTAATGCGGCTGTTAAGTGAATCTGGCTTCCCCATTGACTTCGCTTGTCAGAAAGTCGCGAAAGGGGGTCACATGACCCCGGGACACTACGGCCGTCATAAATATGAACCAGTCACCAAGCATTTTGATCATGTGACCACGGGGATGCTGCAACTGTCCTCAGTGTGAGAAACGGTCATAAATCACCTTTTTCAGTGCCGTTGTAACTTTGAACTGTCGCTAAATGAATGGTTGTAAGTTGAGGACTTGCCTGTATTTGAGTGACAATCTAGGACAGTGATGGCAAACCTTTTAGAGACTGAGTGCAACCCAAAACCCACTTATTTATCACCGGGTGCCAGGTGGGCGTGGCCCACTGGGTGGGCGTGGCTGTGGTGGTCATGGCAGACTGGGTGGGTGTGGCCAAGGTGGGCGTGGTCACCTCAATGTTGCTCGTGGGGAGGGACGCCTGTGGGGGCCGGGCAGGTTTGGGGGAGATCCAGGGGGTCTCTGGCAGGTGGGGTGGTGGGTAGGAAGCTCGTCCTGCGGGGTGAGGTGAGGCAGGGCGGGGGTGCCATTGCCTGACACCATCGGCTCCCCCCACACAGAGGCCAGCGTTGCGCATGTGGGCCGACAATGTCCATCAGCAGCCACAGCCTGCCGGCCCCTTGACCGGCGCACTCTGGGACTCCGCAGCCCACCACCAGCAGTTCAGAGAAGTGCCCAGAGAGAGGGCTCTGAGTGCCGCCTCTGGTACGCGTGCCATAGGTTCACCACCACTTGTTGATATGATGGCTTACGCCCTAGGATCATGTACGAGCTGAACGGAGCGAAGGTGGAAAAAGGAAACTGCCATGAGGAATGTGAGGAATCAGTCTTGAAACAAAGGACGATGGAGTTTTGGAGGCAACAGGAAATGAGGGAGGCAACAAGATAAGAGGAAGAAAGGTGATAGGTATAGGAAAGTTGTGGCATGGTTTGAAACTATTGGCTAAATGTGTATTCAATGCCTTGTGTAACCACCCATTGTGAGAGGTATGTAACTATGCTATTGGCTACTTGTGTATTCGATGCTTTGTGTAACCACCCACTGTGAAAGGTAATAAAAGGGGGAGGCAGCCTTTTGTCTGGGTCGCTTCACCCCAAGGAAATCTGCATGCCTGCATACGTTCCTTCATTCGGCTATCGTGATCGACCCTCCACGGGTTGAGGCACAGTGAGGTGCCTCAACCACTGATCTAGGAAATGGGTGTGGGAGGTTTAGTGGATTGGAGTGGCTGAATTTCTATTATTGTACCCAGGTTGCCATATTTGGTATTTTCCAATTTTGTCCCCCCCAAAGAGCATTCTGGGGTTCTTTCATGGTTATATAAGCTACACCTTGTTCTAAACTGCGTTTCTCAATCTCAGCATTTCTCCTCATGCTGGGGAATTCTGGGAGTTGAAGCCCAATTGACACGATTGAGAAAAATGGCTCTGAGTATAATGCAGTTTCTTTTCTTTTTTATTTAGCAAGGTTTTGCTAGGATTTCTGGTCACGGTAGGCCCATAAATTATTTATGACCCAAGTTATGTTCAAAGTCCAATAAATTCTGACTTGTCAAGCAAGCCGTGGCTTAGCAGGAGGCATGCATTAAAAACGAAGCAACTTGGGGAAATAAATCATTTTCTCCCTGGATCAATTTTAAGCGTATGTTATAAAGTGGCACACAGGTTCTTTTCATACAAGGAGGGATTGTCCTATGTTTCATGATCATGCTTGTTATTCTTCTTCTTTGGACGCTGTTGTGCCAAACTCACACCATGTAGGAGAGATTTATTTATTTATTTTATTTGGACTTATATGCCGCTCCTCTCCAAAGACTCGGAGTGGCTTACAACATATATATAACATCGATAACAATCTAAGTCCAAATCAGAGAAAAAATTTAAAAAAAAATAAAAAACCCAACACACATACATCATTCAAGCAACAATCCACAATCATCCCCAGGCCTGCCGGCAAAGATAGGTTTTAAGATTCTTTCGGAAGGGCGGGAGGGTGGGAGAAGCGCGGACTTCAGGGGGCAGTAGGTTCCAGAGGGTGGGCGCCACAACAGAGAAGGCCCTCCCCCTAGGACCCGCCAGACGACATTGTTTCGCTGACGGGACCCGGAGGAGGCCGACCCTGTGTGCTCTCACCGGTCATAGGGAAGTATGTGGCAGAAGACGGTCCCGTAAGTATCCTGGTCCAGTGCCATGAAGGGCTTTATAGGTAATGACCAACACTTTGAATTGCGCTCGGAGACCAATAGGCAACCAATGCAGCATGCGGAGGGTTGGCGAAATGTGGGCACAACATGAAAGGCCCACAATTGCTCCCACAGCTGCATTTTGCACTAATTGTAGTCTCCGAACACTCTTCAAGGGTAGCCCCATGTAGAGAGCGTCGCAGTAGTCGATCCTCGAGGTGACAAGGGCATGTGTGACTGTAAGGAGAGACTCCCGATCCAAATAAGGGCACAATTGGTGCACCAGGCGAACCTGGGCAAATGCCCCCCTCGCCACAGCCGATAAATGATGTTCCAATGTCAGCTGTGGATCGAGGAGGACTCCCAAATTGCGGACCTTCTCCGAGGGGTTTATGGATTCACCCCCCAGGGTAATGGAAGGACAGATTGAAGTGTCCTTGGGAGGCATCACCCACAGCCACTCTGTCTTGTGGCCCGTTTTGACTTGGGTGCTGCGAAAGGGATGCTCTGGTTGATGGTCACCATCCTTTCTGTGCAGGACCAGTAGGTAACCATATACTTGAGAACTGTGTTATTGTGTTTAGCATTTACAGGATTAATGTTGTATCATTGAGAGAACTGTATGTTAGACCGTTTAGCATTTAAAGGGTTAAACGCTGTTTCCTTAAGAGATGGCTCATGGGTAATGTAGTTTTAGCTGTTAGTTAATGTTATAGCTTATCTAGTTAAGTGGGAGGAGTTTCAAAGTTTATGACTGTACTTCCTGGCTTTGTGCCATGGTATCTTCTCTCCACATGGATCTCGGCTGCCAGGCCAGGAGCTCTGTGCCAACATGTGATTTTACGCAGGATGGAGGAATCCACTATTTCTTTCCCTATGGTAGGCATGTCAAACTCGTGATGTCATGAGACGTTGCACAATGTATCAGGCCGGTTTTGCCATTGCTGTTAATGGGGTGGGCGCGGCTTCCATGTGACGTGTCCGGCCCGTGGGAATGTCTATGGGAATGGACAATATCCTAATGATTCAGATGTATCTTCTGCAAAATAAGTCTCTGCTAAGGATTCCTGGATAATAAATATTGTTTTAAAATCATTCTCATTGAGTTTAAGCTGTCCAGGCCAGAACTACAAGGCATCTTAGTTCATGGTTCTGGAATAGTAAAGAAATAGTGGATTCCTCCATCCTGCGTAAAATCACATGAATACTTTCCCTTTGGTTGTTGGAAGATAAACTGGGTTTTAGCACAGCTGGAGTTTACAGGAGTGCAGCTCTTTCAGTTTTTCATTGGGAAGAAGCTTAGTTACTGCTAGACCAGCGGTTCTCAACCTTTTCTGGGGCTCGACCCTGGCCCGCATTGCGCATGTGTGGCGTGACGGGGAGCATTGCGCATGCACGGCGCGACGGGGCGCATCGCAATAGGGAAAAAATGGCCGACCCAAAAAAATGGCCGACCAAAATTTAAAAAAATGGCCAACCAAAAAAAAATGGTGGACTGCGGTGCTTGGCGACCTCCGTGAAATGGTCGTTCGACCCCAAATGGGGTCGCGACCCACAGGTTGAGAACCGCTGTGCTAGACAAAGGCAATGGAACTAATTAATGCATCTGACCAGTGCTGTGTTCACCCCTTTTCCGAAGACCACAGTTTACCACAGTAAAGGATCTGTTCTTTACCTCAGTGAAATAATACAGTGTGTCTATGGAGACTCTTCGCATCCAGGTCATGCTTGTCCCAAAGATGCTTTTCAAAAAGGCAACTGGACTTTTAAAAAAAAACAAAAAACACATTTTGCTTCTCATCCAAGAAGCTATTTTAGGAACTGAAAAAACATTTGCAAGGAAAAAAAATCAAGCAAGTCCAGTTACTTTTTGGAAAAGCACCTTTGGGACAATACAATATGTGCAGTTTGGTGTGAACCTTTCAAACAGAAAATTGAACAGAATAGAACTGGAAGGGACCCTGGAGGTCTTCTAGTCCAGCCCCCTGCTCAAGCAGGAGAACCTATACCATCTCAGACAGGTGACTGTCTAGTCTTTTTTTAAAAAAATCTCCAGTGATGGAGCGCCCATTGTTCTGTTTCAGGAAAAGAGACATTGAGACGAAGCATTGAGTTCCAACAGTTCTTCTTTATTGCAAACACTAACAGAACAGGTTTTAAAATGGTGCAGCCCCCTTTTATAGCCCCCCTGCACAATACCTTACTGGCCAATCATTGCAAATGATCTTTTCCCGCCGTGCGTGTGCATGCAAGGCTGGGAGCAGCCTTTCTTGTCTCGGGCGTCCACATGGTCTGTCCGGGCCAATCGCTGCAGCCTGTTCCTGCCGGCCCAGGACATAACACCCATGATTTCTGGGGTCAAACTGTTCCACTGGTTGATTGTCCTTACTGTCAGGAAGTTTCTCCTTAATTCCAGGTTGCTTCTCTCCTTGACCAGTTTCCAACCATTGTTTCTCATCCTCCCACCTGGTGCTCTGGTGAACAACCTGGCCCCCTCTGCCTTGTGGCAGCCCCTCAAATACTGGAACACTGCTATCATGTCTCCCCTATTCCTTCTTTCCTTTAGACTAGCTAGCCAAACCCAAGTCCCACAGCCGTTCTTCGTATGTTTTAGCCTCCAGGTCTTTGATCCACTTAGTTGCTCTTCTCTGAATTCTTTCCAAACTCTCAACATCTTTTCTCACCAGGGGGAAGAAAGATTGGGTACATGTTAAGTATACTGCATTCATGTTGCTTACCATTAAAATTAAATTACTGTAAATTATTGGGATCTCTCTCCAATGCTGGATTGGATATCCCATTCAAAACTGCAATTTGGAAACAACTGTTGAACATCCCCGGAAATAGCACCAAGATTTTGGGAAGTCAGATATGTCCTGAGTGATATGCCTCTGGCGTGAATCATGTTGTAAAAGTAAAGGTGCCTTCAAATCAATCTTTCATATAGTTGTCCTCCCACAATATGGAAATGCCTTTCAATTGGTACAGTTTTGCCTTCAGAAGTTGTAGGTGCTTCATCACTGGAGGTTTTTAAGAAGAGACTGGACAGCCGCCTGTCTGAAAGAGTATAGGATAGTGATGGTGAACCTTTTAGAGACTGAGTGCCCAAATTGCAACCCAAAACCCACTTATTTATTGCAAAGTGCCAGGGGCCCATCAGCATTGTGGTGCCCTCAGGGGGGGGCAGGGAAGCGCCTCTGAGTGCTGCCTCTGGCACGCAAAAACCAGGGGCGCACAAATGGGCCACCGTGCTGCAAGGAGCAAAAACGGGCACTGCCGCACCGCGGGGTGCAGATATAAGACGCTGCACCATGCAAGAATGGGACAGGGCTAATGAGTATCATGCAGACACTAGCCCCACCTCATTTGCAGTGCGTGCATGCTCGCGGCCCTGTGTGCGCACGCACACATGTAAAATGCTTCCCCCTCCCTTTTCTTCCAGTCCACCAATCAACAATGGTTGGTGACCTCTGCTCTACCACCTCTACTCAAGCTTGCTAGTTGGCCGCTTTGCCTCCTTTGTGCTGGGAGGGGCTCCTGCTCCGGGTGGCGGGAGCAGCCTGACGGACCCACTGCTGGTGGCGGCGGTGCGCGTGCCCACAGAGAGGGCTCTGACTGCCGCCTCTGGCACGCGTGCCATAGGTTCGCCACCAGGGGTATAGGATCTCCTCCTTGAGCAGGGGGCTGGACTAGAAGACCATTCAAATGGCACTGAAAAAAGAGAGATGACAATTTTTCACACTTACGACCATTGCAGTATCCCCCTGATCAAGTGATCAGAATTCAGGCACTTGGCAACTGGCTCATATTTATGACATTTGCCGTGTCCCGGGGGGGTGTGTGTGTCACGTGATTCCCTTTTGCAAACCTCTGACAAGCAAAGTCAATGGGGCAGCCAGATTCACCTACGAACCATGTGCCCTAACTTTACAACTGCAGTGATTCACTTAAGAACGGTGGCAGTCAAGGTTGTAAAAAATGGGGCAAAATTCACTCGAGAACTCTCTCGCTCAATAACTGAAATTTTGGGATCCATTGTGGTCATAAGCTGAGGACTAGCTGTCTTTTCAGTTTGGGGCAAAACTAACCCCATAACAAACAATTGGGTCCCTTAATAATTGTGGCGTTCACTTAATGATAATGCTAATGATAATAATAAAGTTGGAAGGGGCCTTGGAGGTCATCAAGTCCATTTGCTCAGGCAGGTAACACTATATCATTTCGGACAAATGGCTGTACAGTCTCTTCTTAAAAACTTCCAGTGTTGGAGCATTCACCGCTTCTGGAGGCAGGTGGTTCCACTGGTTAATTGTTCTAACTGTCAGGAAGTTTCTCCTTAGTTCTAGGTTGCTTCTCTCCTTGGTTAGTTTCCAACATTGCTTCTCCTTCAGGCGCTTTGGAGAATAGCTTGAACTCCCTCTTCTTTGTGGCAGCCCCTGAGACATTGGAACATGGCTATCATGTCCCCCCTAGTCCTTCTCTTCATTAAACTAGACATACCCAATTCCAGCAACTGTTCCTTGTATGTTTTAGCCTCCAGTCCCCTAATCATCTTTGTTGCTCTTCTCTGTACTCTTTCTAGAGTCTCAACATCTTTTTTGCATCGTGGTGACCAAAACTGGATGCAGTATTCCAAGTGTGGCCTTACCAAGGCATTGTAGAGTGGTATTAACACTTCACGTGATCTTGATTCTATCCCTCTGTTAATGCAGCCCAGTACTGTGTTGGCTTTTTTGGCAGCTGCAGCACACTGCTGGCTCATATTTAAATGATTGTCCACTAAGACTCCGAGGTCCCTCTCACAGTTACTACTGTTGAGCAAGGTACCCCCTATACTATACCTGTGCATTTTTTTTCTTGCCTAAATGTAGAACCTTACTTTTTTCACCATTGAATTTCATTTTGTTAGATAGCGTCCAGTGTTCAAGTCTGTCCAGATCCTTCTGTATCCTAAGCCTGTGACTGTGGCACTCAGTTATCGACCACTCCAAAAAAAAATAAATCATAAAATTGGGTTGATCATGTGGGTGACCCACTCTATGACAGTCAGGACTTATGTCAGCAATGGGCCTGTTCCATTACGATCATAAATCGAGGACTGCCTGTATGCACTTATCTGCATTATGGAATGGATGTTCCTATAAGGGTGAAAGTCTTTCTTATCTTCTCCAGCTGCATTTGGTTTTTGTTCTTCTGTGGGGGGGGGGCAATTGGTATCAGTTTAAGAAATGGTCTAATTTTTGAAGAAATATCTCCCTTGCAAATCTCTGGGTGAACAATCCCATTTATCATCATCATCTACAGCTTGACCCTTGTGAGGTTAATTGTACTTCCCCTAGGAGGAATTCCAACTGTCAGCTGATCTTAACTGGGCTTCTTTCTATGCAACCTTGCACTGAACTTTATTTATAGGATCAAACAATTATCTGCCTCGCTGCCCCATCCACCACGGAGTAGTTATTAGGATGAGCTTCCACACATTGAAATGACTCATTCCCCATAACTGAATCTTAAAACAAAATGTTAACAAAACAACCCACAGTTATAGTACTTTCATAACGGGAACCTGGCTGGGGAGGGGAGGAAAAACGAAGGCGGTTGGGGCAGATAAGAACTGGTTCATTTGTGTAGGAATATCGCTTCTATAGCCCAGATTAAAAACATGCTTAATTGTTACTTTAAATAGATCAAAGCAGGAAAAAGAGGGGACGGCAAGGTTAAGCTACACGATATATCTGGGGCCAGGAAGTGTGTCACAGCCGCCCTCAGCACATTTAATACACAGGGGGTGCTTAAATATCTCAAAGACTATGGATATAGCTCAAAGGGCTTGCTGGAATAATTGAGTGAGACATGGACATGATTGATGACTGCTGATACGGACTTAAGTCTTTCCTTCTCAAACGTGCCAATAGCTTCCTTTAGATCTTAATCTATAGCCAGAGAATTGACTTTGCAGGGAGGGGTGTGTCTGACTGTTGGCAGTTCAGGTCTGGGTTGTTGCATTGTTTTCTATACATCCGAATTAGACTATGTTGTTTCTCTGGGTCATATATGTGTGTGTGTTTGTGTGTATATGTATATTTTATCATTGTAAATAGTTGTTTTTATTGTTTTAAATTTTTTAACAATAAACAGCTGATTTATATTTATCCCGGAGTTCAAAGATTGTGTAGTATTGAATGTATATGTATATGTATATGTATGTATATATATATGTATATATTGAGTCGAACATATATATATAGGTCTTTGGTTCTTCGGGTTTTCTCCCACGTAGAATTTGAAGTGTCTTGGCGACGTTTCGACGAAGTCCCATTCGTCATCTTCAGGCTGCACCAGCCTGAAGATGACGAATGGGACTTCGTCGAAACGTCGCCAAGACACTTCAAATTCTACGTGGGAGAAAACCCGAAGAACCAAAGACCTACATACAAACACCCGTGAAAACCTCAGAAAACATATATATATATATATATGCAATAAAAAAAATAAATAAATACAAATACATACGAATAAATATAAATACATACGAGCACCAGGATAATATCAAACTAGAACTTGTTTAATAAATAAATATATTAATATATTATTAAATATATTAATATATTATTAAATATATTAATATATTATTAAATATATTAATATATTATTAAATATATTATATATATACATATATATATTCGTGTTTATGCAGTGTATACAGGTAGTCCTCAGTTTACCACCACAATGTGGTAAGCCCAACATGTTAGTTGCTAAGTGAGACATTTGCTAAGTGAGTTTTGCCCCATTTTTACGACCTTTCTTGCTACAGTTGTTAAGTGAATCACTGCAGTTGTTACGTTTATAACTTAGTTGTTAAGTGAATCTGGCTTCCCCCCGTCTTTGCTTGTTGGAAGATCACAAAAGAGGATCACGTGACCTTAGGACATTGCAACCGCCATAAATATGAGTCAGTGGCCAAGCATTTGAATTTTGATTACGTGATCATAGAGATGTGCAACAGTCGTTAAGTGTGACAAGTGGTCCTAAGTCACCTTTTTCAGGGCCATGTAACTTCTAACAGTCACTAAACGAACTGTTGTAAGTCAAGGACTATGTATTGGAGGTGGTTATCCTTTGAGAGCTGTTTGCAACGAAATCTCATTTTAATGCATGCCAATTAATGTACCTTTAAAGTGACAATAATAAAGCTATTGTTCTATTCAGTTCTTAAATCCCCTTTTTTGATTCAGTCAATTCTTAAATCATTCAATTCTTAAATCCCCCTTTTTGGTTGAGTGATTGCTAAGCAACCGTTCATAAGTCGAGGACTACCTGTACGGCCATTTTAATCATGTTGAAGCTTTCTTGAGCAAGACACACTCTCCTCCCAACAGCTTCCTTTGGGATTTAAGCATTTCTGAAAAGAAAGACAGTAGGGTAGTTGATCTTCCCATGTTTCTCCAGCTCCCGTCAGCCTGGCACGGACAGGAAGGGGCAGATTTTATTTCACTGGAAACTTCAAAGAAGACCAAGCCACTTTCAATTATGTTTCGGTAAAACCTAATTCAAAGAATCAGTTGAAAAATCCTGGATTTCAGCATAGCTGCGATTCCAGACATCACATTCCCCAAATATAAGCAGCATCGATCAAGAAAGATTTCCGGTTTCTAAAAAGCCTTGTCTAAATAATGTTACGGTTCAGCCTTCTTCTTCTTCTTCTTCTTCTTCTTCTTCTTCTTCTTCTTCTTCTTCTTCTTCTTCTTCTTCTTCTTCTTCTTCTTCTTCTTCTTCTTCTTCTTCTTCTTCTTCTTCTTCTTCTTCTTCTTCTTCTTCTTCTTCTTCTTCTTCTTCTTCTTCTTCTTCTTCTTCTTCTTCTTCTTCTTCTTCTTCCTCTTGAAAAAAAAGATATTACTACGTTATATCCGTCTAATCGGATTGGCTTCACATGTAACCGTAGATATTTTTAGCAACGCACAGCGTTGTTGCCCTTGGAATACTTGTGCAACGAATCAGCGATGGGTTGCAGTTTAATTCAATCCTTTGCATAAAGAGAAAATGTGCAAAAACATTACAGGAAGTCCTCGACTTACAACAATTCGTTTAGTGACCGAAGTTATGACAGCACTTCAAAACAGTGACTTATGACCATTTTTCGCACTTATGACCGTTGTAGCATTCCCCGCGACTTACATTCAGATGCTTGACAACTGACTCACTTTTATGACGGTTGCACTGTCCTTGAGTCATGTGATCCCCTTTTGTGACCTCCTATCAAGCAAGGCCAATGGGGAAACCAGGTTCACTTTAACAACCGTGTTACTAATTAACAACTGCATTGATTCACTTGTCGATTGTGGCAAGCAAGGTCATAAAAGGGAGCAAAACTCAACAAATTTCTCACTTAGCAACATAGATTTTGGGCTCAATTGTGGTCGTAAGTTGACGACTGCCTGAGTTCTCTTTTGTGAGGGATGGGCTTGGGTTTTTGAATATTCTTTGTATATTTTTTTATTAAAGTTTTTTTGTAATATAAAATACTGATGGAAATAAAGACAGTGGAAAACTGGAAAGGAAAGGGAATAGAAGGGATAAAGTGAGGGAAGGGGACAAAAGAAAAAAGAAACAAAAAGCAGTGATTTCCCAACCTTTTTTTGCTACAGTAAGAGACATACCGTGTTTCCCGAAAGTAAGGCCTACCCCCCAAAATAAGCCCTACCTTGATTTTTTTGAGTGGGTCTAATATAAGCCCTACCCTAAAAATAAGCCCTAGTTTTGGGGCAAGGCGCATACCTAAAAATCAAGCTAGGGCAGGAGTGGGGGTGTGGAACTGCCCTACCCGCCCCAAACCCACTTACCTCGCAGCCAGACCTCTCCTCGCTGGCCCAGTTCTTTGTCTGAGGCCTCTTCTGCAGACAGGCCTGCATTTCTCAGTCACGGGGCTTTCCGGAAGGCCTGTCCGGCCAAAAACTGAGCCATAGATTAAATCCATAGCTCGGTTCTGCAAGATCTCAGCAGCCGAGCACCAGGCTATGGATTGAATTCATAACTCGGTACTCGGCGGCTTAGGCCTTCAGGAAAGGCCTGACTGCAAAATGCAGGCCCGAATGCAGCTGCAGAACTTCGGCCCCAGAAGAAGTGGACTGGCTGGGTGGGGCTGTTGGTGCTGGAGGTGAGGTAAACCCTATCCCGAAAATAAGACCTGGTGCCTCTTTTGGAGGCAAAAAATAAAATAAAAAATAAGACCCGGTCTTATTTTGCGGGAAACACAGGTAGTAAGTTTATATCAACTTTTTAGTTATGCCAAATAAGAACCACTAGCTATTTCTATAACTATAATACACTTAATTGTCAAAACCCAAAATCAAATGTCATTTTTTTTCTCTTTCACACAGAAAGTTCAGAAGCAGTTTCTAAATACATGTAATCCTCGACTTATGATCACAATTGAGCCCAAAATTTCTGTTGCTCAGTGAGACATTTGTTGACTTTTGCCCCATTTTACGACCTTTTTCTTTACCACAGTTGACAAGTGAATCACTTCAGTTGTTAAGTTGGTAACCTGGTTGTTAAATGTAACTGGCTTTCCTATTGACGCTGCTTGTCACAGGGTCGCGAAAGGTGATTGCGCGACCCCAGGATGTGTCATAAATATGAGTCAGTGGCCAAGTCTCTGAATTTTGATCATGTGATCGTGGGGATGCTGCAACGGGTCATGAGTGTGAAACACGATCAAAAATCACTTTTTTCAGTGCCGTTGTAACTTTGAACGGCCACTAAATGAACAGAACTGAAGAAGCTTCTTGGATGAGAAGTGAAACGTCTTCAAGGAAGAAAGCCCAGCTGCCTTTTGAGAAGGTACCTTTGGGACAAACCTGACCTGGATGACTGAGAATCTCCATAGACACTAAACGAACAGTTGTAAATTGAGGACTATCAATATTCTCTTTTGTGAGTGGTGGGCTTAGATTTTTGAATCTTCTGATGAAAGACACAGAAGCAGTTCTGGATGAAAAATGTAGTGGTCCCATCTTGAATTTTCCATGTACCAAGTGTGGCAAAACACAATCTTCCTTTCTTCCCCAAATTATCACTTTTCATCTTTGTTAAACTTGAACAAAATACAGGTAGTCCTCAACTTACCACCACAACGGAGCCTAACATTTCTGTTGCTAAGTGAGACATTTGTTAAGTGAATTTAGCCCCATTTTATGACCTTACTTGCCACATTTGTTAAGTGAATCACGACAGTTGTTAAGTTCAGAACCTGATTGTTAAGTGAATCTGGCTTCCCCCATTGAAGATCGCAAAAGGGGATCACATGACCCAAGGACACTACAACCGTCATAATTATGAACCAGTTGCCAAGCATCTGAATTTTGATCACGTGACCATGGGGATGCTGCAACGGTCGTAAGTCTGAAAAACAGACATAAGCCACTTTTTCCAGTGCCATTGTAACTTTGAAAGGTCACTAAACAAACCGTTGTAAGTCGAGGACTATCTGTATTGAGTTCCAAGAGCCAAGGATCGCATGAAGCGTGACCTGGGTGGCAAATAAATTTGAAAGGGTTGCATCTCCCCATCTCTTATTTAATTTGGCTTTGAAACTGCACCCCTCCAAGCATTTTTCAGTTGCAGCAGGGATGACTTTCCAGATTATTTAGTATTTTAAAATGGCTCGGAACGGCCTTTTCCCACCTTGAGGCCCAGAAACCAAGAAAACCAGCCAGCTTTGCAAGAGGAAATGATTTAATATTTTCGCTATGCAGATAATGACCCACACAGGAGATGCTTCCTGGCAGGAGCAGTTGGTGCGTGATGGAGAAGTCATTGCCCTTCAACTGGCAGGAGACCACGGTTATACAGAGAGCCACAATTCTTGCTTCCCGCAGCTGAAGGAGCTCAAAAATTGGATTATGTTGCATAGATTCACAGGCTCCTTCTCTGGAAGTTCAAAATGCCTTGGTTGTAAATCTGCAGGCTTGTCAGCTTGCCAATTTTTTTTTTAACCATCTCCAGTCCTTTGGCAGAACCTTGATTTGTAGATGTTAGCAGGTGAATAATATTTGCTGCTTGAGTAGATAGATCAGGGGTGTCAAACTCAATTTCATTGAGGGCCGCATCAGCATTGTGGTTGCCCTTGGGGGGCCGGGTGGGTGTGGCCAGGGTGGGTGCGGCCTACTGGGTGGGCATGGCCAGCTTTACATCGTTCGCATCAAGGGCTCCTGTGGGGGCCTGGGCAGGAGTGGGACAGATCTGAGGGTCTCTGGCAGAAGGGGGTGGGACCAGGGCAAGCGCCAAGGCATGGTCCATTTCTTCATTCCTCACAAAGGGTGACACCTCCCCAGCATGCACTTAGGGGGTGGGGCCGACACGGCAGGGGCTGGTTCCTCGCTGTTTCCAGACGGCCTTGTGGAGCTAAGACTGAATGTGTTTCAGCATAGACAGCCACCACAAAATTGTACATTGGCTCCCGGCCGGCCTGGGTTAGGGCCAAGGCAGCGGTGGCCGTTCCCTCACTGTTTCCAGGATGGCTTCACGAGCCACATGAAACCACTTCGCGGGTTGCATCCTGCCCCCGGGCCTTGTGTTTGACATGTCTGAGATAGATGTATGAGGGTGAAGGCTTGTTTTCTGAGCTTGAGGATTTGTTTCCCAAACATTTTGTCACCAGGCCAGGTAACATCTCCAGCAACATTTGAGGGGATGTCAGTGTTAAGGTTCTTCTGTTTATAAGGGCTTCAGGTGTGGGTGTGTCAAGTGAGGGCCTTGTGATGGGTCAGGTATGACTCATCAGTGAGGGGCTTGTGGTGGGTCTTGTGATGGGGAGGTTACATCAGGTCAGGGTCATTGGGGAGTGAACTGCTGGTGGGAGAGGGGGCTTGCATGGGTTGGTTGAGGGCTGGTACTGTCTCTGTGTCATGGTTCCAACAGATGAAACTCTTCAAAGAACTTCGAGGCATTGTTTACCTCAAAGAATCTTTATTCGAGTAGCATAGCATCTTTGGCATGTACGTAAGCAAAGCCAAAATCTGAATTCCCCTCCCCTGAGCACATAGTATCAAAGCACAATTCCCTCCTCTAATTAACAGTCATAAATCACATTCTCCAATTAGTTTGAAATGCTGGCTTTCCCTCCAGTTCTGCCAATTCTTATCATCTCTTATTTCAAAAAACCTTGGTTCTCACCCTAGTTACAATATTGTTATGTCTAACTAAACTCCCATGCACATTCCTCCTCCTCCTCCTCCCCCCGCAGTATCATCTAATTCTTTTTTTTTTAATATATTTCATTAGATTTTTATATGGGTAGGGAAAGATGGGGTCGGGAGGGGTACAGGGAAACCGGGATAAAGGGGACCGGGTATGGATAGTAACAATAGATATGTAATTCAACGAACAAGCTGTCGTCTGGGTCTTCATATTGAATATTATTATTATTATTTATATAATACTAAACATTTATAAAAGTAAATCGGTATCTTTCCAGCAATGTCACCCGCTTGGAAAGTCTAGTCCAGGGCCCAGAGGAGATGTTTTAAAATAGTGCAGGCTGCCTCTATAATGGGTTCTCAAACTTGGCCACTTTAAGACTTGTGGACTTCAACTCCCAGAATTCCTCAGCCAGCTTTGAAGTCCACAAGTCTTAAGGTGGCCAAGGTTGAGAACCCCTGCTCTATAAGGTCACTTAGTTGTGAAGTGCTTCCATTGCCCATTTGAAAAGGTGTATAGTACAACTCACAGAATTTGCATGGTTGCTTGCATTTTTTGGAGGAAGCCCTGAATGGGGTGAAGCCTCTTTGTCTGTCCTAGAAACTAGTGTTATAAAGCTGTCTGCTTTTGAATGCCAGTTCCCTTGGGGCTGCTTTAATGATGAAAATATAGAGTATGTTTCCTGTGAAATAACTGTTAATGCTAGCTGTGAATTACAGTCTATCAGCAAACCTGGAATTTACACAGTTGGGAAAGGCTGTGTCACATTGGTATCTAGACCTTTTTTATTGCCATGTACTATATACTCATGATTAACAGGAGCGCATCATACAAGATTGAATTTGATAAATCCACGTGTTTAATTTCAAATCTAGTCTGTTTTGTATTGGTGAAAGGCAAGCCTTGTAGGTGTCCTAAGATAGAAGTTGTCTTTTCAAATGACTGCCATACAGGCCTGCTTAATTCCCTGGCCCAATCGATGTTACTGTAGGATGTGATTTCACTCTAGCATCTATTTCTGTAAAGGTGGATCTATATTTTTGTTTTGCAAATCAGTATGAGGCTTAGGTTGCATTGTAAGAAACATTCTGGAAATAAAGTTGATGCTAGGGGGAAAAAAAAGTAAATCGGTATAGTAACAACAAACTTTTGGTGAAGCAATAATATTCCTTTAAATAATTAGCCTAATTAATAACATAGCAACTATTTCTAAACATCAAGTTTAATACTTAATATACTAAATCTCTAATATCTCTTCTTATTCTAACGTGTTTCAACCCACTGATAAAATTTTCCCCAAGTTTTATAAAAGATTGAATCCTCTTTCTCCTTCATCTCTAATGTTAATCTGTCCATTTCTGCACAATCTAGAATTTTCAAAATTATAATCTGATCTGATGGTAAATTTTCATTTTTCCAAAACTGGGCGAAAACTATTCTTGCAGCTGTCAATACATGTAGTATTAAATAATCATTTTCTTTACCATAGTTAGGTCTTAATATACCTAACAAGAACAGTTCTGGTTTAAATTCTATCTGAATTTTCATCATCTTTACTAACCATCTATGAATCTTAGACCAATATTTTTTTGCAATAGAACATGTCCACCAGGCGTGATAATAAGTACCCGGTTTTTGCTTACATTTCCAGCAATGTATCTGATAAATTTTTAAACATTTTCGCTAAACGAACTGGTGTCATATGCCACCTATAAAACATTTTATATAAGTTTTCTTTGTATATTACTGCTTTAGTAAGTTTAATATTTTTATCCCACAATTTTTGCCAGTCTTCTAATTCTATAGAATATTCAAAATTCTTCGCCCATACTATCATTGTCTCTTTTACTTGTTCTTCTTCCATTTTCCAATTTAATAAATGTTTATAAAGTTTCTTAATCAAATGTTCATTTGTTGTTAAAAGTATTTTATCAGGTGGAATCAGCTCTTTGTAAAATCCCATTGTTTTTATGTCTTTTTCATATCTTGTTTGAATTTGCAAATAGGACCACCATGTTAAGTCAATACCTTGTTGTTGAAGGGTTTGCCTGTCTTTGAGTTTTCCATCCTTGTCCAAAATGTCTTTATAACTAACAAGTTTATGGTAATTAATCAAATTCGGATAAGCAAATGCTTCCATCATTGAAAGCCACTCGGGAATTTTCATGTACATTTTATGTCTAACTTTCCCCCATTCAAAGAGTAAAGCATTTCTTATAGCATGGTTTTTATTCTTTTTAGCAATATAGGTTATAGCTAAGCCTCTAAAGTATGCTTTTGCCGTGTCCCAAACATTTTGGATAGAAGTATCTTCCTTTTTATTGATCTTAAAAAAAATTCCATTTCTTTTATTGCTAATTGTAAAAATTCTTTTTCCTTCAAAATGGCTTTATTCAGAGACCATCTCAATCTTTTCTTATATCCTTTCCATGTCATTTTAATTGGGTTATGATCTGCCCAAATATTTGGTTCGATTTCAACTTCCTGTATCATAGTATTCAGATCATGGGAGATCCATATCATGTCTATTCTTTTTTTTTTATTATTATAAAAATTCTTTTATTAAAACAATCAGCATTGGACATAAAAACATATTATGCAGCAATCATCATGACACCTGGTATACAATACTAAGTATTAGTCTTTGAAAACGTCTGAATTAGTAGGCCTTTCCCCCCCCTCCTCGCGTCTAGCCTCAACTATACTCCTGTTACATTTTATTTTGATTGGTGTTTCTCCTATCTGTTTCAATATTAATGTGGTCAACATTAAACATAAGATCTTATTGCTAAACAACCCTCCTAGAACATAGCATACAACATTAGGTATTAATCTTTGTAAACATCTGTTTTAGTAAACGTTCTTCCCTCCTCCCTTACATCTTCAAGTATAATCCGAATACATTTTGTTTGATTGGTGTTTCTCTTATATATGGTCTATCTACTGTTTCTAGTCTATCGCATATTGTACATTTGCGTTTCTGGATTGACTTCATCCCATTACTAGTGCAATCTTTTATAGTCCCTAACCAGAGGTCCTGAGGTGAAAGTTTCATATCCTGAGGTAGAGATTCAGTCTACTTTAGCAATATTAAAGCAAACATCATTAGTCATAAGGTTATGTTAAGAGGCATTAGTTATAGAACATATACATTCAACATTGGGTGTTAGTTTTTGTAAACCTTTGATTTGTTAACCCTTCTTCCCTCCTCCCGTCGAGCCCTAGCTGAACGCCAGCTGCATTCTGTTTGATTGGTGTCTCTCTTGGATATAGTCTATCCACTGTTTCCAGTCCGTCACAAATTGTTCATTGGAGCGATTTTTCAAATATGCCGATATTTTTGCCATTTCCGCCAGATTTGTTACTTTCACAGTCCATTCTTCAATAGGCGGTATTTCCGGATTCTTCCAGTACTGTCCCACCAATAATCTTGCTGCTGTAGTTAAGTTCAAAAATAAATTTGACTCTGAGGTAGTGATATCCTTTGTGATCCCTAACAGAAAAGCCTGAGGTAGAAATTCTATACGCTTTTTGAAAATAGTTTGGAGTGTCCACCATATCTTCCTCCAGAATGCTTTGATTTTTCTGCATGCCCACCATATGTGAAAGTAAGTAGCGTCCCCATCTCCGCACCTCCAGCATTTGGGCTGGGTGCCCGGGTAGATGAGTGATATTTTTTTCGGGTCTAGATGCCATCTATAGAACATCTTGTAGAAGTTTTCCCTTAAGTGTTGCGATTTTGTGAATTCTACATTCCTCACCCAGATTTTCTCCCACGTGTCTATGGCGATAGAGTGTCTGAAGTCTTGCGCCCACTTTATCATACAGTTCTTGACTAGCTCGGTTTCAGAGTCCATTTCTATCAGAATACTGTACACTCGTTTGATGTGCATAATCCCCTGTTCTCTGATCTGTTTAATTAGGTTCTCGTCATTCTGGGAGAAGCCCTTCTTCTTGTCTTCACGCCACCTTGACTGTAGTTGTATATATGATAGCCAGTTACTTCCTATTCCTCTGTTTGCTAGCGTTGCTTGAGATTTCAAGAGGAACCCGTTTTCTTCTCCCAGTACAAGTTCACTGTAGGGCACCACTTCTTGCCCTTGGGATGTGTTCATATCTCCTGTTGCGTGTCCAGGGATCGTCCAAATGGGAATCTTGTCGTGTAGGAGGTGCTTATATTTCTTCCAGACCCATAGCAATGGGATTCGTAGTGGGTTCTCCTTGAAGTTCCTATCTGCCTTTTTGTCGTATATTAGGTATGCGTGCCAGCCGAATCGTAGACCATGCCCCTCCACATTCAGAACTCTATCATTTGTCATGTTGATCCAGTCACTAACCGCCACCAACGTTGCAGCGTAGTAATATAGCTTTAGATTAGGCATTTTGAGTCCCCCTCTCTCCCTTGCGTCTTGGATGATTTTTAGTTTCACCCTCGGTCTCTTGTCGTCCCAAATAAATCTGTTGATGCCTTTCTGCCAATTGTCTAAGTCCGCATCCTTCTTGAGTATGGGTAGCATTTGAAAGAGAAATAGAAATCTGGGTAATACATTCATCTTTACTGTCGCTATCCTGCCGAGCAGGGACAGACGTAGCGATTTCCACCTTTCCAGGTCTGCTTGTATCTTATTCCACAGGACCTCGTAGTTATTCTTGTATAATTTCGCATTTGTTGATTCTATCTCCACTCCTAAGTATTTGACTTTCTTGACTATTTCACAACCCGTTATTCTTTCCAGGTTCCGTTTTGCCTTGTTGTCGAGGTTTTTGACTAGCATCTTTGTTTTTGATATATTTACTTTGAAGCCTGACACCCTACCATAGTCCTCCATTATCTCCATCAATTTCCTTGCTGATTGTGTTGGTTGCGACATTGTCACCAGCAGGTCATCCGCAAAGGCACATAGTTTGTGTTCTTGTTGTTTAATCTGTATGCCCTGTACATCCTCTGCCGCTCTTATTCTGTTCAGTAAAATTTCCAGTGTTAGGACAAATAGCAGGGGGGACAGCGGGCAGCCCTGTCTCGTGCCTCTCTCTATATTAAATGAGTCCGTTAAGTCTCCATTGACAATGATCTGGCCTGTTTGTTTCTGGTAAATTGCCGTTATGGAGTTGAAGAACTGTGCTCCCATTTTCATCTTCAGGACCAAGTTCGTCAGGAACGGCCAATTCAGTCTGTCGAAGGCTTTTTCTGCATCCACAAACATTAGAGCGGCGGGTATCTGGTTGTGCCTTTGCAGGTACTCTATTATGTTCAACAGCTGCCTCACGTTGGTTTTCATCTGGCGTCCTTGTATAAATCCCCTTTGGTCCGGGTGTATTGTTTTTTGTAAAACAGTCATTAGTCTATTGGCCAAAATTTTTGTGAAGATTTTATAGTCTATGTTTAGTAGTGAGATGGGCCTGTAGTTTGCGGGCTGTGTGTTGTCTTTCCCCTCCTTTGGTATTAATGAGATGTAGGCTGTTTTCCAGGATGGTGGGACCTGGCCTCCTTCTTGAATGCTGGCAAATAGCTTTCTGAGGGGTTCTAGCATCTCATCCTGTAGATGTTTGTAGTAGGTTGCTGTTATCCCATCCGTCCCAGGCGATTTTCCTGCTTTCAGTTGTGTGATCACTGAGTGTATTTCCTCCTTTGTGATTAAGGCATTCAGGGCTTCTCTTTGTGTGTCGGTAATCGCCTGTATCTTTTCGTTTTGTAAGAATTCATCTATCTCTTTGTCTTGTATCTTATCCTCGGCATATAGTTTCGAGTAGAACTCTGTGAAGGCTTTCTTGATGGTTTTTTGTCGGAATTCTAGCTTGCCTTTGTATTCTATCTTTTCAATTATGCGGGATTTCTGTTTCTTTCTTATAGTGTAGGCTAGCCAGCGGCCCGGTTTGTTGGCCTTGCAGAATGTCTTATGTTTTGCATATTGTATATTCCTTGCAACTTGGTCCGCCATCAACATGTCAAATTGCTTTCTTAAGATCTTGAGTCCTTCTTTGGCGACTTTGTCCTCTGGCCTTTTTATCAGTAGCCGCTCCATTTTGCTTATCTCATTTTCTAACTCTTTTCTTTTTTGTTCTTGTTGGCGACAGTGCCAGCTATTCATGGATATGAGGATCCCTCGCATGTACACCTTGCTGCCTTCCCAGATCTGTTCTATCGGTGTTCCGTTGTTCATATGTGTGTTGAAGAATTCCTTCATAGCTTTTTTGCATTCCGCCACCTTGTCTCCATGTCTAAACAGGTTTTCATTGATTCTCCAGGACCTCCTCTGTGTCTGGCCGTGTCTTAGTTCCATCATCACAGGGTTGTGGTCCGTCAGTGCTTTGGGTAGGATTTTCACCGCGTTTAGACGAGTTAGCAAGTCGCTAGAAGTTAATATAAAATCAATTCTGGAGAAGGATTGATGTCTGCCAGAGAAGAAGGTGAATTCTTGTTCTCTGCCATGTCTTTTCCGCCATACATCTGTCAGTTCGAGTTCCTCCTTCATGTCAAATAAGGATTTAGGCAACTTGGAGTGTTTTTGTGGGTTCGGTGCAGTTCTTTTTTTGTCTAGAGCAGTATCTATGACCCCGTTCCAGTCGCCCATGATGATGTGCGATCTGTAGTTAAGTTGTGTTATTTTCTTGTGTAGCTTTTTGTAGAATTTGCCTTGCTGCTGATTTGGTGCATATACGCCCATTACTAGAATCTTCTTGTCCTCCTGTGTTATTTCAATTGCCAGGTATCTACCTTGGGGGTCGGACTCTATTAGCTTCGCCATTATATGTTTCTTTACGTATATAACAATCCCATTCTTTTTTCTTGGCGCCGCTGCCACAAATTGCGCACCTAGTTTGTAGCTGGTCAGATATTTCTGGTCTGCTGCCCTGATGTGTGTTTCTTGTAGGCAAATTATGTCGTTTCCTCCATGAGACAGATAATGAAATATTTTCCTCCTTTTCTGTGGAGAGTTTAGTCCGTTAACGTTCCAAGTCAAGTATTTAGTCGTCATTGTCGGTTTCAGGATACTCTTCCGAGACCGCTTTCATTCTATCTCCTGTGGTATTCTTTGGTCTCGTTCCCATGGTATCCGAGTTTGTGTTCGAGTTGCATATAGGGATCGCGTCGTGCTGATCTGTGCGTTTGGTGGTGGATCTTGTTATCCTGCCCTCTGCAGCCTGTCTTGTTCCCTTGTTGTTGTTGTTGCTTCCTGTTCTCTGTGTTGTCGTGTCTCTAGTTGGTCCTTTCCTTTCTCGTGTTCTTGCAGCGGTCTGTCGGTCTGGTGGATTTTCTGCGTCTTCTCCCGTGGTGTATTGGGATCCCTCCGTCATCAGCTCCTTTTCCAGGAATTCTCTGGCTTGTTGGACCGAGTTCAGTTGATGTCTTTTATTTTTATAGTAGAATGTCATCCCCGTGGGAATTTCCCATCTGAATCGCAAGGCACATGATCTCAGTTCGTCGACCAGGAACTTATACTCCTTTCTGTCTCGCAGCATCGTCTGGGGGGTCTCTTTCAGTACTTTCACTTCTTGCCCCTTTATGTATAAACTCTTGTGGTAAGACGTGGCTGAGATGCGATTCCGGAATCCCTGCGTCACAAAGTGGATGACCACGTCCCTTGGTTGGTGCCTGTTTGTTGTCGTCCGTGCGCCCACTCTGTTGATTCTGTCAATTTGCCATTCGATAGCTGAGGTTGGCTTTCCCAGAAATGCTGCCAGGGCCTCTATAAAGGTTCCGGCCAGGCTTCCTTGGGTTTCGTCTGATGTCTCCTTCAGGCCTCTGAACCTGATTGCAGTCGCCAGTTGCCAGTACTGTATCGTGGTGGCTTGGTCTTGGTTCACCCCTCTCATCTCTGCTATCTCTGTTCTCTGGCCTTCTACTTGATTCTCCACTTTTTCCATCCGCTCGTCCACCTTTTCCCTGATTTCCTGGAAGTTTTTCTCCATTTCCTCCCCTACTTCCTTGTAGTGTGTTTGCATTGCCTCCTTCATTTGCTCCAGATCTGCAGCTATCGCCTTGCGTTGCTCCTCCCATTTTCTCTCTAGCTCTCTACCTTGTTCTTGCAGCATTTGTTTTGTATCATTGTGTCTTTTCTCCATCTGTGTGCCCATTTCCACCAACCTTTTATCCATTCCATTCATCCTTTCAACCAGCATCTCTATTACCTCTTGTAATTTTTGTATCATGTGTGCTGTTGGGTTGGTCTGTGTGGGTGTATGGTTCTGGGTGTCTGCATTTGGATGGGAGGGTGTGGGGATGAGTAGAGTAGTTCCTGATGGTTTAGTACGCTGGGCTGGGGTGGATACAACTCCCTTCGTTTGTGTCAGTGTGGTCTGCTTGGAGGCCATTTTGAGGTTATCCTCCTGTTGTCTTGGCACTGTTTTGGGGGTCCCAATTTGGATCAAATTGGGCGCTAGGTTGTGATCTGTTGTTGGTCCGGTAGTCTAGCCTTTCGAGGGGGGAGGGGCTTCAGGGTTTAGTCAGTGCAGGGGTAGGGGCCTGTATTCTGGCAATTTTATGTTCAGGGAGCCAGGGAACCAGTTCAGTGTTTTTGCCTTGGTTTCCTCTTCACTCCCCTCTGCCAGTCTATTTCTTCTCTTTGTTCCTTTCTGGTTCCTTCTTTCCCCTCTTTCTCTGCCTTCTTGCCCAGGTCGCTTCCTCCCTTCTTCTTTCAGCCTGTGTTTACTGCTCCCCTCTACTTTGCCCTTATTGCTCACCGGGTTGTTTTCCAGCTTTCTTCTTCCCTGCCGTCCGTTGTGGGGGGGGAGGAAACAGTGTCTCTGCAAGGTTTTTCCCCTCCCTTCTCTCCCCCTTTGCTTCGTAGCCTCCTCTCACCTGGTCTGTCTTCTCTTGCTCCGCCCGCCTGGCTTCTTGCCGCCTCTGTTACCTTTCTTGGGGGCCTAGGGGGGTCTTCTGAGGGTCCCGTGAAGGCCTCCTCCTCCCGCTGCTAGTTTCACCCTCTGGTCGGCGTCCCGCAGCGCTCGGTTCCACCCCCGCCGGTCTCACCGTTTTGCGTTGTCTTCTCCCGATGCTGCTTGCCGTCCTTTCGTTGTGTCAGCTGGCTCTCCTCCGCTGCGGCTGGGCGGCTTTGTAGCTTCTTCAGGCCTCCAGTTGGGTAAGTCCCGGGCTCTTCTTCCCTCGTCCCGCTTCTTCCTGGTCGCCTCTCGCTCCCGTCTCCTTCTTCGCTGCTTCCTCGGTCTTCTCTCCTCACTTCTCTCATGTCTATTCTTGACCAAGAGTTATTAGAGTATCATCTAGTATCATCTAATTCTAACTCTAATTCTAAGAGTAAAACATAAGAAGGAAAATGGCTGCATCTCCATATGTTGTCAAAGCAAGAACATCCGATGTTAGCAGCATTGACACTCTGCTTCACTGTGGGGTTGATTTGGATTTTGAGGGGTCCATATGCTGCTTGTAGGTCAGTTTGTCTCTTGATGGAATTGCTTGTGGAGTGCCAGGCTTTGATGAACTCACAAGTGTGGTGGGTAGCATGATTGATGATTTTTGTATTGCTCCAGATAGGTGTGTTCCCCAGTTAGATGTTTGCCAAGGATGCTATCTTTGACTCTTATCAATCTGGTTGCACATCACTTTTTTTCATAGCTATGTTAAGCATGATTGATGATTTTTGTATTGCTCCAGATAGGTGTGTTCCCCAGGTAGATGTTTGCCAAGGATGCTATCTTTGATTCTTATCAATCTGGTTGCACATCACTTTTTTTCATAGCTACGTCCCTATTGAAGAAAATGGAGGTTTTGAGCCATTAGATGGCATATTATATTATTAACTAGATGTCTGAATATGGTGGAGAATAGATAATTGCTAGAAACAGAAGTAGTACCATAACTAGAAAGATAAGATCTGTAACTAGAATATTAGATTTTGATATAAGAAGGGAAACAGGAAAATGCTAAGAAGTTTGAATAAGGGAAGCTTTTGGTTACCCAAATATAACTTACTTTGAAATTATAAACAATAGAGACATTTTGAATACTGATGGGAAATTAAAAATTTTTAAAAAGCGAAAACAGGATACTGATTGAACATTTGGATATTAAGTGCAAATGCAATTAAGATATATTTTGGTTAGAAAAGTAATCTAAAACTGATATTATTGATATTATGAGAAAAATGTAAGAAAGATGTTGATATTCAATTGTATATTTACTAATAACAGTAAGAATTGTATTTGCCTAGTGTGGGAAAACAGGTACTAACCAGAAGAAGAGAGGAAACATGTGATAGTGTAATAATAGACTGAAGAAGTTAATATAGACCACTGAATTACTAATTACTAATGTATTCAATAACACAATCCTCGATCTCCGGGAGAGGTATAAATCAGCTGTTTATTGTTAAAAGGATTTTAAAAACAATAAAAGCAACTATTATTATACTTCCCTTCGACCGGTGAGAGCACACAGGGTCGGCCTCCTCCGGGTCCCGTCAGCGAAACAATGCCGTCTGGCGGTTCCTAGGGGGAGGGCCTTCTCTGTTGTGGCGCCCACTCTCTGGAACCAACTGCCCCTTGAAGTCCGCGTTTCCCCCACTCTCCTGGCCTTCCGGAAGAATCTAAAAACTTATCTATGCCGGCAGGCCTGGGGATGACTGTGATTGTGTGCGTATGATGAATGTGTTTGGGGGGTCTTTTAAATGTTTTGTAGATTTGGTTTTTGGTTTTTCTTTAAAGCTGTGATGTTGTTCTTGTTCATGTTGTTAGCCGCTCCGAGTCCTTTGGAGAGGAGCGGCATAAAAATCTAAATAAACTAAACTAAACTAAACTATTTACAACATTAAAAATTATAAAAACAGCTGATTTATACCTCTCTCGGAGATCGAGGATTGTGTTATTGAACAGATATGCTCGGGATTCGCATTTTTGCAGTTATCAAGGACATATATATATATATATTCAGTGACCGCTCAAAGATACAACAGCACTGACAAAAATGACCTATGACTGCGTTTCACACTTACCACTGTTGCAGCGTCCTCATGGTTGTGTGATCAAAATTCTGTAAACCGCCCCGAGTCCTACGGGAGAGGGGCGGTATAGAAATTTAAGAAAATAAATAAAAATAAAATAAATAAATCCGGACAATTGGCAAGTGGCTTATATCTATGATGGTTATAGTGTCCCCGGGCCATGGGGGTTACCTTTTGTGACCTTCTGACAAGCAAAACCAATGAGGAAGCCACCTTCACTTAACAACTGGGTAACGTAAGAGTTGCAGGGATTCACTTAACAATTGTGGCAAGAAAGGTCGTAAAATGAGGCAAAACTCACTTAAGTTGCTGTCCAAAAATTCTGAGCTCAACTGTGGTTGTAAGTCGAGGACTACCTGGTCATCCCGCCATTTGGATTACTGCAATGAGTTTTACATTGGACTGCCCTTGAAGACTACCCAGAAATTTCAACTGGTCCAGAATGCAGCAGTGCATACAGTAATGGGGGTTACTAGGTTTGCCCATGTAACACCTTTGTTTGCGAGCTAAATTGACTTCCAGGTTTTTTTCTGGATGCAATTCAAGATAATAGAACAGAACAGAACAGAATAACAGAGTTGGAAGGGATATTGGAGGTCTTCTAGTCCAGAGGTCCCCAACCTGTGCGCCGTGGCCCACTTCTGGTCCATAGCCTGCTGGCCACCAAGCTGTAGGACAAGCTGGCTGGTGCGTATACATCCCGTTTTCGCACCCTGAGGCGCATCATCCTGTTTTTGCGCCCCACTAGTACAAGTGGTGTGTGGGTAGACAGGGGAAGCAGCAGATGGAAACTAATCAAAGAGAGAAGCAACCTAGAACTGAGGAGAAATTTCCTGACTATTAGAACAATTAACCAGTGGAACAACCTGCCTCCAGAAGTTGTGAATGCTCCAACACTGGAAGTTTTTAAGAAGAGACTGGACAGCCATTTGTCTGAAATGGTAGAGTGACAGTAAGAACAATTCTGTTATTTTGTTCTGTTCTCTTCTGTTCTTCCTCTGTTCCTTGTTCTCAATTATGCCATGTTACTAACTACAAGTAGTCCTTGACTCATGGTCACAATTGAGTCCAACATTTATGTTGCTAAGAGAGACATTTGTTAAGTGAGTTTTGCCCCATTTTGTGACTGTTCAGAAGGTCGCAAAAGGGGATCACATGACCCCGGGACATTGCGAAATATTAACAGTTGTCAAGCACCTGAACTTTGAACACATGACCACGAGAGGACTATCTGTACATAGGAATAAAGTTTTAAAAAAACAATTGCAAGGCAAAGCAAACTACGTAACATTTTAATTTCACATTTCTCTCCGTGAGTTTTCCTTTCATTATACAGTACAAATAGCAAATGCCAACTTGTAAATGCATTCTTTCCGTGTTCAGGAGGGTGCTGATTTATTTCAGTCTGTTGTGCAATTTTACTATTGCACCATCCCACTCTGACACTGTGTCCTGATTACATCAGTCCTGTACACAGTCACTCCTTTCTACTGATTTCCTATTTCAGCTTTTCATTAAATGGGAATGGGCCATAGATTTAAAAGCACTTAACTGCTGGCTACTCCTAGTAGCCTAGTGTCCGATTCTGATAAGCTACAAACAGAGCATTGCTGACCCAACTCTTTAGGGAGACTAGCAGAAGACAACAAGAGCCTTGATTGGTCACCTGGCTTTGCCTGTCATCTAAATGATGGTGACGTATAACAGAGTAACAGAATTGGAAGGGACCTGTTCGAACCCACTGCTCGAGCAGGAGACCCTGTACCCTTTCAGACAAATGGCTATCCAGTCTTTTCTTAAAAACCTCCAGTGATGGAGTTCCCACAACTTCTGAAGCCAAGCCATTCCACTGGTTAATTGTCCTCACTGTTAGGAAGTTTCTCCTTAGTTCTAGGTTGCTTCTCTCCTTGATTAGTTTCCATCCATTGCTTCTGGTCCTGCCTTCAGGTGCGTTGGAGAATAAATTGACCCCCCCCTTCTTTGTGGCAGCCCCTCCAACATTGGAACACTGTTGTAACAAACCATACGGCTTTGTTCAGGTAGTCTGTGATTTACAACAGTTTGTTTAATGACCGTTCAAAGTTACAACCGCACTGAAAAAGGTGAGTTATGACCTTTTTTCACATTTACGACCTGTGCTGCATCCCCACGGTCACATGATCAAAATTTGGAAGCTTGGCGACTGACTTATATTTATGACCGTTGCAGTGTCCCCGGGGGGGGGCATGTGATCTCCTTTTGCAAACTTCTGACAAGCAAAGTCAATGGGGGAAGTCGGATTCACTTAACAACTGCAATGATTTACTTAACAACGGTGACGAGATAGGTTGTAAAATGGAGCGGCACTCACTTAACAAATGTCTCACTTAGCAAGATAAATTTTGGGATCGATTGTGGTTGGAAGTCAAGGACTACCTTTCCGTGTTGCTGAATGCTGCCAGTTTAAACCGGGAAGCACCGCAGTAAATATGACAAGCTACTTTCACACAAGGGCTGAGGATGGGATGAATGTAACTGTCATAAGAGTACAGCAGAAAAAGAAATGTAGCCAGGACATGTTTATTTCTTAGTTAGATGCAAGCAGGAAGTAGGTTTACATCAGCAATGTCTGGTTGTTGGGCAAAGATGTTTCTTGTCCCAACATTCCTATAAATTAAGAGCCGTAGAGGCTCAAAAACTTAGAATATTCTAGATCAGAGCAATAATACAACATCTTGATTTGCAGAGGCAATTTTAAGAATGCAGGGTTGTCATCCTTTCAACACTGTACTATTCTTGGGCCTTTAAGAGTAGAAAGACAGGAAGTGAACATTTTCCTAGCTGTGGAAAGAAGAGATAATAAAAACGACACTGTTCTTTATGGCCATGGATTGTGGGGAGGTTGGCAAGGAAGGGCTGGTGTGGGTCCAGTGAAAATAAGCAGGCAAACAGTTGTTAATGGAATACACAGCAGGTTGTGTGCCCAAAGAAGAGAAGCATTTCACAGCTGAATGGTGTAACTCATGCTAACATTAGAGGAATGAGGGTTTACCAGATGACTTTAATAGGGAAGCCATGCTTCAACCCAAGCATTTACATGTCAGAAGCGGAGAATGGATGAAAGATCATGCTTTAAATCAGCGGTTCTCAACCTTTTTCAGGCCGAGACCCCACCTGCGCCGCCCATGTGCGGCGCAACGGGCCTAACCGTGCATGCACGGTGCGCACACGACGGACCGAACTGCACATGCACGGCGCGCACGTGACAGACCGAACCGCGCATGCGCATGCACATGCACATGCACGGCGCGACGGGCCGAACCGTGCATGCGTGGCACGCGTGTGACGGGCCGAACCGCGCATGCATGGTGCGACAGGCCGAATCGCGCATGTGCGGCGCGCGCGTGACCGCTGAGGGGAAATGGGGAAAAAATGGGGGGAAAAAATGGCGGACTGCCGTGGTTTGGCGACCCCCGTGAAACGGTTGTTCGACCCCAAATGGGGTCGCGACCCACAGGTTGAGAACCGCTGCTTTAAATTCACAGGTAAACTCTGGCCATTTTAACAAAACAACGCAGCCTTTAATCCACCCTCATACCTCCCTCAAGGGCTCTGTTCAGCTGAGTTTTATGGTGGCTGCACATCTCTGGAGCTGCGCAAAGCACCTGAACTACATTAGTGAAAGTTTACTGCTCTTTCCCTAAAGGTTTATTGAAATGTCTCTATAGAGCAGACATGTCAAACTTACGACATCACGTGACGTCGCGTAATGTATCGGGACAGTTTTGCTATTGCCAACAATGGGGTGGGCGTGGCTTCCACGTGATGCGTCCGGTCCGCGGGCCAGCAGTTTGATACCCTTGCTATAGATGCACTACTAAGTAGGACATGGGCGTCAAAGAATCCCAATCCCTCTATTATTTGATTGGCATTTGAGGAGTTGATGAATGACAACTAGGTGGGTCTTGAGTCTCCCTGTAAGTGTATCCCAGAGGATCACAGCTTATGTCTAATGAAAAGAAGGAGTAGAGGTGACATGATACAGTAGCAATAGCAACAACATTGACTTATAGTGGTTTAATGGGTCCTCATTTTACCGACCTCGGAAGGATGGAAGGCTGAGTCAAGCTTGAGCTGGTCAGAATTGAACTGTTGGTTGTTGGCAGGATTAGCTCACCATACTGCATTCTAACCACTCTGTCATCACGGCTCTTCCAATATCTCAGGGGCTGCTCCAAAGAAGAGGGAGTCAAGCTATTCTCCAAAGCGCCTGAAGGCAAGACAAGAAGCAACGGATGGAAACTAATCCAGGAGAGAAGCAACCTAGAACTAAGGAGAAATTTCCTGACAGTTAGAGCAATTAATCAGTTGAATGACATGCCTCTCGAAGGTTATGAGTACTCCAGCACTGGTGACACTGGTCATAAATGTGAAAAATGGTCATAAGTCACTCTTTGTGGTGCTGTTGTAAATTGAACAGTCACTAAACAAATTCTTGTAAGTCGAAGACTACAGGTATGGGAACATGAGAAATGATTGCAAAAGAGTGGAAATGTTCTTCTGAAACTTGGTTCTCTTGATGTATAAAACTAGAGATGATGAACTACCACTTCCACACTGAGAGTGGCAAATGTAGTATAACACAGGGGTCTCCAATCTTGGCAACTTTAAGACTTGTGGACTTCAACTCCCAGAATTCCTCAGCCAGCTTGGCTGGCTGAGGAATTCTGGGAGTTGAAGTCCACAAGTCTTAAAGTTGCCAAGGTGGGGGACCTCTGGTATAACACATCCAGTTGGCAACAATTTGCTGAAAACTGACAGAGAAAATTTACAATTGGTTAAATTTGTTCTTGTCGTCCTGTCACTGGAGAACCTCCCAATGTGTCTCAATGGGACATTTCCACTGACAGCAAAATGGCTGTCCACATCTTTTCAATGCTCTGAGTAAAATGGGGAAAGCTGGCTTTAGTCCCCGGGTTACCTTGTTTTTGTGATTCTTGCCTTTTGCTGGAGTCCATTGTATTGCACCGCAAACAAAACGAAGAGCAATTCTCCATTCAGTGGGCATTTTTCATGTTGCGTTGCGTTTTCCTGTGAGGAGCTGACGTTGAATTTCCCTCCTGTAAGTTGGGGAATAGTAGAAGATATTACAGCATAAGAACACTGTGAATTCTTTCTCCTTTCTGGATTGCTCTTCTTTCCTTATTTCAGGGTTCCAAGGAAAAACCCAAGAGAAACCACCTGTCAGTCATCCCTCTCTCCCACCATCTATCCACTCATCTGATTTTTATCCTGCCTTTATTATTTTATAAGTAACTCAAGATGGTGGACATTCATGGTATACATTCCTCCCCCTATTTTCCCAAGAACAACCCTGCAAAGTGGTTAGATTGAGAGTGAATGACTGACCCAAAATCATCCAAGCTTTCATGCCTAAGGCTGCATTAGAATTCAGTCTCCTGGTGATTGGCCCAAAATCACCCAGTCAGCTGTCATGCCTAAAGCGGGACTAGAACTCACTGTCTCCTGGTGATTGGCCCAAAGTCACCCAACCAGCTTTCATGCCTAAGGCGGGACTAGAACTCATAGAGCGACTGGCCCAGTCAGCTTTCATTCCTAAGGTGGGACTACAACTCACCATCTCCTGGTTTCTAGGTCAGCACTTTAACCATTACGCCAAGCTGCTGCAAAGAAATTTGCCCATAGGAGTGTCTTCCTATTTCCATTATGTGTGAGGAAGTTTTTTAAAAAAATAAATAAATTAGGATTTCATGCAGTATTCCCCACGCAGTCCTAATCCTTGGTTTAGCATTTTCTTATATAGTTCGTTTGGGAGCTAATGGTACTTTCAGATATTCAGTGTGGTGTGCCCATACTTTTGGAACCCAATTCATCCCTCCTCTAAATTCTGTTTCATCTGAAACGGTTCTGTTGACAGGATATCAGAATCCTGAACAACCTCTTATTTTGAAAAAGAGTTTTATTTATGTCAAAAGACGATTCAAACATTTTGTAAGCCTGCCCAGGAGAATCGTGAATAATGCTGGTGGTGTACGTGAATTTTAGTGTTTGTTTTTCATATTTCTCACAGGAATGTTTAACTCTTCGGGGAGATAACTGTGCAGCCAAAATAATATGGGAAGTAGTAATTTAGGTCCACCATGCCAGAAAGTCAATTTTTTTAGTTATTTTGGCCCCATGGATACATCTCTGGGGTATTTTTTTTTTTTAAAGGAGCCTGGGAAAATTGTACACGCAGATATGGAAGGATTGTGATTTGTAGATGGAGTTTAAAAGGCATAAAATGTGTTATTCATTATCCCAAGCTGAGACCCAATTCTCAATGTAGTGGTAAAAGTGTTGGGTTTAAGCCATTGCTTGTCAACCTTGGCAACTTTAAGATGCATGGACTTCAGCTCCCAGAATTCCCTAGCTAACCGTGGTTAAAGTCTTAGTTGCCAAGGCTGGACACCCCTGGTTTAGATTGTACCACTTCACTATGCAGGTGGGAAAGTGCTAGCATTACTCATTACAATAAAATTATCTGTACAACAATGGATGTTGGGAAGATTCTCCTGGTGAGCAGTCTTATGGTTTTGATATTTGTTTATACTGAGATATAAGCTGAGTAAAGACGCCCTTTAAGAGTAACCAGAAACAAAAACTAGGACACAATGCAACAACTGACCTGTTAAATGACACAAAATAAATGGATTGCGTCATACCCAGGTTGAAAGATCTACACTAATTTCAAATCCATACATTTTAATAAAGCTCTCTGGTAGTACAGGTAGTCCTCGACTTCCAACAGCTCATTTAGTAACCGTTCAAAATTACAACGGCACTGAAAAAACTGACTTACGACCATTTTTCACACTTACGGCCACTGCAGCATTCCTGGGATCATGTGATCAAAAGTCAGATGCTTGGCAACTGGCATGTACTTAGGGCAGTGGCAGTGTCCCCCGGGGTCAGCAAGGACTTCCACAAGACGGCTCTTAACCATTTGAAAAAAGTTTCACATTTTTGTGATTCTCTCTGGATAGTCTTTCTCCCTCTGACACATTCCCATCGGTCTTTAATTATACAGAAAAGATGGGGAAATAAACACATCAATAATGAAAGGCAGTGGTTCTTCAACTTAAATCACTGGCAGGTAGGCGAGAAGTATTTTATCAGTTCTCAAAAATGGGGGGGGAAAATATGATTTAGAGAAAGAGAGGGAGGCTTCTCACAATACCTTTGTTGAAAAGGATACACATTTATCATTGGAGAAAATCCAGTTTTCTGCAAAACTACAGGATACTGCTGTGAATAACAATTCTCCCCTTATTTATTTTGGAAAAATGACATCTGGAAAACGGGAATGGTTCCAGTTTAATTCCCTTACCTTGAAATATCATAGACACAGGGGTATTTTGAGATCATATTCTACTTTTAAAAGGGAGAGAAAGGAGCAAATAACATATAGCTACTTGCCATAAAAATTCCCTTCCAACCAGGTGAAAGGTCTTTGGGGTTTAATGCTGTTATTTGGAGGAAATTCAGAGCAGAGGCTGATTCCCTCCCCCCCAAAGACCCCTTGAATGTACACGTCACTGGCGAACCACTCCCCAAGAGTGGAGTACAACAGCCAAACCGCACATGTTGTTTTCTCTTAATACTATACAGGTATAGTATATACAATATACTATACAATAAAGCCCAAAATTTCCGTTGCTAAGTGAAACTGTTGACAAGCGAGCTTTGACCCATTTTACAACTTTTCCTGCCACAGTTGTTAAGTGAATCACTGCAGCTGTTAAGTTAGTAACACGGTTGTCAAGTGAATCTGGCTTCCCCATGGACTTTGCTTGTCAGAAGGTCACAAAAGGGGATCGCGTGACCCCGAGGACACTGCGACAGTCATAAATACAGGCCAGTTGCCAAGCATCCAAATTTTGATTATGTGACCGAGGGGATGCTGCAAGGGTTGTATGTATGAAAAATGGTCATAAGTCATTTTTTTCAGTGCCGTTGTAACTTTGAATGGGCACTAAACGAACTGTTGTAAATCAAGGACTACCTGAACTCAGACAGGTTTATTAAAATTTACGGATTTGTAAAGTGTGAAAACCTACCATTTGTAAAGTGTGAAAACCTACCATTTCAGACAAATGGCTGTCCAGTCTCTTCTTAAAAATTTCCAGTGTTGGAGCATTCACCGCTTCTGGAGGCAGGTTGTTCCACTGATTAATTGTTCTGACTGTCAGGAAGTTTCTCCTTAGTTCTAGGTTGCTTCTCCCCTTGATTAGTTTCCATCCAAGGTTGTAAGTTGAGGACTATTTATATAAGGCAGAGTAAGCAACCAGGAACCCTTCAGATGTTTGAGACTTCAATCATTCTTATTTGCATAGCTAATGGTAAAAGACTAGAGAAACCAAGGTGTACCATATCTGGAATGCATCCGGTTGTCTTCCCCTGCTTAAAATACTAGCCATCTTTCTTTAATCCCTACTGTCCAGATGTGTCAGGCTGTTTCCTCCCAGATTTTGTGCCTATGTGTTCCACAGATGGAATTATAGAAGCAGTTATGACTGATACACGTGATTGCCCCATTGGGAGATGTTCGTTTCCAGAAAGGCTGACCATTTGTCTTTGGGCCAAAGGTCCCACATTGCCATTGGGTTGTGTGTCCTCCCAAATAAGCATGGCCAGGCCAAAAGAAAAAAATAAAAAGAAAAGTAGCATAATGTAAGTGTTAATAAAAGTCATCCCTCCACCGTTACATTATTTTTTCATATGGCTTGCCTCTTTTTAAATTTTATATACTGTTTCTTATGTATTTAATATTTTATTTGTACGATGCCCAGAGTCCCTCTGGGAAGGAGATGGGCAGTTTTAAAATTTGATAAACAAACAAGCAAACAAACAAATAAAACTGGTCGCAGTCAGTGTTTGCAGGAGGTCAGAGATCAGCTCTGAGGCCTCTTCCGTGTGGATTCCCTCAGGGGTCTGTTCTCTTACCTCTGCTTTTTAACATCTACATGAAGCCGTTGGGTGAAATCATCCGTCGACACGGGGTGAGTTATCATCAATATGCTGATGATACTCAGCTTTATATCTCTACCCCGCGTCATTACAGCGAAGCAGTGGAAGTGATGAACCGGTGCCTGGAGGCTGTTGAGGTCTGGATGGGTGCCAACAGGCTCAGACTCAATCCCGACAAGACGGAGTGGCTATGGGCTCTGCCTCCCAAGGACAATTCCAACTGTCCGTCCATTACCCTGGGGGGAGAAGTTTTGTCCCCCTCGGAGAGGGTTCGCAACCTGGGTGTCCTCCTCGATCCACAGCTAAGTCTAGAACACCATCTTTCGGCTGTGGCGAGGGGGGCATTCGCTCAGGTTCGCCTGGTGCACCAGCTGCGGCCCTATTTGGACCGGGAGTCACTCCTCACAGTCACCCATGCCCTTGTCACCTCGAGATTCGACTACTGTAACACTCTCTACATGGGGCAACCTTTGAAGAATGTCCGGAGACTGCAAGTAGTCCAGAATGCGGCCGCGCGAGCTGTCTTGGGTCTCCCAAGACATGCTCATATCACTCCAGCTCTCCGTGAGCTGCACTGGCTACCAATTGGTCTCCGAACATAATTCAAAGTGTTGGTTATGACCTATAAAGCCCTTCATGGCAATGGGCCAGGATACTTGCGGGACCGTCTTCTGCCTCATGAATCCCAGCAACCGGTTAGGGCGCATAGGGTTGGCCTCCTATGTGTCCTGTCTGTTAAACAATGTCATCTGGCGGGGCCTAGGGTTAGGGCCTTCTCTGTTGCTGCCCCAGCCCTCTGGAACCAGCTTCTCTCAGAGGTTCGTACTGCTTCCTCCCTCCTAGCTTTCCGAAAACTGTTGAAAACTCATTTATGCAGACAGGTTTGGGGCGTGTGAGCTGCACTCTGCCCCTTGGCCTTTGACTGTGACTGTATGTGGTATGAGTGAAATAAATTACCTATTTTTTATACTGTAAATTAGTAATTTTAATTGTTTTTATGTTATGTTTTTATACTTGTATTCTTGTTGTGAGCCGCCCTGAGTTTTGGGAGAAGGGCGGCATATAAGTTTAATAAATAATAAATAATAATAAAGTTACCTAGCCAGGTTTCATACCAAAGGTGGGGCCAGCATTCCCAGTCTCCTGGTTTCTGTTCTTCTGCCTTAATGACTAGACCAAACTGGTTTAATCTTGATTGATAGGACAAGTTCCAGGAAGAATAAGTTGTTGGGATTAGGTAATAAAGAGGGAGCAAAATAAATACCTGAAGACTATGCTCACTCTTTCCATGTTCCTCCAATGTTAAGGATTTGTGGTTGTGTTTAGGGAGTGTATGTCACTAGTGTGTACTATGCACCACTTGTGACAGTTTTTTCATTGCCGTTCTTGTCATTTACAAATAATTACAGTCCAAGGAGCAGGGCTGCTAATCCAATATGAAGAAAACATAGACAAATATGAAACAACTTAAAACTTAACTGCAGTGATTCACCACGATGTAAAAAAGATGTTGAGACTGTAGAACAGTGGTTCTCAACCTTTTTCAGGTTGAGACCCCACTTGCGCCGTCCATGCGCGCCGTGACCCCGACCTGGGTGACAATTTTAAAGAAAACAAAAAAAAAAGCGTTTGCATTAATTGTAGAATTATTTCCTATGTTGTGATTGAGAGGTTATGTTGGGGGAGGGGGGCTCAAGGGGGCGATTCTTTCAAAAAGGTTAAGAACCACTGGACTAGATGACCTCCAAGGTCCCATCCAACTCTGTTATTCTGTTAACTAAACCATGGTTCATATGAATTACTTATGTTCTGAATAACAATTCCCTCCTCCTGCATTAACCTTGCAGTCTTTTCATACAGGACGTAAGGATCTCACCTGACTTAGAGAATGTTCGAGAAGGTGGATTTAATGATCAAGGACACAACTGCAGTAGCTGGGAATTCTGTTTTGTTGTGCTGGGGCACTTCTAAATACTCTAATATTTAAATGTAAGGCTATGCTTTCATGTGCTTTCTTCTTCAAAATGCAAGACATCAAGTAGAGCATTGTATATATAGGAACATTGTAATAGCCTAAACAAGAAGCTATCAGTGCTTGGACAACTGAAGGAAAAGCTATAGTGTGTGTGTGTGTGTGTGTGTGTGTGTGTGTGTGTGTGTGAGTGTGAGTGAATGTGAGTGAGTGTATGTATATATCTATAAGTATATTGGCATAATTGTCATTTCATTTCATTTCATTCCATTATTTCATTTCATTTTATTAATTTTTATATTTTATTTTATTTTATTATTTTATATTATTTATTTTATTTTTATTTATTTATTTTAAATTTTTATATTTTGTTTTATTTTATTATTTTATATTATTTATTTTATTTTTATTTTTATTTATTTATTTTAAATTTTTATATTTTATTTTATTATTTTATATTTATTTCATTTTATTATTTTAGATAAGTCAAGGTGGCAAACCCATACAATACTGCTTTCCTCGGTCCCATTTACCCCCAAAACAGAACCTGTGAGGTGAGCTGTGCTGAGAAGGAGCGACTGACCCAAAGTTATTTATATTATGAGAAGTTGGGTTGGCACGCGAGTTCATGGCCTCCATGGCAACCATGGACCTGACATAAGTAATTGAGGGCCCGACCCATGAGGGGGGACACACACCTGACCTGGTTTTTCTCTCGGAACAGTTGAGGTATGATCTGAAACTAAGGGGCTTAGAAGTGTTGCCCATGTCATGGACAGATCATTTTCTGCTGCGGCTTGAGTTTACGACACCAATCCTCTCTCGCAGGGAGCCGGAACCGATTAAATGGTTCCGCCCCAGATGCCTGATGGACCCTATCGGCTTTCAAAGAGCGCTTGGGGAATTGCCGGATTCGCTCGTACACAGTTCGGTGGAGTCCCTAGTGACGGCCTGGAATACGGCCACTACGGGGCTGTAGACTGGATTGCGCCGTTGCGATCTCTCTGTGGTAGCAGACCCAGGAGATCTCCTTGGTTTACTGAGGAACTCAGGGGGATGAAGCGCCAGAAGAGACGTTTAGAGAAGCAGTGGAGGGAAAGCAGATCCGAATCTGATCGAACCAAATTGGGAGCTTATATTAAGACCTATTTGGAAGCGATCACTACGGCAAGATCTCAGTATCTTTCCGCATTGATTGCATCTGCGGAATCTCGTCTGGCTGCCCTGTTTAGGCTGACTCGCTCTCTCCTTGATACGGGGAGGAGGGAGGAACCTTTGCAGGGCAATGCCGAAGAATTTAACACCTTTTTCGCAGACAAGGTCGCTCAGATCCGGGCTGACTTGGACTCCAATTGGAATACAGTGTCGGCTGACAATGAGTCAGTCGAGATGACAGAGGCCCGTCTTAGTCCTGGTGAATGGGAGGAGTTTGATCTGGTAGCTCCTGATGACGTGGACAAGGCCATTGGAGCTGTGAGTTTGGCCACCTGTTTACTGGACCCGTGCCCCTCCTGGCTGGTCTCGGCTAGCAGGGCGGTGACACGGAGCTGGGTCCGGGCTGTTGCTAATGCTTCACTGAGGGAGGGGTCCTTTCCGGCTTCCTTAAAGGAGGCACTTGTGTGCCCCCTCCTCAAGAAGCCTTCCCTGGACCCGGCAGTTTTAAATAACTATCGTCCAGTCTCCAACTTTCCCTTTTTAGGGAAGGTTGTTGAGAAGGTGGTGGCACTCCAACTCCAACGGTCCTTGAATGAAACTGATTATCTGGGCCCTTAGCAGTCTGGGTTCAGGTCCGGTTACAGCATGGAAACTGCTTTGGTCGCGCTGACCGATGATCTCTGGCGGGCCCGGGATAGAGGTTACTCCACTATCCTGGTGCTTCTTGACCTCTCAGCGGCATTCGATACCATCGACCATGGTATCCTTCTGTGCTGGTTGGAGGGGCTTGGAGTGCGGGGCACTGTTTTACGGTGGCTCACCTCCTACATCTCTGGCCGGTCGCAGTCGGTGTTTGCAGGAGGTCAGAGATCGGCTCCGAGGCCTCTTCCATGTGGAGTCCCTCAGGGTTCTGTTCTCTCACCTCTGCTTTTTAACATCTACATGAAGCCGTTGGGTGAAATCATCCGTCAACACGGGGTGAGTTATCATCAATATGCTGATGATACTCAGCTTTATATCTCTACCCCGCGTCATTACAGCGAAGCAGTGGAAGTGATGAACCGGTGCCTGGAGGCTGTTGAGGTCTGGATGGGTGCCAACAGGCTCAGACTCAATCCCGACAAGACGGAGTGGCTATGGGCTCTGCCTCCCAAGGACAATTCCAACTGTCCGTCCATTACCCTGGGGGGAGAAGTTTTGTCCCCCTCGGCGAGGGTTCGCAACTTGGGTGTCCTCCTTGATCCACAGCTAAGTTTAGAACACCATCTTTCGGCTGTGGCGAGGGGGGCATTCGCCCAGGTTTGCCTGGTGCGTCAGTTGCGGCCCTATTTGGACTGGGAGTCACTCCTCACAGTCACCCATGCCCTTGTCACCTCGAGATTCGACTACTGTAATGCTCTCTACATGGGGCAACCTTTGAAGAATGTCCGGAGACTGCAAGTAGTCCAGAATGCGGCCGCGCGAGCCGTCTTGGGTCTCCCAAGACATGTTCATATTACTCCAGCCCTCCATGAGCTGCACTGGCTACCAATTGGTCTCCAAACACAATTCAAAGTGTTGGTTATGACCTATAAAGCCCTTTATGGCAATGGGCCAGGATACTTGCAGGACCGTCTTCTGCCTCATGAATCCCAGCGACCGGTTAGGGCGCATAGGGTTGGCCTCCTACGGGTCCCGTCTGTTAGGCAATGTCATCTGGCGGGGCCCAGGGCTAGGGCCTTCTCTGTTGCTGCCCCAGCCCTCTGGAACCAGCTTCCCTCGGAGGTTCGTACTGCTTCCTTCCTCCTAGCTTTCCGAAAACTGTTGAAAACTCATTTATGCAGACAGGTTTGGGGTGTGTGAGCTGCACTCTGCCCCTGGGCCTTTGACTGTGACTGTGTGTGGTATGAGTGAAATAAATCACCTAGTTTTTATACTGTAAATTAGTGATTTTAATTGTTTTTATGTTATGTTTTTATACTTGTATTCTTGTTGTGAGCCGCCCTGACTCTTGGGAGAAGGGCGGCATATAAGTTTAATAAATAATAAATAATAATAAAGTTACCTAGCCAGGTTTCATACCAAAGGTGGGGCCAGCATTCCCAGTCTCCTGGTTTCTGTTCTTCTGCCTTAATGACTAGACCAAACTGGTTTAATCTTGATTGATAGGACAAGTTCCAGGAAGAATAAGTTGTTGGGATTAGGTAATAAAGAGGGAGCAAAATAAATACCTCAAGACTATTCTCACTCTTTCCATGTTCCTCCAATGTTAAGGATTTGTGGGTGTGTTTAGGGAATGTATGTCACTAGTGTGTACTATGCACCACTTGTGACAGTTTTTTCATTGCCGTTCTTGTCATTTACAAATAATTACAGTCCAAGGAGCAGAGCTGCTAATCCAATATGAAGAAAACATAGACAAATATGAGACAACTTAAAACTTAACTGCAGTGATTCACCACGATGTAAAAAAGATGTTGAGACTCTAGAAAGAGAACAGAGAAGAGGAACAAAGATGATCAGGGGACTGGAGGCTAAAACATATGAGGAACGGTTGCTGGAATTGGGTATGTCTAGTTTAATGAAGAGAAGGACGTGGGGGGACATGATAGCAGCCTTCCAATATCTCAGGGGCTGCCACAAAGAAGAGGGAGTCAAGCTGTTCTCCAAAGCGCCTGTCTCAGCTTCTTATTGAGGTGCTTTAAATCTAGTCTCTGGGAGGGACTCAGAATTTATGTTGACATACTTTTCTGCCCCATAAGGGTGTGAAATGGAAAAAGGCCCACTAATTCAGACGTTTTCAAAGACTAATACTTAGTGTTGTATATCAGGTGCCATGATGATTGCTGCATAATACGTTTTTATGTTCCATGTTGATTGTTTTAATAAAAGAATTTTTATAGTGGAAAAAAATGTACATGTTGTCCTTGAGTTACAACAGTTCATTTAGTGACTGTTCAAAGTTACAATGACATTGAAGAAAATGACTTATAACCAATTTCTACACTTACAACCATTGCAGCATCCCCATGGGCATGGGATCAAAATTCCATGTGAGGTTAGCAAAAATGTTTAAAAATATGCCTAGCAATTGTTGGAAATGTAGACAAAAACCAGGCACATGCTATCATCTTTGGTGGACATGCCCTAAAGCCAAAAACGTTTGGTGAAGAATACATAAATGGTTAGAGAAAAATGACTAAAAATACATAGATATGTTGCTGATAAAAATATTAAGGATTTGTGATTATAAAAAAATAATAAAATATTGAAAAAAAATGAACATTTGGCCGACTCATATTTATGATGGTTGCGGTGTCCCGGAGTCACGTAATCCCCTTTTGTGACCTTCTGACAAGCAAAGTCCATGGGGAAGCCGGATTCACTTAACATCCGTGTGACTAACTTAAGAACCGCATTGATTCACTTAACAACTGTGGCAAGGAAGGTCGTAAAATGGGGCAAAGCTCACTTAAATGCAGGACTATCTATACCAGTGATGGCGAACCTTTTAGAGACCGAGTGCCCAAACTGCAACCCAAAACTCATTTATTTCCGGGTGCCAGGTGGGTGTGGCCCATTGGGTGGGCGTGGCTGTGGTGGTCATGGCAGACTGGGTGGGTGTGGCCAAGGTGGGCGTGATCATCTCGATGTTGCCCATGGGGAGGGACGCCTGTGGGGGCCCAGCAGGGTTGGGGGAGATCCAGGGGGTCTCTGGCAGGTGGGGCGGTGGGCAGGAGGCTCATCCTGCGGGGAGAGGCGAGGCAAGGTGAGGCAGGGCGAGGGTGCCATTGTCACAGGGCAAGAGGCAGGAGCCGGGGCGGCTGCTCTCTGACACCATCGGCCCCTGCAGAGACCAGCGAGCACATGGGTGCTGGAATGCATCCAGCCACGTGGGACCTTGGCGACTTAGTGGGCGGCTGGTTGAAGACGGACGGTTGCCATCTCTGGGGCATGGCGCGCATGCCGACAGAGGGGGCTCTGAGTGCCGCCTCTGGCACGCGTGCCATAGGTTCACCACCACTGACCTATACCATAACATGGTAACCTTAAGGACCAGCAACATTTAAAAGTTTTGTTTATCTCAGTAAGAAAATTTCCCACATAACTTGCACCAGTGTGAAAAAGATGTTACTAAGTTTACCAACTAGTTCAATCAAGAGGGTAACTGGAGCCACTAATGTGAGCATTTAAAAACCTTGTGTCAGTTGCTCTAAATGCTCTTAGTCCACTATTACAGAGATTGCCAACTTTTTGGGCACCAGGGACTGGTTCCATGGAGAGAGGTTTTTCCACGGACCAGAGGTGGTTTTGTATGCTGCCTGCATCTCGCAGATGGGACCTTGCTTGTTTGTGTGGAGCGGTTGCTGGCATGCCGTGGGCAAGTACTGGTCCACGGACCAGTGATTGGGGACCTCTGCACTATTACACAGGTAGCCCTTGACTTACTTGTTTAATTTATTTTTAAATATTTTAATTTTGTACATTTATATGTTTTTTAAATTTTAAGGCTGTAAACCGCCCCGAGTCCTTCGGGAGAGGGGCGGTATAGAAATTTAATAAATAATAATAATAAAATAATAATAATAATAATAATAATACAATCATTTGTTTAATGACTGTTTAAAGCAGTGGTTCTCAACCTTTTTCAGGTTGAGACCCCACTTGCCCCGCCCATGCGCGGCGCGACCCCAGCGCGCGCGTGCACCGGGCCTATCCGCGCATGTGCGGCACATGTGACAAAAAAACAAAAAAAACAAAATGGCGGACCGCGACGGGCCGATCCGCACATGCGTGGCGCGCGCGCGACGGCCCGATCCGTGCATGCGCGGCGCGCGTGCGACAAAATAAACAAACAAACAAAAAAAAAAGGCGGACCGCGCCGGGCCGATCCGCGCATGCGCGGCGCGAACGGCAAAAAAAATAAAATGGTGGACCGCGACAGGCCGATCCGCGCGCGTGACGAAAAAAACAAAAAAACAAAACAAAACAAAAAACAAAATGGTGGACCGCGGTGTCCGGCGACCCCCGCGAAACGGTCGTTCGACCCCATAGGTTGAGAACCGCTGGTTTAAAGTTACAACAGCATTGCAAACTGATTTATGACCATGTGTCATAGTTATGGTCATTGCAGCATCCCCGTGGTCACGTGATCAAAATTTGGACGCTTGGCAACCGGCCCATGTTTATGACAGTTGCAGTGTCCCTTTTGTGATCTTCTGACAAACAAAATCAATGGGGGAAGCCAGGTTGACTTTACAACCATGTTACTACCTTAACATCTGCAGGGATTCACTTCACAGTTGTGGCAAGAAAGGTCATAAAACGGGGCAAAACTTGCTTAACAACTGTCTTGGTTAGCAACAAAAAAATTAGGCTCAATTGTGGTCGTAAGTCGAGGACTGCTTGTTTTGTATTGAAAATTCTTCCCAGGAAAACTGCAGGAACCTGTCCAGGATGTTGCCAAAGTCAACAGTGAGACATAAATCATATCATGGTGCAATGATTAAGAACAGGTTGCTTGGAAAATAAATCTGCTCTCACCATATTTTAATTTGCATCCTTACGCAATCTTTCCCCAACATGGAACATTCTGGATGTTACACATTTCACGTTCCCCAGTCCGTGATTCAGAACCCAGAAAGGTTCCAGAGGGTGTGAAAAATGGTTAGAAAGAATTGTGAGCAGCCAGATCACAATACCTTAAAATAATGATAGATAATCCTTGACTGATGACCACAATTGAGCCCAAAATTTATATTGAGAAATGAAGTGAGACATTAAGCGAATTTTGCCCCATTTTACGACCTTTCGTGTAACAACTGTGAAGTGAATCACTTCAGTTCAGTTGCGTTAGTAGCACGGTTGTTAAGTGAATCACGCTTCCCAATTGACTTTGCTTGTCAGAAGGTTGCAAAAAGGGGATCACATGACTCTGGGTCACTGCAACCCTCCTAAATACATGCTAGTTGCCAAGCACCTGAATTTTGATCACATGACGATGGGCAGGGGTAGGCAACCTTGCCTCTTTTATGACTTTTATGGATTTCAACTCCCAGAATTCCTGAGCCAGCCACACTGAGGGGAAAGGGAATGGTTTCCAAGCTGAGCCATGCTGGCTCAGGAATTCTGGGAGTTGAAGTCCACGAGTCATAAAAGAGCCAAGGTTGCCTACCCCTGACCATGGGGATGCTGGAGTGGTTGTGTGAAAAATGGTCACGTCACTTTTTTCCGTGCGTCCAGTCACTAAATGAATGGCTGTTAAATCGAGGACTTATTGTAATTAATTCATTATTATTGTATTTTTATCCAACCTTTTGAAGCTTCAGAGCGATGAACATACGTAAGACGCTTTCTTCCTCCTATTTTCTTCACAAGAACAACCCTGTGAAGTGGGCTGCACTGAGAAAATGTGACTGGTCCAAAGTCACCCAGTCGGCTTTCATGCCTAAGACAGGATTAGAACTCAAGTTTCCTAGTTTTTAGGTCAGCACCTGTTAATGTTATCTGCTAGACTTTGGGTTACTGAAGGTTAAAACATATGAAGAACGGTTGCAGGAATTGGATATGTCTAGTTTAATGAAGGACGAGGGGGGACATGATAGCAGCATTCCAATATCTCAGGGACTGCCCCAAAGAGGGAGTCAAGCTATTCTCCAAAGCGCCTGAAGACAGGACAAGAAGCAACGGATGGAAACTAATCAAGGAGAGAAGCAACCTAGAACTGAGGAGAAACTTCCTGACAGTTTTTTCTTCTTCTTCTTGTGCCATATCTCGTTATCGGACATTGGCGATCATGTTGGCAATCCTGTTTTTATCAGCAGCCGCACGAAAAAGTGCTGCTGAGTTTTGTCCAAACCAGTCCCTTAGATTTTGAAGCCACGATGTTCTTCTTCTGCCTGGACCTCGCTTGCCTTCAATCTTTCCCTGGAGGATTAAATGGAGTATGCTGTATTTTTCTGGGCGTCGCATCACAAGTCTGAGATATTCTAACTTTCGTTTTTTAATTGTTTTGATGATTTCCCTTGGCTTTCCCAGTTAATCAGTGGAGCGACATGCCTCCAGACTTTATGGGGTGCTCCAATACTGGAGTTTTTAAAGAAGAGATTGGACAACCATTTGTCTGAAATGGTATAAGATCTCCTGCTTGAGCAGGGGGGGTTGGACTAGAAGACCTCCGAGGGCCCTTCCAACTGTTATTCTGTTAACTGCCTTGTAAACAACCCAGAGTCATTGAGTGAACGGGCTACCATGTAAATCTTTAAAATAAAATAAAATAAAAATAAAAGCGGACAGAGCAGGATAGAAATTCTTAACCCATTAAGTTTCATCTATTGGTATAGGCACCAGGCTAGAAAACAGTTCCAGCCACGCCTTAGGCATGAAAGTGGATGACTTTGGGCCATCTGTCTCACCTGACAGGAGTTGTTGTTGTGGAGAGGAGAACATATATATAATCTCAACCCTTTATGGCAGCGGTTCTCAACCTGTGGGTCGTGACCCCATTTGGGGTCGAACGACCATTTCACGGGGGTCGCCAAACAACGCAGTCCGCCATTTTTTCCCTTTTCCTTAGCTGTGCTACTCCCTCTTATTCTATTGGCTTTTGCAAGCCAATAGAATAGACTCTCTTGAATAGAGTCTAATTCTATTGGCTTTCAAAAGCCAATAGGAATTGTCCAGGCTGTCTCTGCCCTGCTGAGCCCGCCAAAAGTCCCAGTCTGCAAACGGTGCTGCAAGTTGTCTGCAGCGAAGGCGAGCTGTCTGGAAGTTTCCACCCCTCCCTGCTGAGCAATTACTAAAAATGTAAGTAAAAGAGGGCCAGGGGTGGGAGGTGGGAGGCCGGCAGGCACAGGGAGGGTTGCTGGCGTGCGTGGGACCCAGCGGGTGCCTTACCTCCCTTTGGCTGGACCAAGTGGTGGCCCAGCCAATGGTCGTCATGCGCCGTCGCTGCCCCTTGCCAGCTACGCCTTGGCCGGTGCAGTGGGCGGCACCACGCATGCGCAACGTTCCCGGGCAGGGAAAGTCCTCGACTTACGACCGGTTGGGTAGTCCTCGACTTACGACCGGTTGGGGGGTCACGGCATTAAAAAAGTTGAGAACAACTGCTTTATGGGATTCAAACCTGGGCAGTTTACATGCTAGGCAGTTGTTTAACCACCAGGCCACAGGCTCTCCTCCGTTCTTTGCCAGCCGAGTCAAGGGAGTATATACAGGAAGTTTTTTCAGACAGACCGGTCTGATTGATTACACTTTGGCATTTTGACTGCTATACTGCAGTTCTACTTTTTACAATTTCTTGTAACCTGGTGGTTAAACAACTGCCTAGCATGTAAACTGCCCAGGTTCGAATCCCATAAAGGGTGTGGCTAACTGAAGAGAGCAAATGAGCTCGAAATGGCCATCTGAGTCTCCCAATTTAATTCTTTAACTCTTTTGTCAGAAAAAGAAATTTGGATTTGTAAATGTTTCGCAGTTGTGACTTGAGCCTGCTTATCGCCCCTAGTTGGGGGCTGCAAGGCAAAAGAAATGTGAGATTAAAGAAAAAAAATGTAAAAACATCAATCTTTAGGGACTAGAGTTCAGCAACTACTTGAGTTCTTGTAAAGTTAATGCTTCTTAAAATCGTTGACTGCTTCCATTTTTTGTTATAATCTTTTTTTTATTGCCTTTGATTTTTCCAAGGTCAGGATAGGGGAGGACGAGGACAAAGATAACACGTCACCAAAGGCTTAATGCTCTTACCCAACACGGGTCATTGAGGCTCTATGGCTACAACTGCTGCACACTATGCATTAAGAGCAACAAGGACCCTGAATTCAGAAGAGCTGGAAGAGACCTTGGAGGTCTTCTAGTCTGTCCCCCCCTCCCCCCCTCAAGCAGGAGATCCTAACATTTCTGACAAGTGACTGTCCAGTCTCTTCTTAAAAATCTCCAGCGACGAAACACCCACATTGCACATTGCCCCCCACCCAGTGGTGGGATTCAAATATGTGAACAACTGGTTCTCTATGTGGATGCCGCTTCCAGAAGTCCATTCTGGGCCTGGGCAACAAAAAATTAGCTACCGGTTCTGCCGAAGTGGTGCAAACTGGCTGAATCCCACCACTCTCCCCCCCCCAACGAAGCTAAGAAGTCAGGAAACTTTCCCTTTGAGGTCTATTACTCCAAATAAAGTTGCCCCCCCCTTCAATAGCATGAAGGGAAATCACTGATTTCCCGACAGGCAGGGGTGGGGAGCAAACTTGCTACCTCAACTTACCGGTTGTACCAATAAAGGAGACTATTTGTAGCTCAGAATTCTTGGTGCTCTCTGAGCCTGGCTGTTTTCCTGCAGACGTTTCATTACCCAACAAGGTAATATCATCAATTATCAAAGCAAGTGGGGTTTGCAGGGGAGAAAGGGGATGACCATGGGTCTTTGATGCTTTGCAGGGGAGAAAGGGGATGACCATGGGTCTTTGATGCTTTTTGAGCTTGGTTGTTTCTTGCAGACATTTCATTACACAACTAGGTAACATCATCAGCGCTGCTAGTGAAGATGCTATCCAGTTGGGGTAACAAAAGCAACCAAGTTCAAGAGAGCACCAAGGACTCCAAACCTTATGGCCCGTGCTTATTGCATTCTTATTCTTTTTTATGATTATGGTTCCTTACGGGCATCCTATCATTTCCTCCCAGCCCCCCCCCACCTCATTCCCACGTTTATTTCGAACAGAACTCGGTGCAAGGTCAAGCTTTCCTCCCCCCCCCCAGAGATGCCTTTTTTTTTTTTTTTTGGCGGCATGTTCTTCGGGTTTGCTGCTGCAGCCGCCGCCGCCGCCGTCCCCGGGGTTTCCCCGACAATGCAACCCACCGCCTGCTGACCACCGCATCCACGTGCAAAACCGGAGAGGCGCCCCGGAGGGGGCGGGGCAACGGGGGCCGGCGTTGGGAGCGCTCGCGCCAGCTCCTTTTTTTTTTTTTTCCCCCTCTCCTCACCCCCTTCCACCGGCTGGGCGAAAGCCGGCTCCGGATTGGCTGCGCGAGCTCATGCGAGCCGGCAAAGCAAAGGGGCGGAGGAAAAAAAAAAAAGAGGGTGGTTGATCGAGAGTAACCCCGGGCGGCCCGCAGTCGTCCTCCGCTTGGCGCGCGCTCGCTCCCTCCCTCCCTCCCTCGCTCGCTCGCTCGCGCCCGCCGTCGTCTTCGTCTCGTGTACTTCTGCCTCGGGCGCGCGCACGCCCCCCCCCTCTCCTCCGGCTCCAGCCGCTGGGCTAAGATGGCGGTGCTGAGCAAGTCCATCCCCCACAACTGCTACGAGATCGGGCACACCTGGCACCCCCACTGCGGGCGAGCCTTCGTGCACATCACCCAAGGGGCGTTTGGAGAGTCGCTCCGCATCTATGGGACCCTTTACCTGGTGAGAGGCCCCCTTGCCTTCCTGCAACCCCCCCTCCTCCTCACCGCAGGTTGGGGAGGGGAAGGAGAGGAGGATGGACGTGGAGTGGGAGGGAGGGAGGGGGAGAGGGGGAGAGGGTTTGGGGGGTACAGGTGTGAGGGCACCCTGTGTGGCAGCTGCAGCTGGACTGGAAAGTGGGTTGGTGTGACTGTCAAAGACACCCCTCCCCCCCTCCCGAAAATACATCAGATTGATGCAAGTTTCATCATCCCTGGAGGTTTTAAAGAGAAGACTGGACAGTCACTTGTCTGAAATGGTACAGGGTCTCCTGCTTGAGCAGGGGGTTGGACTAGAAGACCTCCAAGGTCCCTTCAAGCTCTGTTCTGATTGATTGAAGCCTTGTCTGCCATCTGAATGTGGCCTCCAGGTCTCTCAAGTGAGAGGCTTAAGTCCTGCTGGCTGCTATTTTCTAAAAAAAACGTGCCCATTGTAACATATGTAATAGATGGAATAAATTATATCCAACTCTGTTATTCTATGTTCTATATAGCTCTGATATAATGGCATCTTTACCCACTGTGTATACTGTATATTGCTGTATGTGTATGGAGGTTCTCAGTCTGTACGCACATTGCTGTATGCATGCATAGGATCAGGTGACTGGAGAGATTGCTTTCTCCCAAGAACATCTGTTTGCCCTACAGCTCCCACTGGGAGGGCATGCCCCATCTTCCCTGTTTTAAGTCTTGTCATCTTATGGGACTTGGGAGCTGTGGGACATGCACTCTTGCTCTTTTCCCTAAAGGCATACTTAAAAAAAACCACCCTTATATTTAAGCTCTCCATGAGTCTACAGATTCCAAGGCAAAAAGGTGCTTCTGAGTTTGCAGGGTTGTAAAACACCCCTCTGTATCTGATTTAAAGGAAATATGACTTTTGCCAGGATCACATGACAAGCAGCATAATCCTGGAAAAAGACACAGTTGCTTTAAGGCAGGCATGTCAAACTCGTGATGTCGCACGACGTATTGGAACTTTTGCCCCATTGCCGGCAATGGGGTGGGCACGATTTCGGCATGATGCATCTGGCCCGCGGGCCGGCAGTTTGACATGCTTGCTTTAAGGAATTGCAGATAGTACTGGATTTATATCTCTTCTTAAGCACATTCTCCCCTTGGGATCTGAAGTGCTGCAGAGTCCTTTTAGAGCCAATTTGCCATAGTAGTTAAAGCATGAGGCTAGAAACTGGGAGACCATGAGTTCTAATCTTGCCTTGGACACAAAGCCAGATGGGTGACCTTGGACCAGTCACTTTCTCTAAACCCTGGGAAGGAGTCAGTGTCAAACTACTTCTGAAAAACCTTGCAGAACTTGCCCAGGCAGTTTCTGAGAATTGGACAAGATTGAACGGAAGGAAAAAAAGAAGTCCTACCTATTATGCTTTTGTTTCACTTTTCCTGCAAGAATGTCAAATGATTTAGGGTTTCTAGGGAGATATCATCTTTTATTAAGCCCATAGCTATTTAGCTTCTATAAGAATATGACAGCAGATACTTGTCCTTCTGAATTGTGCAAAAGATATTGAGCAATATGAAGTGTATATACAGGTGTTGGAATTGAGTGGAGTAAGTAGCTGTTTTTGTGAGATGGAGGGCTATCTGTTAGACAAACAAAATCACTGGTTATTGGAAGAAAAACATACTATTGAAAGAGACCCAGTTTTAAGTAGTGGTTAAGGTGATGGCCTAGAAACTAGGAGACTGGGTTCTTCTAGTCTTCCCGTAGGCATGAAAGCTGGTGGGTGATTTGGGGTCAGTCGCTGTCTCTTGGTACAACTCCTCTGACAGGACTTATTTATAAAAATGATAAAGATGGGATAAGATGGGAAACTTACGGGACCGTCTTCTGCCACATACTTCCCTATGACCGGTGAGAGCACACAGGGTCGGCCGCCTCCGGGTCCCGTCAGCGAAACAATGTCGGCTGGCGGGCCCTAGGGGGAGGGCCTTCTCTGTTGTGGCACCCACTCTCTGGAACCAACTGCCTCCTGAAGTCCGCGTTTCTCCCACGCTCCTGGCCTTCCGTTAAAAACCTTAAAACTTACCTCTGCCGGCAGGCCTGGGGATGATTGTGGATTGAATGGTGAATATGAGTGGGTGTTAGTTTGTTTTTTAGATATTTTTATTTGGACTTGTATTGAAATTTTATGTTTTATATACATGTTGTTAGCCGCTCCGAGTCTCCGGAGAGGAGCGGCATACAAGACCGAATAAAATAAATAAAATAAATAAATAAAAATCAAATAAATAATAAACAAGACCTGAAGATAAATGTATCTCAGTTATGTCCCCAGCTTTATTCTTTGCTGTCTCCTGTAGACCTTCCTAGGATGACTAAAATTCCTGGTGACCTTTCCTTTCCTGTCTCTAATCTCTCAGTTTATTTTTGCGTAGCTCAGGGGATGTTCAAAGTTGAAAGGTATCACCAGTTTCAACATTAGTTGTGTGCAAGGACCTTGACTAAATTGTATTTGGCTTTAGTTCATACAAGCAAGATTTGTTATTATAGCGAGGACAGAATGTAATAGTGAAGAAATTAAGCTGAGAAATAAATACTGTTGTTGTATAAGTGCTCAGATTATTAATTCCTGAATGATTTATTGTAAACTAGGACCTGCTTCAGAATAGTAAGCAAAAGCATTTACTATTCCTGATCCCTTTGGCCTTGCTAAAAATAAACTTTGGATGTAGTTTATAGAACCACCTATTTAAAAAAAAAATACTTCCCACTATAAAACTTTAAAGGACTCAGTGCTCCAAATAAAACATCATACCAAGTAAGAATGGTTGATATTTTTGACTGAGTGGGAGGTGGGATAATGGTTTATCAGCAAAAAAGTACAGCTTAGGAAGTTATGCAAACTTGTCATCAAACTATGGTTTAGCACAAAATGTGAACCCAGCCAGGTTTATGCATACAATGTGATGCTCAGTTTTTGCCTGTTATAATGCTTTTGATTGAACATTGCTGATAGTGTCTTGGTGACAGCTGTAGGAGTAGATCAAAAGAGCAGTTTAAAACAAATACTTTACGTAGAAAAATTTCAAATTGAATCCTTAAGATCCTTAACATCTAAACCAAGTGTTGTTAAGTCATATAAATTATTTATTTAAAACATTTATCTAGCCACCATCTTATAACCAACTCTGGGGCGGGAGGGGGGGTGTCTCTCAATCAAAACGTAAAACAACACAGAACCATATTAAAGCTATAAAACTAAACACATTAAATAGAACAAAAACCTGGTGCCAAGTCAAACTTCTAATGGGTATTTGTCTAATCTTTTCTCAGGGTAAAGGCCTGCCAAATCTCAGGGGGCAGAGAGTTCCATAGGGCAGGGGCTGCCATGGCAAATGGGAAGCTTCCTAGCTCCCAATAGATGGCAATATTTAGGGGAAGGGAGTAGAAGTATGTCCATCCTATCTGATCTGGTGGGATAAGTAGATGTCCTTAGGAAAAGGTAGTCCGGCAAAAAACCCGGCCCTGAATTGCAACCAGAAAGAAATGAGCAGCCGGTGTAGCTTTTACAACAAATGTGTTACATGGGCAAATCTAGGGACCCCCATTATTGTGTGAACTGCTGCATTTTGGACCTGTTGAAGTTTCCAGATAGTCTTCAACGGCAGAGAAATGTAGAGTGCAGTGCAGTAATTGCAATTGTTAGCTATATTGTTACCGTAGCTATATTGTTGGGACTTAGAAGAATTGTAACCTAAAAGAATTGAAAGGCAACAATTTATAACCCATAATTTGTGCAGTGGTTAATTAATTAATTGATTGATTGATTGATTGATTGATTGATTGATTGATTAATTAATTAGATTTCTATGCCGCCCTATTCCAAGAACTCAGGGCGGCTCACAACATGGATAACTAACATGAAGAAATCTGGTATTAAAATACATTGTAAAACCCATTAATTAAAAACCAGTCATCCAAAGACAGACATGCAAACATACATACACTGGCTGGGGCAAGGTGTTAACTGCCCCAGGCCTGTCGGCAAAGATGGGTCTTCAATAATTTGTGAAAGGCGGAGAGGGTGGGGGCAATACGGATCTCCAGGGGGAGTTGATTCCAGAGGGTTATATACATAGATATCTAGACATAAGTTTCACCACACTTGGATTCACACCCATATTAAGCCATGTAGTTTATAAACCATAATAGCTCTGTTTGGGCAAAATAGAAGTGAAAGCCCAGCAAACTATATGAGATATGAATCCAAACAGTAGTTAAGGTTGGACAGCTTACTAAGCTTCTTTCAGTTATTATGAAAATCTGGATTGCTCATTTTGCTAAGGTGTGGAGCATAGCTTGGAAGTCACAGTGGATGAATTTATGGAATATGTTTAGTTAAAACCAGACCTACTGCACTATGAGGAAGTTTGGCCTATGAGCTTAATCTTAAAGACTTAATCTTGAACAAGAGTCCTTGGGTTGAGTAAATATGGTGAGCTTATATGAGTTGTGACTTATATTTTGAAGAGAACCAGCACTTTTGAAGAATATAAAGGAACCAGCATAGACTTGTGATAGGAGCCTTTTTTCTAACTATGGTTCTCTGAAGGAGATAAAAATATTGTTGCACTGTCTGTTGAGAGAAGAGTATGTGTTGTGGGGTATATCAGGTAATTCTATTACAATTTTCTAAATTTCATAGTGTCTGTCTGTCTGTCTGTCTGATCTATCTATCTATCTATCTATCTATCTATCTATCTGTCTGTCTGTCTATCTATCTATCTATCTATCTATCTATCTATCTATCTATCTCTGTCTCCATCCATCCATCCATCCATCCATCCATCCATCATCATCTGACAGGAACTCTGGGCAGTGCACAATATAATCAATGTATAAACAATGTATAAAAGGAGATAAAATATTGTTGCACTGTCTCTTGAGAGAAAAGTATGTGTTGTGGGGTATAAGAGATAATTCTATTACAATTGTCTAACCCTGCTAACAAAAGTACCAAGGCCATGGTTTTCCCAGTTGCAATATATGGCTGTGAAAGTTGGACCATAAGAAAGGCTGAGCGCCAAAGAATGGAGGCCTTTGAACTAGGGTGCTGGAGAAGACTCCTGCGAGTCCCCTGGATTGCAAGGCGATCAAACCGGTCAGTCCTAGAGGAGATCAACACTGACTGCTCTTTAGAAGGCCAGATCCTGAAGTTGAAACTCAAGTACTTTGGCCACCTAATGAGAAGGAAGGACTCACTGGAGAAGAGCCTAATACTGGGAAAGACTGAGGGCAATAGAAGAAGGGGACGACAGAGAATGAGGTGGCTGGATGGAGTCACTGAAGCAGTAGGCGTGAGCTTAAATGGACTCCAGAAGATGGTAGAGGACAGGAAGACCTGGAGGAATGTTGTCCATGGGGTCGCGATGGGTCGGACATGACTACGCAACTAACAACAACAAAACATTTTAATTGAATAAATCACTGTTAGTTGAGTTTTCATAGTATCTATTTCAAGATAGTCATTTAGTATTAATTAATACAGGTGGTGTGTGTGTGTGTGTGTTTCCTCATGGGGTCAGTCAGCCCCACGGTGTATGGCCCTCTGTGTGTCTTACCCAAGGCTGCCAAGTCAAGTTTTGACCTCTTTGTGGAAGGCCAAGAAAGTAGGGCATGCTAAGACCAGTCAACGTTATGGGTGAGCAAAAATGTTAACCAGTTTATTTATTTATTTATTTATTTTATTTATTTATTAAATTTCTATACCGCCCCTCTCCCGCAGGACTCGGGGCGGTTCACAACCCAATAAAAACATATTAAAAACATTTATATCTATAAACAGATATAAACATCTGTTTATAGACAGATATCTTCAGTAATCCTTTGCAACGTGAGATTACCAGGTAGGTGGAGTGACTTTTGTAACTGAATGGGCTAATAAGCTTACGCTATTCTCTTATCTGTTATATAATCACACCACAGAGAAATGGCTGTTATGCATACATGTTACGATTGAGTTAAGACACATCTTGGAACTGTCAGGAATCTGCAACAGGAGGATTATTACATACTATATAGAAACTGATCTTCTACTCAAAGCTATCAGCCACATGTCTTCAGTGGAATTGGCTTCCCTTAAGGAGTCCTGTTACTCAAACGTGGCCATTAAAAAGTTTAGAAAGACCAATTCCTCACAAGCAATCAACATCCAGATGTGCAGAGATTAACACCAAAATTAACACTAAATCAACAATCAAGTAAACAATACCCCAAACATGGAACTATCAACTCAGACAAGCAAGGGAAACAGTACAAAACAGCCTAATCAAGGAACCACCAGAATACTCCCATCAACACTGATAGGGCAAGTTACTAGTATATGAAAGAGAGCAAAACCCACTCCCTTTTAACATTGATGTTACCTAGTTGGATCATGAAACATCTGCAGAAAAACAGCCAAGCTCAGAGAGCACACCCTCACAGTTCAATCCTGAGCTTCAATCATTCTTTTCTATTGGTAATACTGACCTTTCACAAGTACGGTAACTTCCGTTAAATCTGATCAGATTAAGTTCGTGTTAAGTATAGCCAGCTACTGTACTTTAACGCTGTGAAAATATTTTACATAGCTAAATTTCAACATGGGCACACAGACATCCCAAAAGCCATTGACAAAAGACTTCAATCATCTTTGGTGTTATGTTTTTCAGTTAAGTGAGATAACAGATCTTTTCTTTCCTTTTTGTTTTTTGATTGACTCTTTTCGATGGCATGTAGATGTTGTTAATGTCCATATGCCTGTTGATGGCCAAGTTGTTTGAGTGGCAGGTTTCTAGGAATTCTCTAGCATTTTTGGACTTGGATTGATCTAGGATGCTCACAGTTTCCCAGGTGAAATTGTGGTTAAGCCTGACCATCTATTGTGAAATTAAGGAATCTTCTGACTACTAGTTGGTGTTCATGAATGCGCTCTGCTGGTCTTCTGTCTCTTTTGTCCTACATAGTGGCTGTTGCTGTCTTTATACTGTATGTGGTAGATCAGGGGTCCCCAACCCCTAGTCTATGGACCAGTACCAGGCCACGGCATGCCAGCAACCGGTCCGCACAAACAAGCAAAGCCCCATCCGTGGGATGTGGGCAGCACACAAAAAAGTTACCAAGAATATTTTTTTCCTCTTCTGATTATGTAATGTGAAGGAAGATACTCAGTTTTATTAAATGCATTTAATGTTTTGCTACAAAATCTATGAACAAAAATCCAGGGATCTACTGTTTGAACTTGTGTTACAACAAGCAACAAGTCTGTCCTCCTATGTTTGCATAAGTGATTAGTTCAGAAAGCTAGTAGGTTAAACTGTAGGGAAAAATAAATGCCCTTCTCCATTATCTTTGAATGGACAGGTCATGCACAAAGAAACTAAAGTGATAAATTAGTATGCATGTCAGGATATTCCAAGATGGGGAAGTAACCAGTCAGCATATAGGAAACAAAGTGCTTTTGTACGTGCAAGAAATGTAAAGTTTAGCTATATGAGGCGAAAGTTTATATTAAACTAATGAGAAATGGAACCATTGGGCTAGGCACGTTAAAAGTACTCTAACCCTCCCAGTGCTCGTATCTTTCTACAGAACAGACTTAATGAGCCTTGCTGAGTAATCTTCTCTTTACCTCTTTTCATTGGGTGTGGAATTGTTACTCCACAACAGACTGGCCTTTGAAGTTGTAGTGGCACTGAAAATAGTGACTTAGGATCAGTCCTCAACCTTACGATCATTGCAGCATCCCTACGGTCACCTGATCAAAATCCGTGTGCTTGGCAAATAAAATTCTGCTGGCTGCTGGCTGCCAGCAGTTCAGCAGTTCGATTCTGACCAGCTTAGGGTTCTGAGGTTGGTAAAAATGAGGGCCCAGATTGTTAGGGACAATATGCTGACTCTGCAAACTGCTTAGAGAAGGCTATAAAGCACTGTGAAGCGGTATCTAGGTCTAAGTGCTATTGCTATTGCTATATATTTACAATGATTGCAGAGTCCGTGGCAGGCCCCACAAAACAAGAATAACTAAACTTCCTGACTGTTAGAACAATTAATCAGTGGAACAACTTGCCACCAGAAGCTATGAATGCTCCAACTCTGGAAGTTTTTAAGAAGAGACTGGACAGCCATTTGTCTGAAATGGTGTAGGGCAGTGACAACGAATCTTTTAGAGACCGAGTGCCCAAACTGTAACCCAAAACCCACTTATATATCGTTGGGTGCTGGGTGGGCGTGGCCCATTGGGTGGGTGTGGCCAGTTGGGTGGGCGTGGCTGCAGTGGTAACGGCAGACTGGGTGGGACTAAAAAGTTCAATCAATCAATTCCAACTTGAGATTATTTTTCCCCACGAGAAGTTGAAATTGATTGATTGATTGAACCTTTTTTCTTTTTTTTTGCATACGGCGGCGGAGGCCTAAAGTGAAAAGGTTTTATAAAACCCAGCTGAAGGCCTAGGACTGGGGTGAAGGCGCGCGTGCCCACAGAGAGGGCTCCGCGTGCCAAATGTGGCACGCGTGCCATAGGTTCCCCACCACGGGTGTAGGGTTTCCTGCCTGAGCAGGGGGTTGGACAAGAAGACCTCCAAGTTCCCTTCCAATTCTGTTATTCTGTTATGTGGAGTTACTTCTGAGTAGTTTCTTTAATGTTGTTTGGCTACAGACAGAATCTTGCCAGACTAAAACAACTATCAGCCTAAACTATAGATATACTTTGTAAACTGTTAGGGAGAGTCCACCTTTGGTCTCTTGGAAGCAGCCCCTCCCTCTTGGGACTCCAAAATGCATTTACCTCAGATCCAGGGTCATGTGATTGCCATTTGCGACCTTCCCAGCTGGCTTCTGACAAGCGAAGTCAGTGGGCGAAACCGTATTTGCATAATGATCGTCTTAATTCATTTAATAACTGCAGAGATTCACTTCACTGCAGTGATTCACTTAACTGCATGCCTCACTTAACAATCACTTTGTTTAGCAAAAGAAACTTTGGTCCCAGTCTTGTATCCAGTTAAGACCTGTATCCTGTAGATCTGTAGAAGGGTAATAAAGGCTAAACACTCTTAGGCATTTGGTCCTGGATGATGGCCATTCCTATCTGGAAACATGCAATAGTACATATTATGGATCTCTGATTGCTTATGAATAGTTGTGATTTTAATTAAAATAATTTGTTTTATATCGTTTTGAGGTTTACATTTGGTTGCCCAGAGTTGCAGCGTTTACAGTAAGTTGGGTGGCCATATATGTTTCTTCGATAAAATAAATAAAAGTATTTAACTGAAGCAGTAGGCGTGAGCTTAAATGGACTCCAGAAGATGGTAGAGCACAGGAAAGCATGGAGGAACATTGTCCATGGGGTCACGATGGGTCGGACACGACTTCGCAACTAACAATAACAAAATTAAATCAAGTTGATTAGAATTAAATTAAACATGATTAAATTTACATAATTAAACTAATACGTCAGTCACTGGCCTGTGTAAGACCTGCAACCTGGGGATCTTGCAACAACTTTGTTTTGGTGTCTTAAATGCCGTTGGTGACATGTTATTTGTAATGCTCTGATTGGGTTAAAATTAGCACTTGTAAAAAGAACATAGTGAAGCTATCCAAGAATATTACAAACAGCTTTTAAACGTGTTCAAACAACATTTTGGCATTCCCGCACCATTACAAATTTCCTCGCAATTTGTTAAGGTGGCCTTTTGTAAATTGTTTCTTTCCGGAAGTTTCCCCTCAAACTAAACTCATCAAAGATAAGTGGAAACCCACACTACTGAGGGCTGCTATTCATTTTGCTAGATCAGCGGTTCTCAACCTTTTCCGGGGCTCGACCCCGGCCCGCATCGCGCATGCGCGGCGTGACGGGTGCATCGCAAAGGGAAAAAATGGCGGACCCAAAAAAAAATGGCGGGCCCGCATCGCGCATGCGCGGCGCGACAGCCCGCATCGCAAAGGGGAAAAAATGGCGGACCCCCCCAAAAATAAAAAAAATATGGCCAACCAAAAAAAAAATGGCCGACCCCCCCCAAAAAATGGCGGGCCCGCATCGCGCATGCGCGGCGCGACGGCCCACATCGCAAAGGGGAAAAAAATGGCCGACCCCAAAAAAAATGGCCACCCCCCCAAAAAATGACGGACTGCGGTGTTTGACGACCCCCGTGAAATGGTCGTCCGACCCCAAATGGGGTCGCGACCCACAGGTTGAGAACCGCTGTGCTAGATCATTGGAAACAACCAGATGATAACAATGATACTTCCCGGCACTCCAAATTACATCCTTGTAACAAATAGGTCTTAACTTATTACCTCCCTCTGTAGGGTGATATACCTTCTTCCTTAGGTAGTATAGCAAAGTTTAGTATCAAGGGTGCCACACTATGTAAAACAACATCTACTGCAGATATGAATATGGCCATCATAACTACCTTTATAGAATTGTTTTTGTTTTGTGTTCCTGTTTTTAAATGTTTCTAACAATTTGTAAACCAAGTTGGGCAGCATATAAGTTTAATAAATTAAATTACATCTGATAAAATAAGCCTGGATAATGATACTGGATAATGCCTTGCTGATATCTAAGTTACACTTTTGAGGAAGTAGAAAAGGTGGAAATATTAGGAAAAATAAAGGCCCCTTTTCCATTCTCTCTATGTAGACAGGTTATTTACACAGAAACCAAGGTAATAAATTAGCATGCATGTCAGGATATTTTAGGATAGGGAAATGACCAATCAGTGTTTTAAAATTCGTAGGGAACAAATTTCCTTTGTATGAAAATGTAAAGGGAAAGGTAGGGCTGTCTAAAAGCTTGGAATTTGAACCATGTTCTATGTTCAAAATGCCCCTTGGAGTGTCCAGAAGTTCTGATTGCCAAAATGCTCCATGCATTTTGGAAGTTTTGAGGTTTAAATAAAGCTATTTTGAACTTGAAATATGTTAAAAGGGATCAGAACCAGCCCATTTTTAATGCAAACTGGGTTCTAAGTACAATCCCCCCCATCTCAGTTTGCATCTTCTTCTTCTTCTTGTGCCATATCTGTTATCGGACATTGGCGATCTTGTTGGCAATCCTGTTTTTATCACCAGCCACACGAAAAAGTGCTGCTGAGTTTTGTCCAAACCAGTCCCTTAGATTTTGAAGCCATGATGTTCTTCTTCTGCCTGGACCTCGTTTGCCTTCAATCTTTCCCTGGAGGATTAACTGGAGTATGCCGTATCTTTCTGGGTGTCGCATCACATGTCCGAGATATTCTAACTTTCGTTTTTTAATTGTTTTGATGATTTCCCTTGGCTTTCCCAGGCGGCTGATCACCTCCTCATTTCTGATCTTGTCAACCCAGCTTATACGTAGCCTGTAAATCCACATTTCAAATGCTTCTAGTCTCTTCAGGTGGCCTTCTGTCAGAGACCAACTCTCTACTCCATAGAGCAGGATAGAAAAAATATAGCTTCTGACAAGCCTGATTTTCAGTCTTAGGCTTAGGTCGTGACTGCAGAAGACCTTTTTCATTTTGAAGAATGCTGTTCCAGCTTTCTCTATCCTTGTCTTTACTTCAGTGGTCATGTTCCAGCTTTCATGTAGATTAGAATATTAGAATCGAGGTGTGTGATCCTTTCAACTTTTTCGAGTGGTATTCCTTCTGAATTTATTGGTCATAAATTAACGGGTTGTTTGCTGACACCATGATCTTGGTTTTTGAGGTGTTAAGCTTCAAGCCATATTTTTCAGATATTTCTGTGACTGTTGATGAGGAGCTGAAGGTCTTCATGCTTACTGGCAAGCAGAACTGTATCATCAGCATATCTTAAGTTGTTGATCCAAACAGTTTGCATAGGAATTTGAAATACTTTTGTACCCTTAATTTGTACTTTCTGAAGACTCTGACTGGTTTGGACAAATGAAGGATTCTTTTTTTTTAAAAAAAATCTTATTGATTTTTTTAATTTTTAAGAAAAAGTACTTAGGACACACCGTGGTGTTTGGGTAATCAGACATTCTAAAGTAAAAACATAAATAAACAACTCAACAATACATTCACGTCTCCTCTCTATTTCCCTCAAATAACATAATACGTTTAAAATATTCCATTTCTAAATTCAATTTCTATTACTACTAAACCTGTTTTAGAGCTTTATCAGTTTACAGTTACCAAAATCAAATTTCACTTTAAATCAACAGGTTATCAATTCAGGTATCCCTTCCAGATATATTCTAGTTCTTAATTTCTCTCATCCCTCCTTTTATCACCAATCTCATTTATTTCTTCTTCCATTACACAATAGCTATCTTAGTTAAAAAATAATGTTAAACCTTAATTCACTTCAATTCATTACAGAAACTTCAAATTTCATCCCATTGATTGTCATACCTTATCACATCTATATTATTGTACAAAAAATCATCTAAGTTAAAGCACTCCATTAATTATTAAAACCATCCCAATCTAAAAAAATCAACATTTTTTCAATTCCAATACATAATTTTTATCAAAATAAATCTGTTATTCCAAAAAGTATTCTTAATCTATTTAAAATATCTTTTCTAAAAATCACTCTCATATATATATATATATATATATATTTATATTTTTTCTTGCTTCTAACTCTAAATCATAATCCTTAAAACAAACCATAAATCAAACATTGCCTTTAAATCCATTACACAATTTTAAATTTCTCTTTTCAGTCTAATTCTGGCTTTTTTCCTATGACAAGAAGGTTTCCATAGGGACGCTTCCCTTTCAGCCAGTAGATCTCTCTTTGTTGCTTGCAATAGCCTTTGAAATAATAGCAGTCCCATCCTCTGTATTAGACGTCTATTTCTCTCCTCCTTGAAGGGTCGTTGCTTTGTAGTTTGAAGTCTCAATCTTCTTCAGTTCCTCTAAATTGCAGATGGAAGGTTTGTAAGCTAGAATAAATTCCTCTTTTATCTCTGTTAATTGCTCTTCTAGTATGTTTTGATTTATACCATAGTCAGATATAACCTGGACATCCATTTGAACATTTGAAGTGAAATTTCTGGATCTTAGTTCTGTAGTAAACTTTTTCATTGTAGCACATATTTCTGCAGTGATCTTATAGATCTTTTTCAATATAAGTGTACAGACAAATGAAGGATTCTTGAAGCCTGATTTTCCCCACAGATGGATCTTGTAATTCAAGGAGAGTCATTAAAGAGTAAGGGATTAGCAGAAATGGAGGCATGTGAGTAACCATAGCATTACTTCTAGTACTGGCTGAGCAAGTCATGTTTCTGATTCATTGACCTCAATTTTGGAAAATTGTTGGAAAACTGGATTTGCTTTCTTGCTGAAGTAGTAGTAAAAAAAAGGTGAGAGGGACTATGTCTCAGGTATGTAATGTCCTCTAATGGGGCAAGTTAACAGAATGAACATTAATCTGGGGAAAGTTTTATCTCAATGTCATTTACAGTTTTATTTATGTGGGGTTTTCTCATTTGTAAGTAGGATTTGAAAGGGCAAACAATTAACATTTAAATAAATAGCTTGAACTGGTGCACGAATCTCTTTCAGATTGCTGCAGTTCTCCGGAAACGAAAATGTGATTATTATTTGAACAAGCTGCTTCCTGAAATTCTGCAATCAACATCCTTCCTTACAGCAAATGGAAGTCTTTACATTCTGTTTTTCTGCGTTTTAAGGTGATTTGATTATACATTTTTGACCAAATCAGGAGGAGGATGAAATAACCTGGTTTCATCTTCCATCACACCCAGGCCTTTACTACTCACCAACTGCCCCATGCAAAGGATTCTAACAGTTTTCTTATTTTTACATAGTATTTATTACATTTTTATTTACGGTTCTCTATATCCATTGTTCGCTGTTTGGGAAATGTCATCCCGAAAAGGGGTACATTAATTTTAATAAGTAACAAATTCATTGAATGCTAACGTAAATGCTTGGTCGGCTTTAAAGTTTTCCCCTGTGTTAACAAACATCACTTACCATTATGCAAATGCACGTGGTCCTTTGCATTAAAGTAAACCTTTGAAATATAAGGCACTAAAATTAAAGTTCCTCCTGGAGGTGTTAGAACTATGAATGTTATGAGGTTCTTTGAAGTGTTAAGAGCGCTCCTGATGGTGGACGAAAGAGGGGAAGAAAGCATACTTAGTACTTTCCACTACAACCTCCCACATTGTTTCCTAACCTAATCCCCTGCAGACAGTTTTGGGAGACACAAGCGACTGCCAGGCAAAGGAGGAATCTGAAAACCACGTCCCTTTCTTGCTTTAGTAGGAGCATCTGCCAAGTATAGTTCTGCTAACGGGAACCCTGGATCCAAAGTATTTTCAGCCTGCGGGTCCCATTTATTTATTTATTTATTTATTTATTTATTTATTTATTTATTTATGAATGAATGAATGAATGAATGAATGAATGAATGAATGAATGAATGAATGAAAACATGACCTTCTTTTCCTGGCCACATTGAATGTAACTAATTCTACCTTTCATTGTTTTAGGCGAATACTGGGAAAATTCTATTTTTGGAGTCCTGGTTTCGGTGCTGCTTTACCGGCATCCTATATGGCCATTCTTATAGAAAGGAAGAGCAGGTATGTGTTTTTACATCCTTTACAAACAGTGGTAGTGACAGATTTTATCTTCCTGGGCTTCAAGATCACCTCAGATGGGGACTGCAGCCAAGAAATTAAAAGACGCTTGCTCCTGGGGAGGAAAGCTATGGCAAATCTAGACAGCATACTAAAAAGCAGAGACATCACCCTGCGTATAGTCAAGGCCATGGTTTTCCCAGTGGCAATGTATGGCTGTGAAAGTTGGACCATAAGAAAGGCTGAGCGCCAAAGAATTGAGGCCTTTGAACTATGGTGCTGGAGAAGACTCCTGCAAGTCCCCTGGACTGCAAGGTGATCAAACCAGTCAGTCCTAGAGGAGATCAGCCCCGACTGCTCTTTAGAAGGCCAGATCCTGAAGTTGAAACTCAAGTACTTTGGTCACCTAATGAGAAGGAAGGACTCCCTGGAGAAGAGCCTGATGCTGGGAAAGATTGAGGGCAAGAGAAGAAGGGGACGACAGAGAACCAGGTGGCTGGATGGAGTCACTGAAGCAGCAGGCATGAGTTTAAATGGACTCCAGAAGATGGTAGAGGACAGGAAGGCCTGGAGGAACGTTGTCCATGGGGTCGCGATGGGTCGGACATGACTTTGCAACTAACACAGCGGTTCTCAACCTGTGGATCGTGACCCCATTTGGGGTCGAACGACCATTTCACGGGGGTCGCCAAACAGCGCAGTCCGCCATTTTTTTTTTGTCGGCCATTTATTTTTTTTGGGTCGGCCATTTTTTCCCCCTTTGCGATGCGCATGCGCGGTGCGGGCCGTTGCGCCGCGCATGCACGATGCGGGCCGTTGCGCCGCGCATGCGCAATGCGGGACGTCGCGCCGCGCATGCGCGATGCGGGCCGGGGTCGAGCCCCGGAAAAGGTTGAGAACCGCTGAACTAACAACAACAAACAAACAGAATTGTTGTTTATGTAATGATGCTATCCATTCAGTCGTGTCCAACTCTAGATGGTTCTGTGAGCCAGTCTCTCCATAACCTCCAGTGTTGGACTGCTGCTTATACTAGTTGTTCTGTGCTCTGACTGGTGTCAGTTTTCATGGTGTCCAGCCACTGTGTTCTTTGATGGCCCGGTTTCCTTTTATGTTTTTGTAATATACTGTATCTCCCATTGGGGTGTGATTCAACCACAGTAATCAATGAACAGATAAAACAGCACTTAAAATGATTCTAACTCATCACACTCAGTATATGCTGCAATATTTTTATGGGCCCCATGAAAACGTTTATTTGATTGTAGGATTCTAAACCTATCAGTTGTCTAACTTTGTAAAGAGGATTATTGGCTTCTGTTCTTGTTCTAGGTGGGAGTTACTCAAATCAATTTTACTTTAATTTACTCATATCAATTCTACAGTTAATAAGACATTGCTACAGGATCAGAGGCAGCATGATTGTGAATATCAGATACTAGGACGTACTAATAGGCAGTTACCATCATGTCCTGTTTGTGGACTGCTCAGAAGAATTTGATAAGAAATACAGTATTGAACCAGATAAACTTGCATCAAATGCTTTGTGGAATTTATATATACTGGCCTTGTTTTGCTCAGTTTGAGCCTCAGCACTCATCTTTATTAGTTTCTGCTTGTACAATTTTTAATGGTTCTTTCCTAATGTTTCAAATTCTTTTACGTTGCACAAGGATACACTACACACAATAAATATATCAAGATGGTATTGCTGGAAATAATGTTAGAGAGATTACAGAACTGGGATTGGTCAATTAAGGTTTAAAGGTGTTAGCAGAAGGGGAGAATTTATGAAGACAGTCACATTCCTAGGGTGGGAAGGGATATATGATCAAAAGATACTCCCTCTTTCTCTTATCTGTCTGATTTACATAATTTCCTGGAAGGTCTTCTTTGAGAACCATGGCCTTTTAAAGGAGCACATTTCCAGGGCTATGCAACCATACCTTCTCGTCTTTTTGATGTGATGCATCAGTGCTGCTCGGCTATACATTTCACCCGGTCCAGAAATCACGACACCACCCTTCATCTCTGTATCCTGTTGCTCCATTTGTTCTCACCACATAACTGAGGCTAAGCACCCACCCTTCTCCAATCACCTGCTTCTCCTGAGGGCTCCTAAAGCCATTCTTTGGAATGAAGCCCTTTGCTTTTCCCCTCCTGCTAGGCTCATGTTGTTCTCATCTCTAGCCGCTCTTTACAGCCGAAGGCGTCAGGAGACAGGGCAAAAGGGATTAGCTGAGAACAGGTGCAGTATTCACGAAGGCCTGTAACGTTCCTTGAAAGGAAATGGCTCTGGCAAGAAGCTTGGCATATAGAGATCGCCAGTAATTAACAAGGGGAAAATGGGTGGGCTATCTCCCCCCCCCGTGGGTGTGATTTGTTCTTGCTCTGCAGGGTGTGTGTGTGTCATCTATCACTCAAAATACATGTCTGCTAGCATGAGGGGAGGTTACCAAATGTGCAGGCATCTGTAAATTGTAGGCAATCAACCACATCATCACCTGAGGGCAAAGTAAATCCAAGCCCCTTTTTTTTTTCTTCACCAAAAGCAACTGCAGGAACTTCCCTCCCTGCTCCTACCGTAGTCTATTTTGGAGGACAAATCAGAGACAGGTTGTATTCCAAAACCACGATTGAGAAAAGATTTTGAGCTACTATCTTGAGTTCTGGAAAATGTGCTGTGATTGCTTGAGTTGGCCCTTTCATTAAAATCCTTGCCGTACATTCAGCACTGAGGAATAATAGAATAACAAAGTTGGAAGAGACCTTGGAGGTCTTCGAGTCCAGGGGTAGGCAACCTTGGCTCTTTTATGACTCGTGGACTTCAACTCCCAGAATTCCTGAGGCTCGGGAATTCTGGGAGTTGAAGTCCACGAGTCATAAAAGAGCCAAGGTTGTCTACCCCTGTTCTAGTCCAACCCCCTGCTCAAGCAGGAGAACCTATGCCATTCCAGACAAGTTGCTGTCCAGTCTCTTCTTGAAATCCTCCAGTGATGGAGCACCCACAACTTCTGAACTCCAAGAGTCTTTTCTCTGTCTTGTTTGCTGCTATTCTCTCCCTCCCTCCTATGCCCCACTGTAATTTGGGCTCTGCATGAAGGAGATGAATGATTTTTGATTTTGATTATAAAATTATGCTGCAGCATCATTAGATTTTATTTTAATGAAAACGTAGATGGGAGACCAGCTGAGAACTTTACAGGCTAGCCAGCTTCTGTGGAAAGCTGTGGCATTGAAAAAAAAGTGACTTATGACCATCATATGACTTATGATCAAAATTTGGCAACCAGCTCATGTTTATGACAGTTACAATGTCCCAAGATCGTGTGATCACCTCTTGTGAACGTCTGTCGAGGAAAGTCAACGTGGGAGCCAGATTCACTCAATAACGTGCTACTAACTTAATCACTGCAGAGATTCCCTTAACAACTGTGGGAAGAAAGGTCTAAGATGGAGCAAAACTTACTTAACAACTATCTTGCTTAGCAACAGAAATTTGGGGCTCAGTTGTGGTCATAATTCGAGGACTTCTTGTATATTATCACCTCTTTACACCAGAGATCTCATGTGTGCCTCCTGAGGACTCGATCCCAAAAAAGTATGTGTAAGGAGTTAAAAATGAAATAAATATGCTAAATTTTTGGACTGCTAATTTTTGGATTGCTAAATATTTAGTTGTTACTGGATTGAGAGGTTAGGATACTTCAGTCCTTTCTTTTTTCTGAGGAAAAGGATTACCCCCAGAACCTTTTTCTTATTTATTTTTCCTTCTTTCTTGTCTTCATTCCTTCCTTTGCCCAGGATTGAAATCTTGTTTGCTTGCTTATTGCCTTTTGTACTTCTTACTCTGCAGAGAAATACTGGGAAAACAGGGAGTACGTGTCTGCCATTTGTCTGGGCTGCCTTCTCCTTCCTTCGTTTTAGATAGCCCACTGTTCTGAACCATATTTTCTATTGAGTCTCGCTATTTCACTTTCCCACCTCCCTGCTCAGAGAGCCTGGTGCCGGCTCAAGAGTTAGATGCCCATCATAGAGTAATTTGCGGGTTGCCACAGAGTGGCACTATACAGTATGGGCTTGTGATTCTGATTCTGTGGCCCAGCTTATGATAGCAATAGCACTTAGACCACTGGTTCTCAACCTTTTTCAGGTTGAGACCCCACTTGCCCCGCCCATGCGTGGTGCGACCCCGGCGCGCATGCGCGCTGGGCCGATCCATGCATGCGCGGCGTGTGACGGAAAAAACAAAAACAAAATGGCGGACCACGACGGGCCGATCCACGCATGCGCAGCGTGTGTGCGACGGCCCGATTCGCGCGTGCGTGCGACGGCCCAATTCGCGCATGTGTGGCGCGTGCGCGATTAAAAAACAAAAAACAAAATGGCGGACCGTGACGGGCCGATCTGCGCATGCACGGCGCGCGCGCAAGAAGGCCCGAACCGCGCATGCGCGGCGCGCGTCCGACAAAAAACAAAAAAAACAAAAAACAAAATGGCGGGCCACGGTGTTCGGCGACCCCCGCGAAACGGTCGTTCGACCCCAAATGGGGTCACGACCCATAGGTTGAGAACCGCTTACTTAGACTTATATCCTGCTTCATAGTGCGTTACAGCCTTCTCTAAGCGGTTTACAGAGTCAGCATATTTGCCCCCAACAATTTGGGCCCTCATTTTACTGAAGTCTTCCACTGTGTGTGGAAGACTGCTGGATCAGGCCAAAGTGCCTCTGGGTAGAGCTCAGCATCCTGTTCTTTCCTAGTAGTGTTCTCGGCACCTCCAAAGTACGGTGGTAGGGTGCAGAGGCCTGCATAGAGACCTTACTGTCCATAAGTACAGGTAGTCCTCACTTAAGACTCTAAACCAGGGGTAGGCAACCTTGGCTCTTTTATGACTCGTGGACTTCAACTCCCAGAATTCCTGAGCCAGCATGGCTGGCTTAGGGATTCTGGGAGTTGAAGTCCACGAGTCATAAAAGAGCCAAGGTTGCCTACCCCTGCTCTAAACTGTACCGACAATGCCAGTTGCTGCAGTTCCAGTTGTTGTCGTTAGGCAAATCCCACGTGGTCACAGCATCCTGTGGCCACATGATGACCATTTACAACCTCCTGATGGCTTCACCATTAACTTTGCTTGTCAGAAGCTGGCAGTGAAGGTTGCAAATGGGGATCATGAAGAGCAGTGGTGGCGTAGTAGCTAGAATGCAGTATTGCAGGCTAATGCTGCCGACTGCCAGCAGTTTGATCCTGTCTGGCTCAAGGTTGACTTAGCCTTCATTCTTTCCCAGGTTGGGAAAATAAGGATCCAGATTGTTGGAGGCGATACTCTGACTCTGTAAACCGCTTAGAGAGCGGTTTACACTTCGAGGCAGCATGTAAGTCTTAAGTGCTGTTGTTACTGCCATTACTATCACGTGACCATGGGATTCTGTGAACGTTGTAATTGCGAACCACTCGCCAAGCACCTGGGTTGCAATCAGGTGATTGCAGGGGTGGTGCTACAGCTGCAACTACTGCAACTCTTAAGTCCCCTTGCTGAGAACTGTCCTGACTTTGAGTGGTTGCTGAACAAATGGTCCCGGAACAAGGACTCCCTGTATTTACGCAGTTGCTGAAAATAAATGATTTAAATACTTGAAACCATTCCCTAACAATGCAGGCACTAAAGGTTCTTTCTTATCTACCTTGATCTCTTTAAGTATAATGTATTTCCTCTACACAGAGTTCCATTGTTGTATAGTATAGGACGGCACAGATTGGAACTGGATGCATTTTCCTGCATGAACCAATGCAGGTAGAGCTTTGGTCTGACTCTGCCTGAAGAAGAAGCCGATTCAGAAGTTTTCCCTCAATTAGGCTGCAGTGGTCCAGGCATTTATACAGATAGTCCTCGATTTACAACCACAATTGAGCCCAAAATTTATGTTGCTAAGCGAGACAGCTGTTAAGTGAGCTTTACTCCTTTTTAATGACCATCCTTCTCACAATTGTTAAGTGAATCACTGCAGTTGTTAAGTTAGTAACACGGCTGTGAGGTGAATCTGCTTCCTCATTGACTTTGCTGGTCAGAAGGTCGCAAAAGATGATCACCTGGCTCCAGGACACTGCAACCGTCCTAAATATGAGTCGGTTGCCAAGCATTTTAATTTTGATCACGCGACCATGGAGATGCTACAACATTTGTAGGTGTGAGAAAGGGTCACAGGTCACTTTTTCCAGTGCTGTTGTAACCTTGAACGGTCATTAAATGAACCGTCGTAAGTCAAGGACTACCTGTGCTGCAGTTAGAAAGAAGGTGAATTTCCTACCTGCTAAATCGGGGGTGGGCAAGTTTGGCAACTTTATGACCTGTGGACTTTTTTAACTCCCGAAATTCCTGAGCCAATTTTGCTGGCTCCGGAATTCTGGGAATTGGAAGTCCACAGGTCATAAAATTGGCATAGTTGCCAGCCCTGCGATTAATGCTGATAACTTCTCGGTTTGAACACCTGCATGGTATGGCTCCTTCTGTTCTTGCTGTGCCTCCCCTGATATCAGAAATATTAAAACTCTAAGCTTAATTATCCCTTTTCTTTCTTTGGCGTGAGCTGCTGAATGGTGATTACCTATCCAAGGGGATACTTGACATTCCAAGTGTGTAAACGTCAAGTGCAAGCTTAATGCAGCGAACAGAGCTTCTCCGGTATCAACAGCTCTTGCAAGGAAGGCATCAAAACAGCACACAGGTTCATTTGCAGGCGAATTTCTTCTAGATTGGGTTCTAGTTTAGGACACCTCACATAAACAGTGACATCACCCCCTCCCCTTCAATTTTAGTTCAGGTTTTGCAGAGATTTTCAGATAATATTTCCTGTTAAAGGGGGAAACTTTCAATTTTAACTCCCTTACTTCAGCTGTGGGTATCCCTTAAATTTATTTTATTAAAAGCACCAATCAGTTTTGAGTTAATCTTTGAAGGGTTAAACCATCCATTCTTAAAAAAAAACAACAACCTTTCAGTTTCTGCCAGATGAACTATATTACCTGTTGAAATTAATCCCTGAAAAAAGATATTCCTTCTCTTTTCTTCTGCTTCAAATGATTGAATTCTTACTTAATATTATTGTGTGACAGCTTTTGAGGAACTAGATCAATAGGGCTTCTGTAAGTCAACTACTTAAGATGATGTCACTTCGTTGAGCATTATTGTTTCATCCCGTAAGTAGAATTTGTATGGTTTTTAGTATTTGTGCCAAGGACAATTTGAACTTTGCTATTTTGCACGTCTAAAACAGGAAAAAAAAACTTGTTAAAAAAAAAACAGCTGGGCAGCAAATTTTCATACTCTTTTTTTTTTAGAGTATTAGGATCTTTTTTTTCCCCAATCTTTTTTATTAGTTTTTTCCCCCCCATATATGCAAATTTTCCAATCAACAAATTGTCTGAAATTTGGTAAACTAATACATATTCAATTTCTAATCCTTGCTTCTTTTCTCTAACCAAGTATAAAATAAGTTCCAAATTTGGTAATGGTCTGTATCTTCTTTGTCTTTTAGCCTCATGGTTAATCTGTCCATTTCTGCACATTCCAAGATCTTCCTGATTATTTCTTCTTCTTGTGGCAAAGCTTCATTTTTCCAATATTGTGCAAAAATTATTCTTGCTGCTGTAGTAATATGTAAAATTAGATATAATTTCTGCTTATTAGTCTTTTCAGGTGTAATGTCTAATAAAAAGAGTTCAGGTTTAAAATCCACCTGTTCATCCAATATTTTTTCTAACCACATGTGTATATTTTTCCAATAAACCTTTGCCTTCTCACATGTCCACCAAATATGATAATACGAGCCTATATTATGTTTACATTTCCAACATTTATCTGACATATTTTTAAACATTCTTGCTAATCTTACTGGTGGAAGGTGCCATCTATAAAACATTTTATACAAATTTTCTTTATATGACGTAGGCATTGTCAGTTTATAATTTCTCTCCCATAACATTTGCCATTTTTCTAGTTCTATGTTATAACCAAATTTTTTTGCCCATCTTGTCATTGTTTCTTTCACTTGTTCACTTTCCATATCTAAAATTAACAAAAAATTATACATTTTCTTAATCAATTTCTCATCTGAGGTCAACAAAAGCTTATCAAACACATTTTGATCTTTATAAAATCCATACATTTTTACATCTTTTTCATATCTATTTAATATCTGTAAATGTGCCCACCAAGATAACTTAATTCCTAAGATTTCCAATTCTTGTTTGGGTTTTAATTTTCCATGAGTATCTAAAATATCTTTATACGTCCATATTTTCTCAAAGTCCACTAGATTCGGATGTATAAATGCCTCCATCGTTGACAACCACCCTGGGATTTTAGTATATATTTTAGCTTTAATTTTTTCCCATACTGTTAGTAAGGCATTTCTAACAACATGATTTTGAAAATATTTATGAATTCTGTTTTTCCCATACCATAAAAAAGCATGCCACCCCAATTGTAGATCATGTCCTTCTAAATACAATAACCTTTTGTTTCTAAGTGTTATCTACTCTTTCACCCAAGTTAACACCGAAGCTTGATAATACAATGTCCATTCTGGCAATCCAAAACCTCCATTCTCCTTAGTGTCCTGTAATGTTTTCATCTTAATTCTGGCTTTTTTCCCCTGCCAAATAAAATTCGAAACCAATGAATTTAAATTTTGGAAAAAAAATTTCTCAAGTTTTATCGGAATTGTTTGAAGTAAAAATAAAACCTTTGGCAGCACATTCATTTTTACTGTGGCGATTCTTCAGAGTATTAGGATCTTTTTAATGCTTTGCTGAAGAACATTACTTCACGTCCTTCTCTATTTTTCCAAAGTATTCTAGACTAAAAATGGCATAGGGCAGTGACGGTGAACCTTTTAGAGACCGAGTGCCCAAACTGCAACCCAAAACCCACTTTTTTATGGCCGGGTGCCAGGTGGGCATGGTGCACTGGGTGGGCGTGGCTGTGGTGGTCATGGCAGACTGGGTGGGTGTGGCCAAGGTGGACGTGATCACCTTGATGTTGCCCATGGGGAGGGACACCTGTGGGGGCCGGGCAGGGTTGGGGGAGATCCAGGGGGTCTCTGTCAGGTGAGGCGGTGGGCAGGAGGCTCGTCCTGTAGGGTGAGGCAGGGCGGGGGTGCCATTGTCACAGGGCAAGGTGAGGCAGGGGCCGGGGCGGCTGCTGCCTGACACACAGTGCATGGCTGCTGGAATGCATCTGGCCACGTGGGACCTCGGCGAGTTAGCAGGCGGCTAGTTGAAGAGGAACAGTTGCCATCTCCAGGGCATGGTGCGTGTGCCCACAGAGAGGGCTCTTGAATGCCGCCTCTGGCACGCGTGCCATAGGTTCGCCACCACTGGCATAGGGTTTCTGTTTGAAATTTTCTTTGCATTGGGAATTTTGTATGCCTTTCTGTCTCTGCCTGCATTTATGAGATGCAGCTCTTGATGGTTTCTTTTCTTCCTCACTGTTTCTAGTTTGGGGTCAGAAATAATTATGGGAAGGAATAAGGCTCTTTTCTGCCTTATGAATTCTGGTCACTACACAGAGAAAGGTGAAAAAGTAGATAAGCTTGTGGCAAAGTTTTCTCAATAGTATAAACATCCACTTGATTGATATCAGTTATAAAAATAGTCTTGAAATATATTTTCTTCCAGGGCAATAGCCTTGGTTAGACACTAATTCTTGAATTGTTATCCCCTCCTGATTTTGGATCCCTTTGTAGGAAAATAAGAGATACTAGTGAGTGAATCCAGCTTAGCAGCCTCATGCATCTGTTTGTGAGCACATTTTGATCAGTGGAAAGGTCCTGGGATTTTAGCCTTGGGTTTTCAAGAGTTCTTATGTTGACATATAAGTTTGAACTTTCTCTTCATAGGATATCAGTGACTGCACTACCTAAGGAGGGTGTTTTGATAAGGCTCTGTAAATATCTTATCCCTCTGTCCATTCTATGTGGAAGTTTGAACTCTTGCTTAATAAGCTCTTATCTACTCCACTCATGAGCAGGAGTCTGTTTGTCTAATAGGAAAGCATCCAGGCACATTCCTGATTTTGTTACTGTGGCTATAATTTATTAACTATAAAGGATAGTCTTTCCAGTATACTGCCAGCTGTTTTGATCTAAGAATTCCATCATTCAGAATTCCCATCACCTCATTCAGAGGTTCATTATTGCAAAGGAACATGGTAGCCGGGTTCCATTAAATCTGGAAACACTGGATTGGGAAAGCTGTTCTAGAGAGTCATTTTAATGGAACAATTTACCAGGAGAAGGGAGGATGGACTTCCTCTAAAATGTGGGTCATGCTGAGTTAGCTTAGCAATTATGTAGGAGCAAAGATTCAAAATTGGGAAAGGAGTTTGGCAAGGCTGTATACTGCCGCCCTGCCTATTTAACGTATATGCAGAGCACATCATGAGAAAGGCAGGGCTAGATGAATCAAAAGTTGGAATTAAGATTGCTGGGAGAAATATCAACAACCTAAGATATGCAGATGATACCACTCTAATGGCAGAAAGTGAAGAGGAACTAAAGAGCCTCTTGATGCGGGTGAAGGAGAGTGCAAAAGTTGGCTTGAAACTCAACATTAAGAAAACCAAAATCATGGCATCCGGCCCTATCAATTCCTGGCAAATAGATGGGGAAGAAATGGAGGTAGTGACAGATTTTATCTTCCTGGGCTCCAAGATCACTGCAGATGGGGACTGCAGCCAAGAAATTAAAAGACGCTTGCTCCTGGGGAGGAAAGCTATGGCAAATCTAGACAGCATACTAAAAAGCAGAGACATCACCCTGCCAACAAAAGTATGTATAGTCAAGGCCATGGTTTTCCCAGTTGCAATGTATGGCTGTGAAAGTTGGACAATAAGAAAGGCTGAGCGCCAAAGAATTGAGGCTAGAGAAGACTCCTGCGAGTCCACTGGACTGCAAGGCGATCAAACCGGTCACTCCTAGAGGAGATCAACCCGACTGAACTTGAAACTCAAGTACTTTGGCCACTTAATGAGAAGGAAGGACTTACTGGAGAGGAGCCTGATGCTGGGAAGGATGGAGGGCAAGAGAAGAAGGGGACGGCAGAGAATGAGGTGGCTGGATGGAGTCCCTGAAGCAGCATGCGTGAGCTTAAAGGGACTCCAGAAGATGGTAGAGGACAGGAAGGCCTGGAGGAACGTTGTCCATGGGGTTGCGATAGGTCGGACATGACTTTGCAATTAACAACAACAACAAAAGAATATTGGGTTTTAAAAACAATTGATCTCAGATAAAATATCTTTGCCTAAGGTGATGAGATATAAGACAAGGCCCTTACAAAGGATTTCTTGATAATTTTCATTGTATTGCACTACTCTACTGAAACTTCAAAGAAAGACAGAACACACGAAAGACAACATAGAGTATACATTCAATTCCGCATGTCCGTCTGCATATTTTGTAAAGCAGCCAGGATTATCACTGTTGCAAAAGCTGTGAATTAATCAGTTATGAAACGTTAACATGTGTCCTTCCAGATAAAGAGCAAAGGGTAACATGAAAACAGTCACGTTGCACATTTTTGTTAAAGTAATCAACCTAGCTACCTGTCCTATGCATATTTTCTGTATATTTTTGTAAAAGTAAGTTTCAGAGTTGTTCTGTAGGACTTATTCTTTACTCTGAGAACATTCTAGACTTAATGGTATGTAAAACACTTTTGGAAACTGCAGAGTGGAATGTACACAGATCTGTAATGTGTAAGAACTCTGGGCCTGATGTCCTTTCCACGTCCAGGCAGAAGCAAATCAGACCATGCTGCCTGAGATTTTGTGGAGTAGGGTTGAAGCTTGCTTCACACAGTGACCCCAAGGAATATTATTTGCAATAACGGGATAATCAGATAACTTATTTCTGTTAACTGAGAATTTAATGAATTCCATCTTGAGAAGTAACTTTGGTCACCCTAGAGAACGTGACCAGATTCCAGTAGTTCTGTGCTAAGTAGCCAGTAATTGGGGTTACTAGAGTTGTTTTCCATTTCTGTGCTATTGAGACAGAATCTGGGGATCCAATAATTTGGGGAAGAGAATAGGCAGTGTTTTAGTCCATTTCTTCTACAACCCAGTTATAAAGATAATCAAGACAGCCTACTGAGTCTGAAGTCTTTCTTTCTTTCTTTCTTTCTTTCTTTCTTTCTTTCTTTCTTTCTTTCTTTCTTTCTTTCTTTCTTTCTTTCTTTCTTTCTTTCTTTCTTCCTCCTCCTCCTCCTCCTCCTCCTCTTCTCCTCCTCCTCCTCTCCTCCTCCTCCTCCTCCTCCTCCTCCTCTTCCTCTTCCTCTTCTTCTTCTTCTTCTTCTTCTTCTTCTTCTTCTTCTTCTTCTTCTTCTTCTTCTTCTTCTTCTTCTTCTTCTTCTTCTTCTTCTTCTTCTTCTTCTTCTTCTTCTTCTTCTCCTTCTCCTTCTCCTCCTTCTTCTCCTTCTTCTTCTCCTTCTTCTCTGAAGACCACAAAAAGTCTGGCACTTTTAAGCATTATATGAGGCATAGTGAAAACATCAGTACCTGTTTTTTTTATTTGACAATTCACACAACTATACAATTACTATTTTTCTCTTGAAAACAATGTGAAGTTGCATAGGTGAAATAGCACCTAGATCCAATAGGTAAATTAATATCTCTTCTAGTCTTCATAGCTCATGAACCTCTTTTACCTTTGATTCTAAGTCATTTTTAATAAGCCAAATGAATTTTAAAAATAATGAAACCAGATATTTCTCCTTTGGGCTTAATGGACAAACAGATTGAAAGATCATATGGAACTTTGTTTTCAAATGATAATAGCGATGAGCCTTCTTTACGAACAAAGATAGAAAGATTTACAAATACCTACACTGGAAGACTGGATGGTGAAGAGAGAGCAAAATTGACTTTTGATTAAAGAAAAGATGTCCATCAACTTTATTTCTACAGGGAAAACACTTCTGGACTTTTTGGAGAAACTGAAAGAAATGAAAATTTGATTTTGGGAATAGATGATTAAAATTATGTGGGATTATAGAAATAACGTAGACTACTGTGAATTTCAGAGTAAGAGTTTGATGTTTTATCTCTATCTGTACCAAAGGAAGTTGGAAGATATTTCTCTTCTCTTTCTCTTTTCTTTTGCACTTTTATCTTGCTTTTCCCCGACTTTTCCTTTTTTCCTTTTTTTTCCTTTTTGCTTGTTTATTTTCTTGTTTTTTTAAAATTCAGTAAAGTTATAAGCTCCTCAAAAGTTATACGCTCCTCAAAAAAGCAGTGTAGTAATTTTGGCACACCATGTAGAAGAAAATTAGGCCTCTCTTTAAAAGGCAATTGTTTTATTATTTGACTAATGAGACCAGCTCTATAAGTCTTTCCTTGTTTAATTATATCACTGTGAACACTGGAAAAGAAATCTAATCTCAGCTAATGAAAGTGAAGTTTTGAAGTGGCTTTGAAAAGTCCTAATTGTGTGTGTGTTTTCTTTTGTCCCCCTTCAAGTGTCCTCTAGGTAGAATTAAGTATTTACTTTCTGTCTGTTAACATTATAGTGGTACCTAATGCATTACTACAGAGCAGGCAACATACCTGTAATTTCTGTGTTGACGTTTTTATGATTTTGCCGCAAAAATACTCCTCAGGCTATCTCTAGCACTTTTTAACTCAAAAGCCAGTTTCGTCTAGTGTTAAGGCACCAAGCTAGAAACCAGAAGACTCTGAGTTTTAGTCCTGACTTAGCATGAAAGCCAGGTGGGTAATTTTGGGCCAATCATCAGGAAACGGTGAGTTCTAGTCCCGCCTTAGCCACGAAAGCCAAGTGGATGACTTTGGGCCGGTTACTCTCTCTCAGCCCAAATCATCTGACAGGTTTTCTGTTGTGGGTAAAATAGGAGGAGGAAGGAGTATGTTTGCTGTTTTGAGTTATTTATTAAAATAATAATGGTGGGATAGAAAAATCTTAAAACAACCCCTTTTCTGTTCATGATGTAGCGTCTGTATTCTGAGCTTAATATTTTTCAAGGCATTTAGAAAGATTCACTCACTCACTATCTTCATACTTACCGTATCAGCTTTCTCAAAGGCTTGTTGGAAGTAAAGTCTTCGTCCTGGATCCTGGTTCATCCAAGCCGGGAATAAATAAGCAACATGGCGACTGCTTTGGGAAGATGGTTACAGTTTATTGAAGAGGCAGAAAGATGGTTCTTGCAGGAAAGACCAGAGGAAAGAAGGGCCTGAGCACATGGGCAGTAGATTTTTATACCCTCTCTAGCCTTTTGTATGGAATAGTTTCCTGTTCCTGTGGCATGAACTTTGAGGCTATTTCCTGTGTCACGTATTCTGACCTGAGTCTAGGTGTGACTCTCTGGTATACTTGATGGTGATGGGTTAGTCCTATTATGTCCCATCTCAGGTGGGATATGCTGATTTTAGGTCTTTGTCTTCTGGCTCCAGCTTTTCTGATAGTTTTACATCTGCATTTGTATAGGGCTGGCTCTTGCTTGGAGGCAGAGAGATTTGGGTGCTGGGTTGGTTTCTGCTTTTAAAAATCCTTTTGAGGAAAAATATATTTTTCTGCCCTTGTAATATTTCCTTCTCTGGGGGGCTCTGACTTCCCACAGGCTCACGGGCCTCTCTTCCCAATTTGTGGCCTTAACTTTCATGCTATATAAAGTAGATGAGTTCCTTTAAATGCTAAAATTAATAAAGATGTGGATGTTTATGTTAAAAGCCAAGTTGCCAATTTTAGAATTTTAACAGTGTAGTGTTTTGAATTTGGATTATCCAAGTGGTAGAGAAAAACACTTCATTAACTGATCAAATATCAGAATATTTTTGGTAAACAGCATATTTAGGAGATGTCAGTACTTATACTGTCAGTTAGGTACTACGAAGTTAAGATGGCTTTTGTAGATTTGACAGTTTCAACATAAGTTGCACTTTGGCAAAAGGTTATTGTATGTTTTATGTTTGTGGTTGCCTGTATGTTAAATTCGTTTTGGCTTTTTTCCCTCACCCCCTTTCCCCCCATTTAAATAAGTCTGAACCAGAATGCAATTCATTAAATTACAGGTCCTGCCTTTGCACTACAGACTCCCCAAAGACATTTCAATAAAGATAGTATAAGACATCAATATTCCCACAGTGGGAATCTCAGTTTTAGTTTAAATAAAAATATTATTTTTTAATTAGTGCCTGATGACCACTTGATGACCAGGAAATTAAACTTTGTTTTAGTTTCTTATCTTTCCTCAGGAAGGAAGAACAAATGTTCCAAAACACAAGCACAGTTTTATAATTTATTGAGACCGTTAACCATGGTGTTTCCCACAATGAACAGAATTGTACACAGCTCTTGGTTTTGTAACAGCTAAGGGTATTTGGTGCCTTATATATATAAATTTTGTTTGCGTGAAACCGCTTCATGTTTTAGGTATTTGAAGTTATCACTCTTTGTGTAGAAGAACAAAGGATAGATGCTTGCATTTTACTGAAAAATACATGTGGGGAACTTTCAGTCAATTTGTCTTTTCTTTGAAATGCTCCCACTCACTGCTTAGAAGATAGTCGAAAGCCTTTGACCATTGAAGCAGTTTTCATAAAGGTCCTGGGAATTTTAAATGATTGTTCATATACCAAAGATGTAGGAGTTACTTTTTTCATCTTCAAAATATTTGGATTTTTCAGTGTTGTTACAAAAAGAGAAAGAAGAAAGTCAGTTGTTTTCACAGATCAGGCCTAGTATTGCCTATTTGGTTTGTTGTTATTGTTGTTGTTACTTGTGAAGTCGTGTCCGACCCATCGCAATCCCATGGATAACGTTCCTCCAGGCGTTCCTGTCCTCTACCATCTTCTGGAGTCCATTTAAGCTCACGCCTGCTGCTTCAGGGACTCCACCCAGCCACCTCATTCTCTGTCGTCCCATTCTTCTATTGCCCTCAGTCTTTCCCAGCATTAACCTTCGTCAAATACCCTTTCATCTTGTTCATCAGATTTGTATACTTTCACTTAAATATGAACACATCTACTGGGACATATTTAGGTGAAAAGTCTTGGCATATTTCCAGCCCTGTGTTGCAAGTTGCATCATAGCAATTCTCCCCCCCCATAAAGCAATATCAGATCAAATGTTTTGTGCTCCAAGAACCAGTAAGGACACAAAAGGACTAAAGACTAATTTAATTTAATTAATTAAAGTCTAAAAAGTAATTAAGTCTAAATTAAAACCGCAATAGGGGAGGAACGGTGCAGTGTGGCCAAATTCTTGGACAAAAATCACCAGTCGCATAATAACAAATCCCGATAACATAAATTTGCATAAAATGAGACAAGCCTGTGGTTTATTAAGAAAGAGGACTTTGACAGAAATAACAGCATGATTATGCAATGCTTACTGAGGAATTAGTCAACTAAGGCATGCAGCCTTGATGCCAGCATCAGAAAGAAAAAGGATAAGAGAAAATGATAACAAAATCAGACTGTCAATTTCCTACAATGCTAATTATGTGATGTCAATTAGGGCAAGATAAATTATAAATAATAATATGCACCATAGCTATATAATCACATACTTGCTAGATATCAAATGTATTATGGTTAACAGAGGAAACCATGAGCGACAGGTATACCACTGATGTGAGATCGAATTTGGGTCGGTCATCGGGACCAGAGATTTACTCTTCAGAGCTTTCAGAAACACACTGGAGCCCATCTCTACTAGAATAGGGGCTTTGGGCTGTTCTGTGCGTCGTATTTATGTGGTACCTTCCTATTGGCTGATTGGTGTGTTGATGGCTGGCAGATTGGCCGTCATTTCCTTGTGCTACCAAGCCCTTAGCTCCTAAGTATTTGACAAGCTGGTGGTAAATCAGCACTTCTGTTGATCGACAAGGGGCTCATTTCCCAGGCTTCCATCATTTCTCTGGCTATCTTTGTACCTGCATGGCCAACAATCTTAGTTGCTGCGAAATTAAATGTGCGTTCTTGTTCATTGTAGTGTGAGACTTCCAATGTGTTTGGGTCACCTTGTCTGAGTGCTCGCTTGTGTTCTTACAATCTGGTGGTTAGCTTCTTCCCCATTTGTCCTACATAATCACAGGGGATCTGGTAGATTACATTGGAAGTATCTCCCACCTCCAAACGATCTTTTTCAATGCATAATAATTTGCCCTTGTTTGGTAGCCTCATTCATGAGATATACATCTATCAGTTAGAGCAGCGGTTCTCAACCTATGGGTCGCGACCCCATTTGGGGTCGAACGACCGTTTCGCGGGGGTCGCCGGACACCGCGGTCCGCCATTTGGTTTTTGTGGGTTTTTTTGTTTTTTTTTGTTATTTTTTTGTTATTTTTTTATTTTTTTTCGTCGCGCGCGCGCCGTGCATGTGCGGTTCGGGCCGTCGTGCGTGCACTGCGCATGCGCGGATCGGGCCGTCGCGGTCCGCCATTTTGTTTTTTTTAATTTTTTTTAAATTTTTTTTCCGTCGCGCGCCGCGCATGCGCGATTCGGGCCGTCGCGGTCCGCCATTTTGTTGGTTTTTAAATTTTTTTTATTTTTTATTTTATTTTTTTGTTGCGCGCGCGCGCGCTCAACGTACCAATCTGTGCATGCGCAGTGCGCGCGCGACAAAAAAATAAAAACATTTAAAAAACCAAAATGGCGGACCGCGACGGGCCGATCCGCGCACGCGCGGCGCGCGCGTGACGGAAAAAAAATAAAAAAATTTAAAAAAAACAAAATGGCGGACCGCGGGTCGTGGTCACGGCGCACATGGGCGGCGCAAGTGGGGTCTCAACCTGAAAAAGTTTGAGAACCACTGAGTTAGAGGTTCTATAAATGTTATCCAAAGCAAAGTTTGGTTTACGCAAAATAATGGGCACACTAACAATATCAGACAGGTCGAGTTCATCTGTAAATGAAAATTGATGTACAATGCTAATAGGACTCTAATAGATCTATTTATACAGATACGTAACAATGCAACCTTGTCAAGTTTTTCTAACATATTTCAAATACAATACTTTGTCCTTATATAGAGTTTATGTTTTCATAAACTCTATATAACCTTTTCAGTATTAACAAGGAGTAATTATTTTGCTTCATTGCTGAGATGAATAGCTACCTTAAATAAGTCTTGTGGTATTCTACTATAATGCGTAGCCACGTTGCACAAAGTTGCTTTAGCTGTTTGAAATTGAAATTGGGAATCTGTAAACTATATCTTGTGATAGATATTTGTTTTCAGTGTAAGTTATTTCACTACAGCCTCACTACAAGGGTTCTCTTTAGATTGAAATTTCCCTACCCTGTCTGCATTTTTAGTCCTCTTATTTTGAAGCTTAGCTGTTCTTGTTGGTTTTATGTGAACTTTTGCACTGGGGTCTCTCTGTCAGACTTCAGTTGAAAGAAGGAAATAGTTGGGTGTGAGTGATTAAGCATAATCTAAACATCAACTATAATGCTTTGTTATTTCAGACTTCCCTCCCACCAACCCCATCGTAATTCCAGATATGGAATTGTGGGCCAATCACTTAGGCAGCTGTCCAGAGAATAAATTGGCGATTTCTTGATTTGATTATGGGTTTGAGGTCACCGTAATTTTTTTTGCGTTTGATTTAATTGTACAGGTTAACTTGTATATTTAACTTTTAAAATGGTGGCGTTTGTAGATTAGATTCTATCTTCTGAAGCAGCCCTGTTGCAAACAGTTTTATGCAATTAAAGTTCATGTTAAAAAAATAGACATATAAACTGCCTCCTGTTGGAGCCAATGTATACAAAGATTTGTCCTTGTAATATGTGTATTGTGAACTGTGTTTTTCTTTAGCAGAAATATAGTATGGGACAGATTACAGCAGAAGTATAATACACAGTGGCATGGGCATTCACAGAACCAGAAGGAGAAAAATTGTAGTACAGGATTTGTAGGTGCCTTACTTCTTTGGTGGGGGTGCGATGGCTCAATGGTTAAAAATGCTGAGCTTATCAGCTGGACAGTTGACAGCCTGGGTTCAAGACCCTAGTGCAGGGGTAGGCAACCATGGCTCTTTTATGACTGGTGGACTTCAATTCCAAGAATTCCTGAACCAGCATGGCTGACTCCATGAGTCATAAAAGATCCAAGGTTGCCTAGCTCTGCCCTAGTGCTGTTCAATGTGGTGAACTCCCATTACTTGCCCACTTAGCAGTTTGAAAGCAGCAAATGTGAGTAGATAAATAGATACCACTTTGGTGGGAAGGTAACGGCATGCCATGCATCTTGGCATATAGTCATGCTGGCCACATAACCACGGAAATGTCTTCCGACGATGTTGGCTCCCTCAGCGGAGATGAGCACCATGCCCTAGAGTCAGACACGACTGGACAGGGAAACCTTTATTTTTACCATAATTGTTGGTTCAATATATTTGCCCCTTTTATCATCTGTAAAGGTTTACAGTACTGCATTACTGTGAAGGAGCCATAGTGGCATGGTGGTTAGAATGCAGTATTGCAAGCTTAATTCTGCCAATTGCCAGCAGTTCGATTCTCACTGGCTCAAAGTTAACTCAGCCTTCCCTCCTTCCGAGGTCGGTAAAAGGAGAACCCAGATTGTTGGGGACAAATAGGCTGACTCTGTAAACCGCCTAGAGAGGGCTGCAAAGCAGCGTGAAGCGGTATATAAGTCTAAGTGCTATTGCTATTATCATATTCTACAATACATGAGTCATGTTTTGCGAGAGTGCCTCTGCCTTAAGAATGTATTGGATATATTTGGCAATACACTTTAGTAAATTGGGCAACTTTGAAACGGTATCAAGATAAAAAATCGTGAGATAGGAACAAAAGAAGCTGCCTTATCTTAAATCAGGTTATTGGTTCTATATCTGTGTGTTTTGTCTACACAGGCTGGCAGCAGTTTTTCAGATTTCCAATGGAAATTTTCCCAGCCCTATCCAGATTAAACTAAGGGTATTCTGCATGTGAAAACAGATAAATGGTTGCCCAGTCTCTTCTTGAAAACCTCTAATGATGGTGGAGCAAGAACAGTTTCTTTGCTGTCAGACTAAATGCCAGACTAAAACAATTATTTGCATAATTATAGATACACTCTGTGAATAGCTAGGGAGGATCCGTCCTTGCCCTCTTTTGCCCAGCAGATATTCCAGCTCTGTGTCTCTTTGTCCTTTCCTCCTGTGATTCCAGACTACATTCCACCACACATTCTTAGGCTTTGGGTTAAAGCTTGCATTGACCCTAAATACTAGTATTTGCTAGGCATTCTTTAAGAAAGAATTAGCAAGAATAGCACCAAGTTTGATCACATCAACCAGCAGTTTTATTGTATATGCTAATACCACTGAAGGAGCAGGATGGTATTTTCATTGCTATGGCCATTAACAGAATTTCCTTTTATATATGACGGAATGCTTGAATGCTTTGTGTTTTGATATGATAATACTATGAGTTTTGAATGTCTTAATTACTCTGTCTTTTTTGTTTTGGTTTACAGGAGGGGATTGCTTACAATTTACATGGCCAATTTGGTAAGTAATACTATTATAATGCAGTATACATAAGCATGAAACCTGTGTATAAATATATAGACTGAATCCTGTTTTCATTCCATGAGATGTAGTCCCTTCATTGGCTTAACTGATTTCCAGAGCCCACATCTACCTTTCTTTTGGGGCTGAAAAGACAAATAAGGTTTCTGGGCTGAAGAGTATTAGGTATCATGTTGTATTAGTCTTCTTCAAGCGATGCCTTCCAGCCAGCCCTCCTATCTAATGCAGATTGGATTTCTGGGAGCAGTGGGTTATTTAATTATTATTGAAGTTGTTGATAATAAATTTTGATTGGAGAAAAAGTATATAATGTGACTTGCATTACATGTCAATAATAAAAAAACAATAAAACTACCAGAGAACATGTCTTATGATTTATGAAGATTGTATTTTATGATTATATTCATGATTTATCACTTGTTACTTGTATGTACATTTAGAGCTCATGCATCTGAGACAAATTTGTAGTGTATCCAGTCACGCTTGGCCAATAAAGAATTCTATTCTATTCTATTCTATTCTATTCTATTCTATTCTATTCTATTCTACTCTACTCTACTCTACTCTACTCTACTCTACTCTACTCTACTCTACTCTACTCTACTCTAGAAGTTACTTTAGGTGTTCAGAAAGGTGGAAAACAGGAAAAAGTAGTTAGAATGAAATGCATGGTAGGGTTGTTTATGTTAGGATATACCTGCTTAGGTTTATTTTCAGTAGGAATAGAAGAACAACACGGCTGTACTAGAAAATAGATGGATTGTGTGAGAAATCTGCATTCTTAAAAATATTCATTTATACAAGATTTCTATTTTCCCCATAACAACTACCCTATAAGATAAGGTACCCAGGTGGCTCTCTTATCTAAGGTGAGACTAGAACTCACAGTTTCCTAGTTTCTAGCCTGGCGCTTTAACCACTAAACCAAACTTTTGATAAACATGTCCAAAGACCACAACAAAACCTTTATGATTTTTTTTTTGTTTCTTCCTCCTCCATCAAATTTTGACTGGTGAAAATTCTTGGAAACAATACCATTTTCTAAACATTGAATTAACCAATGAAAGTATTCCTTAAATTCTGATTTTGGAAGTTGATGTGTTTCTCATAAGTTGCCCCCCTGTTTTTCCATGTAATATTCAATAAAAATGATATTAAAGTAAGTTGAGCTTTAGCTCTAAAATGGGAGGTTTTTTTCCCTTTATTATTATAATGGAATATATCTGCCCATTGTAACATAACAGTCTTAAAGTAAAATGTACATTTAATATAAGCACCACAGGATGTTTATTTTTTAATTTGTTCAATATATATATTTTGTTTCCTCTACAAACCCGAGAATGTGTATATAGTTCTCTTTCTTTCACTTTTTTCTTGGCAACAGCAACCCAGTGAGGGCTAGTTGTGCTAAGTAGGTTGTGCTGAGAGACAAAGACTGTCCCAAAGTCACTGTTTGAGCTTCCATGGTTACTTGAACCAGGTTTTCTGAGTCATCACACCCTTAAATACAATAAAATATAAACATGGAGACTTTTAGTCAAATGTGTGATGAATGATAAAGATCCTATATTTTCTGTATCATGTAGGAAACATTTGACTATGGCCAAGGTTTAGAAGTATAGTATCTTCTTTTATTGTGGAGTTTCTGAGAGATTATCAAGTGTTCATAGGTACTACATACCAAGACCCTGAATTTGAAATGTATATCCTGCCATTTTATTTAGGAAGATCTTGCCAATTCTGGAAATGACTGTTTTTTTAAAAAAAGATTTATATTTCTACACATATCAAAGTCTGCATTTGGGAACCTATAACGCTCTAGATCAGCGGTTCTCAACCTTTTTCAGGTTGAGACCCCACTTGCGCCGCCCATGTGTGGCGCGACCCCGACCAGCGCCGCGCGTGCGCGCAACGGGCCGATCCACATATGCGCGTGCGGCAGGCCGATCCGTGCATGCGTGCGCGATGGCCCAAACCGCGCATGTGCGGCGCGACGGGCCGATCCGCGCATGCACAGCGCGCGCACGACGGGCAAAAAAAATATTAAAAAAATGGCGGACTGTGGTGTCCGGCGACCCCCGCGAAACGGTCGTTCGACCCCAAATGGGGTCGCGACCCATAGGTTGAGAACCGCTGCTCTAGATGGTGCTGATTGATGATTCCTAATATCTTTCCTTCATTGTTTTGGTGGTTGATACCACTGAGAGTTACCTGGGCCAGCACAGGTTCCTCGTTCTTGAGGTAGGTAGATGTCTTTTGGTCTTCAGTTTTAATAAAACAGCCAATGATCTCACTAGGAGCCTGTACAGAAAGATATATGTAAAATAATACCGGTACGAGCTCTAACGTAGCGGGGAATGTGGACTGTAGAATCTGAACCAGTTGCAATCAATGAATCAACATTTCTGTAATACCAAGGAATTGAAAATGATAGTAGCTGGTACTGGAGGCTGGACAAACGTTCACAAGTCTTTCCAAATCTATTTTGGATGGCACATGTTGACGGCAAGACATTTTTAAGATGGTCAGAAAAGGGATGTATTGGTAACATATATGTGTATAAGACAACCCTTCTAAAGATATAGTGAGATCAAAGAGAGTCCCAGATTCCAGCTAGAGGAGAAAATGATACATGATCACAGCAGTTATTTTTATCTAATAAGGTAGGGAAAATGGACCTAAGATTACTCTTGAAAGTAAAAGACATAAAAGGTAAAAAAACTGGCAAAAAAATTGAGGAAGTACATCAAAGAAGATCCCAAATATTTAAACCCAAGGGGAAAAAAAATCAGTGGGTGGGAAAGAACAGTGCTGAAAGTGTTGTGTGTGAGTAGTGTTATTCAATGGAATAATTTGAGATTATGCACATTTCTTTATTAATCTTTGTTTTACTTCCTTGCTAGCTTTTAAAACAGTTAATAAAACACATAGAATAATATTTAGCTTCTATAAAACAATGAACTGGGAATAAAGCTAACAGAATGTCTCAAACAAAAACCTGTATCCCTGTTAGGTATTAATGGGTTTAGCCTGGTTTGGAATTTTTGGGAGATCGTTCTTTCAGAAAAAAAATGTCATTATCTTTTTTATTATAATAATAAAGTGCTCGCCAAGAAAGGGAGCTTTTAAACAAATTTGTTTCTGCTGCCTCTACTTTTATTATTTAGACAAAGCACGTTTTTCTCTCTTTATTCTTTTAAAATTCATAACTTTAGAATGTTTTGATTTGCCTTGAAAAAACTTCGAGTATTCTCTCCATTTCTGGGCTTGGCTGGTAGACACATTCTCCAGGCTGGGGAATTTCAACCTTTTTTCACTTAGCTTCGTAGTTCATGGCTACCATGACCATGATCCGAATTATTGGCCCAACACATGGTGGGGGGTTTTTTCTTCTTCTTCCTGTCTAAATTAAACTTTAAACTGCTAAAACGAAGCCAACTTCTTGGCTTTCTGGTTGACCAAAAACAAGTTATTATTTGTACATGTTTCTGGTAGTAGCGGACATACCAGCAGACGGACCGAGCTCTGTGCTTCTCCACATTCACACAGCGTGTTGTAATCTGCTAAGAGCATTCACTTGAGCATATTGGTTTTACAATTTAGGCACTTCAACTCTCAACTTATTCTGGCTCCTCCAAGTAGTATAAGGGAAGTCAGATCGTTCAGCCGTATCCTCCTTTAATGTTATTCCTTGCTCGATAGTCTCCTTCCTCCATCTTTTAATTTGATTTTGTCCTTATGTACCTTCTTGTGTTTGTTCTTGCCATAGAACTGCCTTTTATTCTTAGATCTGAGTCAACAAACTTGGGGCATATGTCTGTTCAGAGGATGTTGAGGATCATTCTCTTGCTTAGTTCTCTTGGCGTCTCTCCTGATCTTAATTGGGCAATGTCAGCAAGAGGATACATTTTCTCAATTGGTGTAGGTTTGAGACAACCTGTCACTAAGCATACTGCTTCATTGAGGGTGATATCATCTTGTTTTGCCCGTGCAGGTAGCACACTCTGTTGCAGAGACCCTCAAGGCCAAATGTTGGGGGGGAGGCATACATTAGAACTGGTTTGCACCTCAGGGCAGTGGCATTGTGATTTTGATGTTGTCATCTAGTCCCTTGTTGGGCATGGATTACCCCTGCTTAACCTTGGAGTTTTCTGTGGCTGTTCCCCACAGCAGGGAGAATCAGTCTTTTCCAGTTGCTGATGGAGAACAACTAACCAGTGGAACAGCTTGCCTTCAGAAGTTGTTCTCTAACACTGGAGGTTTTTAAGAAGAGACTGGACAGCCATTTGTCTAAAATGGTATAGGGTCACCTGGAGCAGAGGTCCCCAACCTTTTGGGCACCAGGGACCGGTTCCATGGAGAGAGGTTTTTCCGCGGATCAGAGGTGCGTGGTTTTGTGTGCTGCCTGCATCTCGCAGATGGGGCTTTGCTTGTTTGTGCGGACCGGTTGCTGGCATGCCACGGCCCGGTACTGGTCCACGGACTGGTGGTTGGGGACCCCTAACCTGGAGGACTAGAAGGCCTCCAAGGTCCCTTCCAAATTTGTTATTCTGTATTCTGATAGCTAGTAGACCAGAACTTGGGTCTTCCCATTTTCTAGCCTTAACCATAAAGTTAAATGTAATAATAAGTCCTAGTCCAGAATCTTAATTCTAAAGTTAATCATAATGAACGACATGCAGGGTCGCACAGGAAGAAAATAAATGTGTTCCAAATATATCCACATGAAGGATGTTTCAGTGAAATGAATTAATTCTGCAAAAAACTTCTCAAATGAAGAATCAAAGTGTGTAAGAAAGAGTAAATAGATAGCCTAATCACAGTTGTTAAATTGTAAGGGATGAATTTTGATTTACTGAAGTTCTAGTAACTATCAAGGAGTTAGAGCATGTTATAAATGTTGGTTTAAATCAATGGTTCTCAACCTTTTTCAGGTTGAGACCCACTTACCTCGCCCATGCACGGTGTGACCCCGACGTGCGCCGCGCACGCCGGGCCGATCCGCACATGCGTGCGCGCCGGGCCGATCCACGCATGTGCGCGCGACGGGACGAACTGCGCATGTGCAGTGCGCGCGACGGGACGATGCGAGTATGCACGGCGCGTGCGCGACGGCCCGAACCACGCATGCGCGGCGCAACGGCCCGTGCGCGGCGGCCCGAACCGCGCATGCGCGGCGCGTGCGACGGGCAAAACAAAAAACAAAATGGCGGACCGCGGTGTCCGGTGACCCCCGCGAAACGGTTGTTCGACCCCAAATGGGGTCGCGACCCATAGGTTGAGAACCGCTGGTTTAAATCATAAACAGGCATAGTAATTTGTGGCTACAATGAATTGATCTTAGGCTCTTAGTTTACTAACGGTTTTTTATTTCTTCCATTGAGCTATGGTTTAGGTGATCAATAGGTCACCTTGGTCTCTTTGATTTCATTCTCAACTATTTTGGTAACTTGGTAAGGAGCTCACCGATGCTGAAAACTTTCTTTAAAAATGAAATGCATGTGTTTAAAGCAATCACAGAGCAAACATGTTTTACGTTAGCTTGCAAAGGCTCAGTATGCTCCCGACAAGTCATTTTATTCTTTGAAAATTGATGCCCTCAATGGTTAGCCATGTATATATTAAACATCTCATATTTTGTGGAATAAGCAGTTTGGAATAGAGCAAGGACAATACTACCACCAACCGATACCCTTAAAATAAGAAAGATTTATGAAATATAAGCGGGAGGGGGGAGGGAAATGACTTGATCATCCAGATTTTTTTTGAGACTTGTCATATAAGCTAATTTGATTAACAGTGCATGGTATAATTAAATTACAGAAAGTGAATAGCACTCCTGTTGCTTTCTGAAAGGCCAGCATCTAAGGTCGTTGCTGCCACCCTACAATAAATCTTTCTGAGACAGTTTTAGAATTAGGAGTTATGTGAACATTGCTGATGTGTTCAGTTTTAAAAATCATACACTAATAATGTTAGATCCCTGCAGCTGGTGTACTTGTGAATTGACATGGCTAATTGGCACTGGCATATTAGCCGCAGGAAACCTCATCTGTCACCTCAGCACTGAAATTCTGACATGACCCAGAGAAATTATTCAAGGTTTTCTCTCCTTTGTTCTTACGCAGGGCAGCCTTGCTTCCCTCTAGCTTTCCCGCAACCCTTTTCAGATTTTTTAATCTAAAAATGCTTACCTTCTGAGAGGGGTTCTTTTGAATGCTCATTCATATTTTTCTACAGTGAATGAATGAATGCACAACATGTGACGGAGAAGGAAGGAAAGCAAACAGAAATGTATGTCATTGATGGACAGATGGACCTCATTGAGAAGAATTGAGAAGTGACCTTCCTTGTGAGAACAACATAGCTTTTGTCTCGGATGTCACTGAAATGTGAATGCCTGACAATTTATTGCAGGGGTCCTCAAACTTGGCCCTTTTAATGCCTTGTGGACTTCCAACTCCCAGAATTCCTCAGCCAACGTTCCTGGCTGAGGAATTCTGGGAGTTGAAGTCCACAAGTCATAAAAGGGCCAAGTTTGAAGACCCCTGATTTATTGTTTGTAAATAAAGATAACCCTTTAGCTAGTTTCTGTTTGGGAACTCCCAGCTTAAAATAAGAAAAATTGAAGCAACAAACTTTCCAATTGTAATAAAATCTACCTGATGCATCTCTATCTGATTTCCTGCTTTGAGTTCCCTTTTTCTAGCCAGTCTTCACTGGATATAAAGCCTTGTTCTAGCACATTTCTTCACTCAATGATATTACTTCATTTTTTCCTTCCCAATAAAGAAGCACACAGTAGTTGGATTTCCTGCCTCCAGGGTAAAACTGCCAATTCCCTTGCTATGAATGCAGCATGTTATTGTAAAACCAGAAAGAAAATGTTCATTGAAAACAAATAAACCTGTACATTTGATTGTGTGTGCTTACAACAAGATGTGTATGCTTACGACAAGAGGTATAGAGTTCCTTCCTCTTTCTAATAAATTTTATAGAGAGTCAATCTTCCCCAAACTTAGCATGGACCAACTTTCAGAATTGCCCTCTGTTTTTCTTTTTCCAGAAAACTTCAAAATTTATATTGCATTTTACTTAGTTTGCAAATTAATACTGTAATTTAAAATGTGTAGTCCATGATGCTCTTTGAGCTAAAGCAGCGGTTCTCAACCTGTGGGTCGCGACCCCATTTGGGGTCGAACGACCATTTCACGGGGGTCGCCAAATGCCGCCGTCCGCCATTTCTTTTCATTTTTTTCATTTTTTTTCATTTTTTTTTCGGCCAACACATGCGCAGTTCGGCGCGCACGATAACCCGATCCGCGCATGCGCAGTTTGGCCCATGCGCAGCGCAACCGGGCCGCTCGCCTCCCACCGCTGCCTCAGAGACTCTGGCAGGCACACCGAGGAGCGGTCCGGAGCAGGCGGGCGCAAAGCTGCCTCCTTCCCGCTCCGCTCCGCCACGTCCCAGGCCCGGCGTCCAACTCGCCCTCCGGCAGCCGGCCAAGCGGTCGGGACAGCTGGACCTCGAGGAGGGCCCGCACTTCACCGAGACCGGCTCGGCTGTGGCGAGAGGCGCCCGGCGGCCGCCTCCGGCCCCCAAGTCCGCACTCCGGACTGGCGTCCAGGTCGCAGCGCTCCGCCTGCCAGGCTCGTCCGGGACTCCCGCGCCTTCCACAGGGCCGGCAGCGGCCGCAGGTAGGTAGGCGGGCGGCAGGACTGGGGAGCCCGCCTGGGCCAGCTCCCTCCCTTGCTCAGTGCCGGAGGCCGAAGCAGGCGGTAAGGCGCCCAGCCAGCAGATCGGCAAGATGAACTGGTGAGTCCCTGCCGGGCGTGGGGGGAGACTGAGCCGGGGAGGGAGCCGGGGAGCCTGGCCAGCCGCCCCCCGCCCAGCTGGCTGGCCCGACCCGAGCGGGACTGGCGCCGAGAGTGAGCTGGCCCGGGCGGGCTCCCCAGTCCTGCCGCCCACCTACCTACCTGCAGCCACTGCCGGCCCTGCGGAAGGCGCGGGAGTCCCGGACGAGCCTGGCAGGCAGAGCGCTGCGACCTGGACGCTAGTCCGGAGGCGGCCGCCGGGCGCCTCTCGCCACAGCCAAGTTTGTCTCGGTGAAGTGTGGGCCTGCCTCGAGGTCCGGCTGCCCCGACCGCTTGGCCGGCTGCCGGAGGGCGAGTTGGAGGCCAGGCCTGGGACGTGGCGGAGCGGGAAGGAGGCAGCTTTGCGCCTGCCTGCTCCGGACCGCTCCTCGGTGTGCCTGCTGGAGTCTCTGAGGCAGCGGTGGGAGGCGAGGCCGGCCTGGTCTGGAGCCGGCCAGCCCGCCGGTTCTGCGCATGTGCAGTTCAGCGCGTTGGGCGCATGCGTGGTTCGGGTCCGTCGCACGCGCATGCATGGTTCGGGCGCGTCGCACGCGCATGCGCAGATCGGCTGTTGCACGTGCACGTGCAGATCGGCCCGTCGCAGTCCGCCATTTTTAAAAAAATTTTTTTTTTTTCAGGGCGGCGTGTGCGTGCGTGCACGCGCCCAGGTCGGGGTCGCAGCATGCATTGGTGGCGCAAGTGGGGTCTCAACCTGAAAAAGGTTGAGAACCACTGAGCTAAAGATTCCATAATTCAATGCTGCATTTTCTTCTGTTTGTTATTTTAAAATAGTTTCAACTGCAGCATTTATAACCTAAATTAAATACTCTGAGAGATAAGCCTGAATTTTGTTCCCACTTTTAATACAGAGAACACCAGTCTTCTCCCAGTGTTGTTCCAAGTCTCAGAAATTTACAATTTAAGTAAGAAAGCCAGTTCTTAAAAAGTAATTATAGAATACTGAATTTGAACCTGTAGGAATTCAGGCCTGTTACGTAAACAGCTTTTTGAATTGACAGATGGGGGAGGCTGACCATTTGAGATCTTGTATCTTCAGTGAGAAACTCCTTGGGTCTTCATTAATGGTTAGATGTGGGGGGGGGGAAGGCTGACTCTACCATAGATTGTAAAGGCAAACTTGATGGAAGGCAGTTCCATTTTCAAAGAGTCCGGCATTGCAAAAGCTGAAAATAAGCTCCCTTTTACTTGTTCCATTAAGGAAAGATCTTATTTAGGAAACAAAAATAATAATAATCCTAAATTCTACTCAGTTTCAGTTTATTTGAAGACTCTTGCTTTAAATCAGTGGTTCTCAACCTGTGGGTCGCGACCCCATTTGGGGTCGAACAACCATTTCACGGGGGTCGCCAGACACCGCAGTCCGCCATTTTTTTTTTGGTTCGGCCATATTTTGTTTGGTCGGCTATTTTTTCCCCCTTTGCGATGCGGGCCGCCGCGCATGCGCCCGCCATTTTTTTTGGTTGGCCATTTTTCCCCTTTGCCATGTGGGCCGCCGCGCATGCTCGATGAGGGCCCGCCATTCTTTTTTTGGTCGGCCATTTTGTTTTTGTTTTTTGGTCAGCCATTTTTTTTTGGTCGGCCATTTTTTCCCCCTTTGCGATGCGGGCCGTTGCGCCGCACATGCGTGATGCGGGCCGGGGTCGAGCCCCGGAAAAGGTTGAGAACCGCTGCTTTAAATAATTGCTATAATATTGTTTTATAACATTATTTCTATTTGATTAAAAAAATTGAGCTTTCTTAACCTCAGTTGGGTTGGGAGATAAAATTCAAGAATAGAATTGGGGGGAAGTTACTGCCTGTATTGGGGGTGTGGTGGCCTAGCAATGTGGTGGCAAACCTATGGCACGGGTGCCAGAGGCGTCACTCAGAGCCCTCTCTGTGGGCATCCGCGCCGTCGCCCCAGTCCTAGGTCTTCAGCTGGGTTTTATAAAACCTTTTTGCTTTAGGCCTCCGCTGCCGTGTATATATATAAAAAAAGGTTCAATCAATCAGTCAATTTCAACTTCTCACGGGAAAAAAAGATCTTGCAAAGTTGGAATTGATTGATCAAACTTTTTAGTTCCACCCAGTCTGCCGTTACCACCGCAGCCACACCCACCCTATGGGCCACACCCACCCGGCACCTGACGATGCATAAGTGGGTTTTGGGTTGCAGTTTGGGCACTTGGTCTCTAAAAGGTTCACCATCACTGGCCTAGCACTTAAAATGCTGGGCTTGTTGACCCAGAAGGTTGGCAGTTCAAGACCCAGGTACCCTGTGACAGGATGAGTTCCCGTTGGTTGCCCCAGCTCCTGCCAACCTAGCAGCTTGAAAGCATACAAATGCAAGTAGATACTTAAGTACCACTTTGGTGGGAAAGTAACCGCATTTCATGTGCCTCGACATATAGTCATGCTGACCACATGGACATGGAAGTGTCTTTGAACAATGCTGAAAAACTTTATCTTTTTTGTTGCCTGCATACACTGCTAATGTTTTGATGTATTTATTAGCTCAGATTTGGTACATCAAACAATCACAAATTGTTTAAAAATAATAAAGTGGGAACTAAAAAAAAATAACAAAACTAATAATAAAACATTTGACATTCCTTTTTGATATCTGTATTCTTCCTCTTATATATGCTTGTCACTATGGCCAGTCTTTCTCCTTAAATGTTTCACTAAAATTGTTCAGAAGCTTCGGAAGGCTTTCTTTTAGAGACCGAATGCCCAAAAACTGGCTCCTCCCCACCACCCATGCCCGCCCCTGCTCTGCCCCCGCCCCTGCCCGCTCCGCCCCAGCTCCGCCCCCACTTGCAGGGCCATCCACTGTCTCTACGGCCTGCCGCAGATCACCCAGGCGGCCCAGCAGTGCTATGGCAGCCACGCCTTCCACCTGCGCCCCGCAGCATCAACTGCGCGTGACAGTGCAAGGGCGGAGTCATGCCCCTGCTGCCCAGCTGCCATGTCCTTGGCTGCACTGCTCTGCGTGGGCCATGCTCGAGAGTGACTCTCCTCTGAGGGCGCTGCTGATGAGGGGGCCGTGGGGGGAGGCGGGGCTGGGGTGATGGTGCGCATGCCCAAAGAGAGGGCTCTGAGTGCTGCTTCTGTCAACCATGCCATAGGTTTGCCATTACTGTTCTATATTTTTATTGCAGGTGAACACCGTATCTTATTGTAAATATGAGGTGTTATTAAACTTCAAACATACAGGATTAAATGTTAAATGCAAATAATGTATGACTTTGGTACGTAAGGTATCAAGACATCAGTGCAAGGATTAAAAAGTGTCTTTCTAGATCAGCGATTCTCAACCTGTGGGTTGCAGCCCCTTTTGGGGTCGAACGACCATTTCACAGGGGTCGCCAAAGAACGCAGTCCGCTATTTTTTTCCCCTTTTCCTTAGCTGTGCTACTCCCTCTTATTCTATTGCCTTTTGAAAGCCAATAGAATAGACTCTTTTGAATAGAGTCTAATTCTATTGGCTTTCAAAAGCCAGTAGGAATTGTCCAGGCTGTCTCCGCCCTGCTGAGCCCGCCAAAAGTCCCAGTCTGTAAACGGTGCTGCAAGTTGTCTGCAGCGAAGGCGAGCTTTCTTGAAGTTTCCACCCCTCCCTGCTGAGCAACTACTAAATGTAAGTAAAAGAGGGCCAGGGGTGGGAGGTGGGAGGCCGGCGGGCGCAGGAAGGGTAGCTTGCGCGCGTAGGGCCCAGCGGGTGGTTTACCTCCCTTGGGCTGGGCCAGCTGGTGGCCCAGCCGGTGGTCGGCCTGCACCATCGCTGCTGCTTGCCCTGGCTGCCCAGGAGTGCCTGAGCCTGCCTGCCACCGCCCCTTACGGTGGGGCTAGTGGGGCAGCGGCGGGTGCTGGGAGGGTAGCTTGCGCGCGTGGGGCCGACTCTCAGCTGGCTGTTGGGAGCCGGGCTGTGTGTAGCAGCCCCGCCGGTTCCCCACCGATGTCCGGACTCCGACCCAACTCCCAGCTGACTGTCAGGAGTTGGGCTGTGCTCCTGGGGGCCATGTGGATGTCGGCTGGTTGCTGGCTGCGTCCTCCCCATCTCCCAGCTCATGGCAAGCCCTGGGGCTTGAAACGCGCCCCCAACACCACCCCGGGCCGACTCAGCCGCGTGGGAGGACGGTCCGAGCTGAGCCAGGTCTGGGCCGCTGCCTCCACGCTGCGCCGGAGCTTCCTCCCGCACTGCCCGACCCACCTCCCTCACCATCGGAGGCCATCTTGGCCCTCTGGTGCCCGGCGTGGCCCTCTGGCACCCGGCGTGGCAGGCAGGAGTGGCTCCTTCCCAGCTTGCTGGGCTCTGAGCCTCGGAAGCGGCCAGGTGGCGGGGAAGAGGGCGATGCCCGCATGTGCGTCGGAGGCCAGCCGGACAAGCCGGGAGGGGAGAAGCGGCGCCTTCCGAGCAGGAGCTGGCACTCCGGCCACACCCCTCTTGTGTCTGACGAGTCAGGGAAGGGTTTGGCGGTGAAGGGCTGCGCAGCGTGGAAAGGGGCTCCCACAATCCCGCCGCTGCGATGGTGTTCAGGAGGCTGGAGGGGCGGGCAGATCCCGGGGGGCGGCTGGGAGAGGGCAAGAGGTGCCGGGATGAGGATGGGGGGCTCCAGACTACCCTCTCCAGCAGCCCTAAAAGCACTGTGGAAGATTGGGGAATGCTGGGAGTTGCAGTTCATCACTATTTGGGAAAACATGACTCTCCAAAGATCAATCCTTCCTTCCTTCCATCTCCGGGCTTTCTATCGATCGAGGCAGATTACAGAGCCGCGATCCACTCCCGCGAGCTGGCAACGGGACCCCGAAATCAAAGGAGAAAACTCGTTTCGGGGCTGTAAGAAAGGATCCCTCTCCTCCACCCCGACCCCCGCCGCAAGCAGCGCCAGAGTTTGGAAAGGCGCTGGTCCAGGACCCTTGGGTATGGGGGCAGGCTGGCAGCGGCTCTGCTCAGATATGGGGGATGAAAAAAACGGCCGGAAGGGAAGAGAAATCATTTGAGCGGCTCGGAGCGTTTCGTTTGGAAACGTTGGCACCAGTTTCAATCCGGGCGTTTGTGCTTTCTTACCCCTGCGCGCATGCGCCTGTGCGTTTTCCCCGGTGGTAGCCAAAAAGGGAGGGTAAGGGGCAATAGGAAGCATCTTTTGATACATCATTTACACTCCCGCCTCCCCAATCAGGCTTATTTGGAAATCGGTCTGACGGACCTGGCTTCCTCAATCAGCCACCGGGGGTTAAAATATCTTTCCCCTTCAGGCGTTATAAAGCACCTTTTCCTTCCTTCCTTCCTTCCTTCCTTCCTTCCTTCCTTCCTTCCTTCCTTCCTTCCTTCCTCCTTCAATCTCCTTCCTTTTCTTCTCCTTCCTTTCCCCTTCAATCTTCCTTCTTTCCTTCCCCCTTCAATCTCCTTCCTTCTCCATCTCCTTCCTTTCTCCTTCAATCTTCCTTCCTTCCTTCCATCTCCAACTCCATCCCTTCCCCTTCAATCTCCCTCTCCTTCCTTCCTTCCTTCCTTCCTTCCTTCCTTCCTTCCTTCCTTCCTTCCTTCCTTCCTTCCTTCCTTCCTTCCTTCCTTCCTTCCTTCCTTTTTTCCTTCCCCCTTCAATCTCCTTCCTTCTCCATCTCATTCCTTTCCCCTTCAATCTTCCTTCCTTCCTTCCTTCCATCTCCATCCCTTCCACTTCAATCTTTCTCCTTCCTTCCTTCCTTTCCCCTTCAATCTTCCTTCCTTCCTTCCTCTTCCCTCCCTCCCAACATTTGTGAGCAAAGAAGAGTAAGCTTCTCCAGCGAGCATTGCTATATTGTTTTTGTACTTCATCACTATGCTTTCATTATGTTCAATTCATAACAATGAAAATACACCCTGCATATCAGATATTTACATTACGATTCCAAACAGTAGCAAAACTACAGTTATGAAGTAGCAACGAAAATAATTTTATGGTTGGGGGTCATCATAACATGAGGAACTGTATTAAGGGGTCACGGCATTAGAAAGGTTGAGAACCACTGTTCTAGATGGACAGTGATGACACCAACCTCTGAATCTGGAAAGCTGCTGAATTACAATTCCTCTCATTTCATAGGTGTAATATAAACAGAGGTGCCAAAACAGGTTGATCGTGCTAGCCATTAATTAAATCTTCAAATATTTAGTCTATTACAGACAAATAATGCTTCCCTATTTGGAATTGTTAATACCGGTAGCAGCAAAGAAAATTAGGCAGATGGAGGGAGGCTGACAATTGCACAGTATCTTCTACTCTTCAGTCTTTAATAGTCCATAAATGATAAACGAGTGTGATAACTTCAGTTTCTCTCATTTTAATTTTTTCTTTTTACTTTAATGTTTCACAAAAGTTTACATGAAAACCATGCACATTTTCAAGTCCGTTTCTCCTAATATATACAGGTTTTTTTCAAACAATTTCTCATAATGGAATAAACCATATATATATAATTTCTACTGTACTCATATTGTATGCACAACATTTGACCGAGAATTGCAACACAGTTCAGATAAATGCAAACAATGATTGGTATTTAAATTTTGCTTAATTCTCTGGATTTGATTGCATTAACTTGACAAATATAAACTAGGTGGGTGGATGTGTATTAAAAGACACATTGAATTAATTCCTCCCTTTTTATGCCTATCTTCCCAGCAATCACCATTGCAAATATTTAATCCCTTGTATGAAGAAGATAGAGATAGACAGAGAGGGAGAGAGGGAGGGTGGGAGAGAGAGTGGGGGATAGAGGGAGAGAGGGAGGGAGGGAGACAGAGAGAGAGACAAGAGACAGAGACACTCAGACTCTTTGCTTCTCTTTCCATGCTACCCATCATTTTTATCCTGAGGTCCTGGACATTATGGCTGTTATTTCTTTTTCTCTAATACAAAATAGTTGTTACCCTCTGAAACCTAAACTTTTGCTAATTTGCGGTGGCAAAAAATGAATAATAAATAAGAGAAATTTGTTGGGTCTTTTTCCTTGTCCCAGAAGCACACTGGCTGTCTTTGATAGATGTCTTAATCTTGTAATTATTGTAAAGCTCTCAGAACCTTGTGATTCTCTCATTGAAGGGTTAGCTAATTCTCTTTTGAAAGAATTCAATTAGGAGCTATTACAATGGGTTACTGCTTCAGGTTACAAAACCTTGGAGCTAAGTTGGCTAAGTAATTAAAAAAAAATTCATGAGGCAGCACTTTTCTTAGCTGTCAGTGTTTCGGTAGCTACAAAAAATTATGCTTACTCCTGCACTTTTGACGAGCAAGCGTCTTTTAACATGTGTCTTCAATTCATGGTTTAATCAGAATGTGGAAGTCATTACTGTGACATCTAAAACTGAGGTAGCAATAAAAAATTATCACAAACAAGACAGCAGACACAAATTATTTTGTGTTTATTAATGGGTGGCCTTTTGGAAACTTCCCCCTCACCTAATTGATTCCAGATATTTTAAAAACTGAAATTGTTTTGATGGATATTCCGCCCGTGTTTAACCTGAGCTGCCTCACTGGGAATAAAGTTGTCAGCCATTAATGTCTGTCTTCAAAGATTTTGGTGATGATAATCAGGCTGGTGGGTTTACCAGAGACTTTTTTCAAAACAAACAGACCAACTTGCTGCTTTTTTCCCCCTCTCCGGTGTATTATTTTGCTTTAGTTTTTTCACAGCTAACAAGTTCTGCTTGATGAGAACTAGAGTTAAATCAGAACAACTGGAAATGGATTATAGGGAGGCCTTGACTTACAAACACAACATAGCCCAACATTTCTGTTGCTAAGCAAGACAGTTTTAAATGAAATTTCCTCCATTTTACGACCTTTCTTGCCACAGTTGCTTTGTTACCACAGTCTTCTATTTTTGTATTTTGTGTTTTGAGATGCCTTATGGCTAATTGATAAAATATTGTTATTTATTACAGAATAGCTGATGTGTACTGGGTTCTACTGCCTTGGTACCACTGCCTTAGAAAAAAGCCAGGTTATTTTTAATTCTTGTTTCATTTATTTAACAGAAGAAAAAGAATAAATAAAAAAGAAAAGGAAAAAGTAAGGTAGAAATATAATATTAGTAAGTGGTCAAAGGAGTTACTAAGATTGTACAGTTAGTGCTTATAGTCACTGATAATGTCATTGTAAGACATTAAGAATAAAAGACAGCATTTTAACAATATAAGAAAGGATTTGAATTCTTGAGCTAAGTGCTGAAATCTTCATTTTTTTTGGTTAAAAGTACAAAAACTTGTTAAAACATGATAGATAAATATTTAGTTTATAACATTTCTTTCGTTGTACATTCTGGCTGCTGTACAATATTTATAAACCATTATTTTCTGTATGTATTTCTAATTTCAGTTCTTTAGTTACTTTTTCCCCTTTAAAACTATACTCTACATATTTATATTTGACTTGCTGCATAATAAATACAATCTATGGAAGCTGTTATTGCTTAACTTTGGTTAAACCTCTGAATATATGTTGTTTTTCATTTTGCCATTACTGCATATTCTCTTAGTTTAAGTTCCCAGTATAATATCATTGTTAAGATATCTATTTTCCAATTTTGTGTTAACTTTATCTGTGAATATATATCTTAGTAATTTGTGATATTTTTTGTTAGTATGTTTTGGAATTATGCCTAATAGGAAGAATTGTGGTTTTATTTGAAATTTGATTTCTAAAATTCTTTGAATAGTGCTGTGTATTTCTTTCCAGAACTTTTGAGGGTTTTTTACTTGCCTAAAAAAATGTTAAAATGTTCCTTCTGTCTCATTGCATTTATTTCTGTATAATCTGGCTTTCTTGACAATTATTGATGGAATTATGTACGAGCTGTAAAATATTTTTTACCATCTTTCTTATTGAGTTGCAGCCTATGATGAATTTAATCACTTTCTTCCATAGTTTGTTCCATAATTATTCCCATTGTTGTGTTATGATCGTTTCTTTAAATTTTGCATTCAAGTTATCATAAAGTTTATAATTTGTTCCCTCTGTGTCACATAGCTAAGACACAGTTTATATATACGCCCTATATAGTCTTGATTCTGCAGAACATTTCAAAATCTGTCACTGTTTTTAGAAGGCCTTCCTCATTTTGAGGGCCTGATTTTATACACCGAGCAATGTGTATGTATATTAACTATTGTTGGAAACGTGATTAAAATACCAACAAAATTGGATTGGTAAGAAAAAGAGTTTATTCTGCAGAAAATAGAAAAGCGGTTTGCAAAGCGCGGTGGATCCTGGTGAGAGACTTCAACAGGAAGTTCTAAACCCAGAGACCACACCGAAATATTCAAACACATAACATTATATACACCCCTATCGCGACGCCCCCATCCCCTCCCCTTAGGTCCCATTTGAGAGGACTTCTGGGGGTACAATCTGTCCGATTCGCCTAGCAAGAATACATCATCCCTCCCCCTCAGTTACAGTGTTTAGAACAGGGGTTCTCAACCTTGGCAACTTTAAGACTTGTGGACTTCAAGTCCCAGAATTCCTCAGCCAGCTTTGCTGGCTGAGGAATTCTGGGAGTTGAAGTCCACAAGTCTTAAAGTTGCCAAGGTTGAGAACCCCTGGTTTAGAACTTCCCTCTGTCATCCTTTTGTCTTGTTGAGTGTGTCTTCTAGCCAAGCCTCCTGGAATCTAGGGCCTACATGCAAGGCTTGGCTATTGTCTAATCTTTCTATTGTTAATCAATTGTGACAGTTTTATTTTTAAACTTCTTCCTTTCTCACACTATGTTATGTTCTTGTCTTTACTAAGTAGTTCTTGTGTCCTTAAGCTATTCATGGAATGTGAATGGACTGTATCTTCATATGGATAAATCATTTCAGGGAACAAAAGATGTTAAGCTTTCAGAAAAGGGATGAATTGGCATTGATAGGTGCCTGGAGACTGTAGATCCAATGCACTATATTTTTTCTACTCTGTAAGACATTCAGTCATAATCCAAAATAAGATATGCATTGGGTCTCCAAAACCCGAACACAATCCATTAAAAAAGTACAAATTTTCCCAATATGCAGATCACAGTAATAATATGACATCTTGGAGAAAGATTCTCTTTCAGGTGGAAAGGTAAATGATAGGCTGCTACTCCATGACAGTTATCTACAGAAATGCAAAGAGGAATTGAGAATTTTCTTCAAAACAAATAGAACACCAGAAATTCCTGATACTGTCATTTGTGATGACCTGATCTGGCAGGGTGATAATGGTGCATTATCTGAGACCTAGAACATCACCTCTTGTCTCAGAGAGACATTTACTACTAACTGAATACAGTCTGTAATTTTCCTGCTGGTAGTGTGAACAAGTTATAAAGGTTAAGAAGCTAACCCACCAATGGCCAAGTTTACCTCATAGAATATAATCAGTTCAGTAAATTCCTTATACCTGTTAGATGCCATAGAGAGGATGTTTAGCAAGAGTTTGTCTTCAGCTTCTCTATGCTGTATAATATTTGGAGGGGACACAATTTGAACTTTTAGACTTATTCTAGTACTATATGGCAGTAGTCTGGGGATCCGTGATATTGTCATAGGAGTTCCACAAAAGCTTGAAGAAATATTATTATTTAAATATTGGGGGTCCATGGCCATGTCCGTGGCCACAAAAGTTATTTAAAGAGGATCCATGCTGAAGAAAAGGTTAAGGACCATTCTAATACGGAATTATTCTTAATATGATATTGGGAAATGAAACAACTGTTTAACATCTTTAACTTTATGAAAACTTATAAAAGTATGAAGAATTCTAGATTTACCATATATCATTGGTAGCTAAAAATTTGCTATTCTGATTTAAAATCCTATACTACAGTGAAGATATACACTCATTTCATGGAATTTTTCAAAGTTTGTTCTTCTAAGCCTTGTTATAAATCCCAGTAGATTAAATTAAAAAGAGATCAATTATTCAAATAGGAAACACTTTTATAACATATGAATGGGTTGCCTGACCTTTTAACTATTTTACCCAATTGATTGTAAATCTTTGGTTTCACTTTGAAAGTATTCCAAAGTAAATATTGCACCAACTAGTTCTATATCAGATTACAGGCATCCTTTGTCAGAAACGATTCAGTTCTAATTAGCCATCAGTCTAGAAAGAAGGTAGCAGTAACTCCAAGAAATGTGAACTAGTTTAAGTTTTGTTATTCTGCTTCTGATTAGTTTGGAGGGTTTGTAAGGCATATGACTATTGAAATAAAGCTTCATTTGTCAACCAGGTTGGATGCAATTTTTAATCTGTATTGTGTCCTGTGAAGTTGTAGTAAATCAGTGGTAATTGTACAAGATACATTTTTTAGCAGTCTGAATTTATGTATAAATCATTGAATTGCCTACATAAATTTGCTTTTATATTAGGAGAATGTAAATGGTGACATAATCATACAATGTGAAGCTGTCATGATTGTAACCATATTTCTGGGTCCACCTTTAGCATCAGTGATTAAGACGCTGGGCTTGTCGACTGGAAAGCCGACAGCCCAGGTTTGAGACCCGAGCGCCACACGACAGGCTGAGCTGCTGTCCTCAACCAGCTCCTGCCAACTAGCAGTTTGAAAGCATGCCAATGTGAGTAGATAAATAGTTACCACTTCAGTGGGAAGTTAACTGCGCTCTGTGACATCATTCTAGTCATTTGACCGCAGAAATGTCTTCAGACAGCACTGGTTCAATGGCCTTGAAATGGAGGTGAGCACTGCCCCTTATAGTCAGCAACAATTAATGGAATAAAATCTGCAGGGACATGAGTGAGGCTGCGAGCGCCTGCACCCGCAGTGAGCACAAGTGGGGCTGCGAGCGTCGGCGTCCGCTGCTAGTGCGAGTAGGGCTGCGCATGCATGTGCGTGTGCCACGCTACCATTCACGTGGTCCAGTTGCGAATAGGCCAGGTCCCGGTAGTGGGCTGCAGCCTATAGGTTGGGAATCCTTGTTCTATGTGATTGCCATTTGCGACGTTCCTAGCCACCTGCCAACAAACCAAGTCAATACGAGCCGGATTTCACTTAATTATTTTCACTTAATAACTGTGACAAAAAAGATTGTAAAATTGTGCCAAAAAGCAACTGGATTCTCTTTGTTTTGCTTGAAGAGGTTTCACTATTTATCCAAGAAACTTCTTGAATGAGAAGTAAACGTCTTCAAGCAAAACATAGAAAGTGCAAGCTGCCTTTTAAAAAAGCACCTTTCGGACAACCATGACCTGAATGACTGAGAATCTCCTTAGAAAGTTGTATAATTGGTTGCCGCTCTCTCAACTGTCTTGCTTATTAGCAACAGAAATTCTGGTCCCAACTGGGATTGTAAGTCGAGGACTACCTATTTTTACTTCTTCCATGCATGTTTATCTGTTTCTTTCCTTCTTTTCTTCCTTCTTGGAAAGAAATGTGCATCTCTTTTAGATGCATATTTATTATGTTCCTATAGTTTATTTATCTAAGTGATTTATAGCGCCATCCATTTTATCTATGTGACTTATGGAACATAAGACATAGGTGACACTTAAGTCTAACTATTTCAACTGCTGATACTTTTTGCTGAAGCTTCTTTCAAATTATAATTTCTAGTTATTTATTTGTTTTGAAAGAACTTCCCCAGTTTTTCACTCCCTTTAGAAAAGCCTCAACTTTCAATCTTTCTTTGTCCTGAGGTCAAATTGTAACTTACAACATTTTGTGTCTTTGAGAGCTATCATGTTAGCTTTTTTAAATAGACTTCAGATAATAGAATTAGAGGTTATAATCAGTTTGCAGATACTTGGTTGAATTCATGCTATGCCTGATAGGAATCTGATCTCAACCAGATAATTGGCATACTATCTTGAAAAATAATTGGCATGCTATTTAAATGGAATGAAGAAACATTACACTGTCACCTGCTGGCATTTTCATCTGGTATTTAATGGAGCAATATATCGTCCTAGGTGAAAAATACACCCATTTCTATTGGACTGAATTAGTGCTTATTTGGCTGGGACGATGAATGCATAATATGCACAAATATATTGGACTTGTGTGTGTCGTTTAAATGTAATAATGTTCTTTAGCGAAAGGATGAGAATTGGACAGTCTGGCTCCTATTCAGAATTTTTAATCAAAATTGTGCTTACAGTTGTCCTTAAGACCACGTTAAATCTATCCCTGCTCTTTGCAAGATATGTTGGCAATTATTTGAAAGATAGAACAAGTATTTTTCTGACATTTGTAGGGATGAGGAATGGTGTTAGTTAATACTGGAAAGCAGAGTGTATGCTTCAATATGTTGTTATATTTATTAATTAATGCCTAAAACAATATGCAGCACATTGGCCCGCAAACACAATATTAACTTATCCAGTGCACTAAATGGGATTTACAGACTGCATCACCTAGCCAATGTGTCTGATCTTGGAGGCTTAGCAGTGACGTCTTGAATAGTTTTTAGATAGGTTAGAACCTGGAATTCCAAAGCTAATTCAACTTGGAAGTTAAAAAAAAACAACCACAAATTGTGGAAGAATTGCACACCAGGCTGTCAAGAAACTAGCATGAATGCAGTCATGATATATTAATCTCTGCAAAAGAATGCTATTATTTTCCACTTCAAACCAGTGTTTCAAAAAACAGTAATGTGCAGTTTATTCTGGAAGTATAGAATTTGAGTCAAGAATTGTTCCCTAGGGCTGTGTAGATCAAGGCTTTTCAACCAGTGGTACGGGTACCACCTGTGGTACATTGGCACCTGGCAGGTGGTACGCGACCATCCTAGAAAAGTGGTAGCGGGGGAGGGGAATGAGCTGAACGGTGGCAGCACCGCACAAGCCTGAGCGAGAGTTGGCTGGAGCTGCAGGGCTGCCAGGGCTCAGCGGAAGCATCAGGATCAGCGCCAGGTTCCAGCTGATCCTGGTGCTTCTGCTGAGCCCAGAAGAAACGCCGATCAGTTGGAATGTTGCAGCATCTCCAGGGTCTTGTGATTTACATTCAGATGCCTGGCAACTGATTCATATTTATGATGGTCACAGTGTCCCAGGGTCATGCGAAGTGACCAAAACCTGCTGCAACCACCCAGCAGATGGGGGAAATAAAAACCAAACACCCCCACCCCACCTCCGGGGAGGCTCGGGAGTTCATGGCTTCCATGACAGCCATGGACCTGACCCAGGTAATTCAAGGCCCCACACACACAGGGGGGAACACGCTTGACCTGGTTTTTGTCTCTGGACAGTGGCTGAGTGGTCAGAGTGTAGGGGATATAGTCATTGAACCCCTGTCATGGTCTGATCACTCTCTCCTATGCTTGGACTTTCGGACCGTTGCACCCCACCGCAGGGTGGCGGAACCGGTGAGATGGTACCGCCCCAGGCGGCTGATGGAACCCGAGCGGTTCCAGGTAGAGCTTGGGCCAATTCCTGAGGTTCTGACACACGACTCGGTTGGAGAGCTGGTGGCGGCCTGGGACAGGGCGGCTGCCGGTGCCCTGGATCGAGTTGTGCCTTTGCGGCCTCTGATTCGGCATGGGTCTCGACCGGCCCCGTGGTATAACGAGGGGTTGAGAGAGATGAAACGCCGGAAAAGACGCCTAGAGAGCAGTTGGAGATCGAGCCGTGCCGAATCTTACCGAACATTGGTAAGAGACCATATTAGGTCCTACCTAATGGCGATAAGAGCAGAGAAGTGTTCCTACCTCACTGCTCTTATTGCATCATCAGATAACCGCCCAGCCTCCCTGTTTAGGGTGACCCGCTCCCTCCTTCATCAGGAGGTGAGGGGAGACCCCTTAGAGGGTAGAGCTGAGGATTTCGGAAAATATCTGTATGATAAAATCGCTCAGATACGGGAAGGCTTCGACTTCAACTGGGTATGTCCAATGGGAGAGGCGGAGGCTGGTCTTGAGACCGTTACCTGGGTTGAGTTTGACCCCGTGACCCCCGAGGACGTGGACAGGTTGCTGGGGGGACTTAGGGCGACCACATGTTTACTGGACCCGTGCCCCTCCTGGTTGGCGCTGGCCTCCCGGGAGGTGGTACGAGGCTGGTTCCGAGCAATTATCAACGCTTCCTTGAGTGAGGGTGTCTTTCCCGCTGCCTTGAAAGAGGCAGTGGTGAGACCCCTCCTCAAGAAGCCTGCCCTGGATCCAGCCGTTTTATCAAACTACCGTCCCGTCTCCAACCTTCGCTTTCTTGCGAAGGTTGTTGAGAGTGTGGTTGCCCGACAGTTCCCGCAGCACCTGGAGGAATCGTCATATCTTGATCCGTTCCAGTCGGGCTTCAGGCCTGGCTACAGCACGGAAACAGCATTGGTCGCGTTGGTGGATGATCTCTGGCGGGCCCAAGACAGGGGTTGCTCCTCTGTTCTGGTGCTATTGGACCTCTCGGCGGCTTTTGATACCATCGATCATGGTATCATGCTGCAACGGTTGGAGGGGCTGGGCATAGGAGGCACTGTTTTGCAGTGGTTCTCCTCCTTCCTCTCTGGCCAGATGCAGTCTGTGTTGACAGGGGGCCAGAGGTCGACCCCGAGACCCCTCGTATGTGGGGTACCTCAGGGGTTGGTCCTCTCGCCTCTACTGTTCAACATTTATGTAAAGCCGCTGGGTGAGATCATCCGTGGTTTTGGCGTGGAGTACCACCAGTACGCTGATGATACCCAGCTGTACATTTCCACGCCGAACCACCCCAACGATGCCCTTGCCGTGCTGACCCAGTGCCTGGAGGCCGTGCGGGTATGGATGGGGAGAAATGGACTCAAGCTCAACCCCTCCAAGACCGAGTGGCTGTGGTTACCGTTGTCCCGGTACAGCCAGCTGATTCCATCGCTGTGTATTGGGGGCGAAACAGTGGCTCCCACAGGAAGGGTTCGCAATTTGGGAATCCTCCTGGACTCACGGCTGTCCTTAGAGGACCATCTGATGGCCGTGGCCGGGAGGATGTTCTACCAGGTTCGCCTGGTGCGCCAGTTGCGTCCCTTCCTAGACCGGGACTCACTACGCACAGTCACTCATGCCCTCGTGACCTCCAGGCTGGACTACTGTAATGCTTTCTACATGGGGCTCCCCTTGAGGTGCACCCGGAAGCTCCAACTTGCCCAGAATGCGGCCGCACGGGTAGTGATGGGAGCGTCGTGGCGCTCCCACGTAACACCGCTCCTGCGTGAGTTGCACTGGTTGCCGGTGGTCTTTCGGGTGCGGTTCAAGGTGTTAGTGACCACTTTTAAAGCGCTCCATGGCATCGGACCCGGATACTTACAGGACCGTCTACTGCCAGCAAATACCTCCCGCCGTCCGGTATGCTCCCACAGAGAGGGCCTCCTCAGGGAGCCGTCGGCCAGACAGTGCCGGCTGGCGACCCCCAGGGGGAGAGCCTTCTCTGTGGGAGCTCCCACGTTATGGAACGAGCTCCCCCCGAACTCCGTACAATAACAGATTTACGCATCTTCCGTCGGGAACTAAAAACATTCCTTTTTCGACAGGCCGGCCTGGCATAGAAGCTTCGGTTCCAATAGGGTCAAAATGTTTTAGGGAGACTGAGTATTTTTAAGATTTTAAGCTTTGTATGTGTTGGGTTTTAAATGGGGATTTCGGCCAAATTATTTAATTCATTTTTAATTATTTTAAATTTTGTATATCTATATGTTTTTTTTTTTAATTTTAGGCTGTACACCGCCCCGAGTCCTTCGGGAGAGGGGCGGTATAGAAATTTGATTAATAAATAAATAAAATAAATATATAATACAGGACACATTTCTCATTGAGTTCATCTCATGACAGCACCACGATTTACTGCCACTATTCTATAACCTCATGCTTTGTTTCACAGGAAGAAACAGTTCTGCTTCACTACATTTTGCCAAGGTTGGGGATGACTCAAATTTGTTTAGATTTAGATGCTGGATGAAAACGTTTTATAGGCAATCACTGCTTTTAGGAAATTGTTTTGCAATATTTTGTTTTAAATAACTTCATTTGAGGTTATTCATTATTGTATAATTATTAATTATAAGTTGTAGCTTATAATTTCATTGTAATTTGGATGCTCTTTGGAGAATCTTGGGTAAGATTGAAAGGTGGATACAAATTAAAATTATTTTTGATGAGCAAACTTGAAAAAAATGCCTTACTTATTCTTTGGCAAATCTTTAAGATGGAACTGGACAATGTTTAGGGAAACTTTCTCATGCTATGGCACTCTTCCTAGACACCCCTAGTAGCTACTGTGATGGGTAGATCTTTCCCCAAAAGCAAATATTAACAATACACCAGGAACCAAGGGATTTCTCTTACTTGAAGAAAGAAATTCTTTCTTCAGCAGACATGCACTTTTGAATTATGTCTTTAGAATTTGCTAGGAAAGATTATTTTTAACTTTTAAGCTCTTATGACTTAATTTTTTTCCTTGATACAGATTTGCTGGGGTGTTGAAAACTTGTGTCAGTGTATTATACTATTAACATTTGAAAGAGATTTTTAGTGATGTTCTATTGCAGTGTTTCTCAACCTTGACAATTTTAAGGCATGTGGACTTCAACTCCCATTGCTGGCTGTGGAATTCTGGGAGTTGAAGTCCACATGCCTTAAAATTGTCAAGGTTGAGAAACACTGTTCTATTGCATGGATATTTTCAGGACCATGTTTGTTTATAGCAATATTTTTCTTTAAATCCAGTTATTATTCATTTTTAATCTCTCCAACACCTACATTGTTTAGATCTTATGTCATAAAATCCATTCTTCCCATTTTTATGCAGTCATTTAATGTTTCTGTTAATACTGTCTTTCACTTGCCAGAAATTCCATTTTCTGTCTTATCTAATGACATAATCCTATTTTTTAAAGAAAGCTTACTATTGAGATGTTTTGGCTGTGATAAGCCTTCTTTTCCCCAACTTTATTTTAAACAGAACACTTCAGAAATATACTTAATCTTCTTAGCATATGTGAATGGTGATTCTATCAAGAACTCCACAGTCCTGGGCTCACCCAAGCTGTGAAACATCCTTTTATCTAAGTATATTAAAGGAGTTCTCTTATCAGTTGAAGAAGGAGGAAACTTACATAGATCATTGGTTCTCAACAGAAACAAAAGAAGCTTAGCAGTATTGACAGAATGCTCTATTTTGCTGAAACATCTTCAAAATGTTAATAGGAAGAACTGATGAAAGAAATCAGTTTTTAAGAACACAAAAGATTGCATGAAGTTGTCACCCCTTTAATCTTCAAGGGAATGTAGAAGTCTTGAGACTGGCTTGCAACTTCTTATGGGTGTAAATGAACAAATAAATGAGTCCCTGACTAGGCAGATGATTCTTTGCCCCATCTCACCCATATTTTAAACATTAACAAATCCATTGTATTCTTAAGGTACTATGAATTTTTGTAACTCTAACCATTGAATTCTTGTATCATGATCAACGCAGTGTTTTATTTGACCATTTTCTATAGTGTTTTCATTAATGTTAGTAATGTTGAGAAAAGAATTGTCTTTGTTTAGAAATTTTGAATTTTATCTTTCACGTTTCAATTTTGCACTGAATTATCCAAGAGATAGATTTAAAGCTGGTTATAAATGTAGTTAATTTATTTCAAGACATTTAGGTTCTACCTGGCACAAAAATGACACTGGGAGGCTCACAATACAAAAGCAACAATAAAAAAATACAACACAACTAAACAGTGCACAAAAAGTGAATTATATCCACCTTTTTCCAAAGTCTGGGGGAACAGACTTTGGGGGAAGTCTGGGGGAACAGTCTGGCTTTCTGGAACATCCTTGGTGTTGAAACTACATGGATCTATGGGGGAATCTCATTTCACAGAATAGGCTCCACACCAGAGAAGATACATTCCTGAGTCCTGATAGGGGGTGTTGGTTAATCAAAGGGACTCAGAGTATGCCATCTTGTCAGCTCTTGCTGAATGGGTAGAAACTATGAGAGAGAGGTGACTCCTCAAATAACGTAATTCTATGCCATGTAGGGCTTCATAGGTAATAACTGTATTTGAAAGCACACCTGCAACTCATTCAGCTTGTGAAACATGATGCTACATGGACATATTGCTATCATGTCCATCAATCATCTATGCCATTATGTTCTGGACCATTTGAAGTTACTGAATACTCTTCAAGGGCAGCCCATGGAGAATGCATGGCCATAGTCAGGCAGAAAGATTAGGGCAAGTGTGAGTAGATGAAAGGCCTGCTGATTCAGGAAGGGGTGCAATTGTCACAGAAGATGGAGCTATGCAAAGGCTTTCTTTGCCATAGATGGCAGGTAGTCTTTGAATAGGAGCTGGGAGTCCAAGAAGACTTCCTACTGCCCACCAGCCTTGAGTGGGAAGAGCAACCCAGAAGACTCTCTGCTGCCCACCACACTTGAATGGGAAGAACAGCCCCTCCTAAGTCTAAAGGTGGAAAATCCACAGATCTGAGGTGAGGGGTTGGGCTGATACCAAAACCAATTGGTTTTGGAGGCATTTTTGTAGGTATATGGATTGTCATGAATTTTTATGCTTTAACAATCCTTTTGCCGTCTAATCCGCCATATAAACAACGCATAATGTCAACCTTCAAACGATTCTGGATGCAGCCATCTTCACTTTGTTTTCAATTGCCACAGCAATGGGAGGGGGGAGATGCATTTTTCTAGTATAGTCATAACAATAACTTTCCTGTGGGAACCAAGGTCAAGCTACCTCAGTTTTGGCCGGGCTGGAGTTTCCCTTAGAAAGCCTGCCAAAGTAGTTAATTGGGGATTGTGATTTATGACATGTTGCAGGGGTGGGAAGTTCAACTTGTCATGTAACCTTGAGGGGGGGGACTTTCAGTCTTGGTTTCACCTTTGTTCCTGCCAATATTATGTAGTCATTAAATGTGTTCTTTGAGGAAAGCAATTGCCTCAGAGTTCTTATTTCTACTGGTCTCATCTATCGGAACCATGACACAGAACATCTTCCAAAAGTCCTCCTTTTGTCAAGTATTATGTAAGCATGGTATAAAATATCATAATAGTATGAATAGTAAGGATTTTTCCCAAAGCATGTATTAAAAGAGGAAATCCCTTTGAACCCCGCCTTATTGTGAACGTTGTAACTTCAAAAAGCAGAATATTTTATTTCAAATATTCTCTCTTTTTGTCTGCAGGCCACAGAAACTCTATTCCGCATGGGAGTATCAAGAGGACACATTACCCCTTTAAGACACGGAGAGGTAAAACTTTTTTCACATGCATGGTATTGTCTTAAAAGTGAATTTGATGAGGGCTGATAGAAATACCTGAGAAATGAAAATAGAACTATCACCGCTTTCTTATGATCACCATGTCTGCAATTAATTAGCAATTCATTAGAGATCAAGTGTATTGCAATAGTGCAAACCCAGAACTGAAAATTGTGTGCCCAAATCCCTAAGTTCTACTTTTTCCTCCCTTAACTGTCTCTCATTGCCCACCCTAGGGTAACCAATCAGGTTCAGGCAAGACGTTTTCATAACAGTCAGTCCAAGTGCAATTTGGTATGCGGCCCCCTCCTTCTTCCAACTTTTGGGTGACCTCAACGAGATACAGAACTTACTTTCGGTTCCCCAAACATTCCCGCCTTCGTTCCCCCTCCCCACAGTTCATGGCAGCCTGTCACCGCATAGCAGCATAAGGTGGCAGCTGACATATAGATTTTTTAAAAAGACAAAATGGCATCATCTTAAGAATTTAAGGATAGGACTGCTTTCTGAACCCAGGATTTTTTTTTTCCTGATTGCTCAGAAGCAGGAGATATAGATATATTTCTCTCCTGCCATTGTTCCTGCAGCAAACATTGGGAGGCATATTATCTCCCCTCAAAATAACATGGACATTTCATGAGTAATAGCCCTTGATTCCCTAGTTCTGTGTGGATTTAGTCATTTCCTTTTACATGTAATCCTTGATTTAAAATCGTTTTGTTTCGTGACCAAATGATGTGGCCTTATCACATCACACCTACGAGAGCCACAGCTCCCCCATGGTCAACGTGATCAGAATTCAGGGACTTGGAAACAGGCCTGTATTTATGATAGTTGCAGCATCCTGGGATCATGCGATCACCATTTGTGACTTTCCCAGCCACCTTCTGAAAGCAAAGTCAAAGGGGGAAGCTGGATTCACTTAATGACCATCTGATTCATCTACAACTGCAGTGATTCGCTTAGTGGCTGTGGCAGAAAAATCAGGTGCCACTCACTCGACAGCCGCCTTGCTTAGAAATGGAAATTCTGGTCCCAATTGTGATCGTAAGTCAAAGACTGTCTGTAAAGGTGGGGTCAGGTTAGTGGCTACAACCTCATCCTGTGGTGATGGATTTCGCAGATTAATTACGCGTGGTGTTGAAGAAGTCACATCCACAAGAAAACGAGTGTTCAGCAAACTAGAGAGCCAGCTCTGTCTCTAAAGACTCTTGTCTTTGTGGACTGGTGGTGAAGTGAATAGGCTATTTTGAAAGAAGTTGACTGGCTGGAATACTGAAGAGGGCCATTATTCTCCAGCATTTTGTTATGGATCTGACTTGTACAGCAGCTGATGGTTATGAAAAAAAGCCCTGTTGCCTCCAGATGGCTTTAGAATGCTTGTGATTTTCATGTGGGATGCAAAGCAAAATGTTTAGTTTGGACGCCCAGAGAACATGTTAGCATTCATACAGTTTGAATTGCTAGAGCTGAGGTAGTTACAGTAAGTCTTCACTTGAGATGGGTTGTATATATGTTTGGTTCCAAAATCACTTAGGCCAGCTGGCTGACCTTGGGCCAGGTACTTTCTCTCAGCCCTAGAAAGGAGGCAGTAGCCAGCCACTTCTGAAAAACTTGCCAGGAAAACTGCAGGGATCTGTCCAGAGAATCAGACCCAATTGAACAGAGGAAATATATCTCTTGTCTGTCATTTATCTCTATATCCACACCTACCTATGCCAAGTGTATCGGTGGTTATTAAAACGGATGTCCATGTGCCGCCTCTATGTTGGTTGAGGCAGGCAGGATTCCCTTGAGTACCATTTGTTGGGGGTCAAGGGAAAGGGAGGGTTTTGCCTTCTCTTTCTGCTCAAGATCCCCATGTACATTTGGTGGGCCGCTGTGTGACACAGAATGCTGGACTCGATGGGCTTTGGCCTGATTCAGCATGGCTCTTCTTATGTTCTTATGTTCTTATGTACCTGTGAATGCAGTCTCGTATTAACATTGTCAGTGGGAAATGATTAAATCCACTTAAAATGATCCTTGCTCCTGATAAGTTAAGTGGTCGTTTGAGTGGTAGTAAACAAAGAACAGTACGAATAATCTTGAATTAATAATTGATCTCTCACTTTGCACTAGAGTGAGCTGATTTGAAAAACAGCACTCAAACCAAACGAACCGGTAAGGGTTCTTCAGACTGGGCATGTTTCCAGAATCAAGTGGATGTGGAGTTTATAACACTGAATGTTTTCTTTCCCTTGGTTCCTTCTCTCATCTTTCCTGTATGCTGGGGATAATTCAGCTTCTTCGTCTCCCTGGTTGTATTTCTTTTATCAAGCTTTTCCTGGAAGAAGTCATCTTTTACAGCTAACATAAGGTTGTTTGCTGTTTTTGCATGGATTACAGCATTATTGACAAGGTTTTGGCACAGGGTTTGGAACTGGGGCTGCCGAGTGTCATTCATCCAAGCAAGGCAGGTAATTCCTGGCATGGTGATCCTGTTCAACAACATCTACTGCATACTGAAAAATTACTTCAGGACATGTTATAGCCACGGAGTTGAATAATCTCCAAGAAGTTTAATCGTACCAGGGGAGATAATGAAATTTAAGAATATAATTGACTTGATGATTCAGCACATTTCTCTCCTCCTTACTAAAGTATTTTCACCAGGAGCCATTTTGGTCTAATGCAGGGGTAGGCAGCTTGGCTCTTTTATGACTCGTGGACTTCAGCTTCCATGGCTGGCTCAGGAATTCTGGGAGTTGAAGTCCACGAATCATAAAAGAGCCAAGGTTGCCTACCCCTGACCTAGTGGTTTAGGCACCAGGTTAGAAACCGGGAGACTGTGAGTTCTAGTTCTTCCTTTGTCATTAAAGCTGGCTCAGTGATTTTAGGCTAGTCATTCTTTCTTAGCTCAACCCACCTCAAAGGATTGTTGTTGTAGGGAAAATAGAAGGAGGAATGAGTATTAGTTGTTTTTCACCGCTTTGAGTTATTTATAAAAAATAATAATAAAAGCCGTATTAAAGAAAATCTTTTTTAAAAAGGCTGCTTTCTGGAAAATATTTGTAGATTCAGAGGTCACTTGTTTTCCTCTCTGCCTCTTAGAGATCCCAGTGGAATCTGGCTGTTTTGTGAAGGTTTTGTCAGTCTTCAAGAAAACTTAAGAGCATAACCTCATAAAAGGTAGAGGAGGGAACTAGATAGTAAGCTATACTGGACTTAAGTCTTACTAACATGACATTTTTCTTCAGGTCGGTGGCTTGTTCTTAAATTCCTGACTGTCTTTTTTCATGCTCCAGTTTTCTTCTTTTTTTAAAAAAAAGGTTTTGCGGTTCCTTTTTGATGGTCACCAAGGGAATGTGAAAGATAAAAGAATATAAATTGGCGTGTTTTGTCATTAAGAGTTAGTTCATCACATAAGTGATCTTTTATGTGTAAAGCAAGAAACCTGCATATAATTCTGCAGACAACACTTCCGGGAATCTGTTTTGGTGGACAAAGGCCATTGTGTTTCCTGTCCCAAATGGTAAAATTTTCAGGGGGAAAAAATAAAATGGACAGGAGCCATATGGTTTACTTGTTGCTAAGCAACAGTTCCCTTATTTATTTATAAGAGCAGCTATAAGCTCCCTTGATCTCCCAAAGGCCCTGAAGTAACAAACCCTGACATACTAGGCTCCTTCCTTCCTTCCTTCCTTCCTTCCTTCCTTCCTTCCTTCCTTCCTTCCTTCCTTCCTTCCTTCCTTCCTTCCTCCCTCCCTCCCTCCCTCCCTCCCTCCCTCCCTCCATCCATTAGCTGCAAGAAAGTTGATGTATTTGCTATAGATGGATAGGTGTTTCTGTTAAATAATGACAACCTCAACAGCTTTCCAGTTTATTGGCTAGAAAAGGAGCAGTGCAAAACTGGAAGGTATTAGGTATCCCTAAGAAGAGTGCAAATTGACCGTTGATGGAGGAAGTGATACTTGGTTGCTGGGGTAAGCAAAAGTCTGTTTTCCCAAACACGGAAGTTGGCTTTTAATATCTTCCCAGGAATATTATCTTCTCAAAGGGAAGTTCTCTTGCTGTTTTCTAAAACCAGCATCCAATTCTATCGGCGTTAGCATGGTGAGTTCACAACACATCTTAAAATGCCACTGTCTTCCGCCTGTGCGGAGATGAATCCGGTTTATATCTTGGCTACAGCTGATAGCCCTGTTTCTCTTGCTGCGTATCTCTGTTGTTAATAGAAACTCTAATCGCTTTGGCACAGGTACCCAGATCAGATTGTTTGGGGCACTGGAACAACTGGGAGGTGGCCAGAGTTGATGCATTATTTCAGCAGCTATTTGTGAACGAGTTTCGGCCAATTCCTAGAATGGGTATCTATGCTTTGGGGCTCTGTAACGTCCCCTACAAAGGCATCAACTCGTCTCACAGGCAGACTGATTAAAAAAAATACCCAACCCGGTCAGACACTCTGATTCTCACATAATTCTCCTGCATTCAAACCTAACATGCAGCCTGAACTTTCTTCTTCTTCCTCTTATGTCAAAAATGCCTTCTGCAGATTTATTGGTCAGGAAGAGAAGCTAATTCAAATAATAGCAAGGGTAGCCTGCTTTAATGGTTACCTTGCAGTAACAATTAAGGCTATGTTTAATTTTCAAACTGGCAGTACCTGTGCAACAGAAAATTATGCATTGCTCCTGATGAAAAAAGGGAACACAATGGCTCAGTATTAAAGATGCTAAGTTTGTCGAGACCCAAGCGCCGTGCAACGGGGTGAGTTCCCTCAGCTCCTGCCCAGCTAGCAGTTGGAAAGCATGCAAATGCGAGTAAATAAATAGGTACCACTTCGGTAGGAAGGTAACAGTGTTCCATGTGCCTTTGGTGTATAGCCGTGCTGGCCATATGAGTGTGGAAAATGTCTTTGGACAATGTGGGCTCCCTCAACCAAAAAACGGAGATGAGCACTGTGCCCTAGAATCAGACACGAGTGGATAGGAAAACCTTTAACTTTTACCTGATGAAAACAGAGGATCAGACTTAGAAGTACATAGGAAAACTTGGAAACATAAATAAATCTTCAGGGTAGAAGTGCACCAATTCCTTATCTAAATGTCTCCTCATATACTGAATTCAGATATTAATATGCATCTTCTAAGAACGTTATTCTGCCTAACAGATTCTCCCAATAAAAGGACCAAATATTTTTGAAAATCTTCCCAAGCCAGAATCTAATAACCTTATTCAAAAGGTTATTTCACACTTTTAAAACTTCTCTACCAATTAACATCATTTAGTATTGAGTGGAATTGAAGAAGACATCAAAACTTAAAAGTGTTTAACTACCGTACATTTTTTTCAAACTGAGTTGGACATCAATATATTCTTTTTTCCTGTCTCTTCCCTTTAAAATGTGGGAGAGGAATGTGAAGGATTCATGCAGTTTAAATAGGCCTGTGGCAAGTGAGGTATATGCTGATGAATACTGAGGGAAAAAAAGAATTTTTAGTCATATGAGATTATAGCGTTACCATGCTAAATGGGAACAAATCACAGTGTGCGATTTATGTTATATGATTGAAAACAAAAAGATTGCCACTATTGTGAAAGGAATATGGGACTGTATTTGAATATTTGTAGAAGAGAGTGAAGAATTAAAAACTGTGGATGTTCAATTTCCAGTTTGGAGGACAGAAAATAAGAATCAAACATTTTCTCACATGTCTGTGGATTTGTCCTTAATTCCAGGCTTAATGCATTTTAAGACATGAATAGAGATAATAAAATTAAAAGCACTTGTAAAAATTAAGTCGTATTTTATAGAACCCACTTCGTAGAAATAAAAATACATGTCACCGAATCCCATCCTAAGAAGCTAACCAGTTAATCTTGGGCAAGTGACAATGTTAAATTCATTTAGTGCATTTTAAATTCATTTCTTAATTCAAAGGGCTAGTGTAGATTTAAAAGGTCTGCATTCCATGGAGAAAAGGCTGGACGTAAATGTAAAAAAAAAAAAGTCTTGGATTTTGGTACATACAAATGAAAAAAAATTAAATAACCAAACCCATTGAGTTCCTTTTTGTGTGATATATAATATTAAAAGGATAATGATGATGCATTACTTTTAAACAAGTAATTTTTTATTTTGGGAAGGAGGCGATTCTTGATAGTGTTGAATTATTATAATGTTTCTTATTTTTAATTCTTGAGTTAGTGTAATGAATTTGAGAAAGTATACCATGCTTGAGGGGAAACTCTGTTTTTTGCCTGAAACGGTGAAAGTATCTTAAAAGCTGATTCTAATTTAAACTTTTCAAGTCTTTCTCTCTTTTTTTCTCTCTTTCTAGCTTGAGGACACGGCAGGCCCTAGTCACAGGCATATATTACAGAGCTAAATAGTGCTGTGATCCTAGATATCCGATTTCTGCACCCTTCTCATTCATATCACAAAGATACCATTATTTCTGTGGGTTCAAAAGTTCTGTTCTCACGGTTAGCTCATCATCTCTAATTTCATTGCTGTTGTCTGACTCCTTGGTGGTTGTGATAATTTGTGGAGAAGATAACAATTTTCATTTTATTTTTCCTTCATACTGCAATTTTTTATATAATTATGGCACATTAACATGCTATTGCTTAAGAATTGATAAAACTTTTTTTTAAAGAGAGTAGTTTAAGAACATAACTGTGTGAGCTAAAGAACATAACCGTGTGTGCTTCTCTCAAAATTCATGGAAAACTAAGCACTATGAAGAATGCTTGATGAGACTATATGAAAAAAAAAACTTTTGTAGACATCAGTAATGCTGTTAAGGTTCTTGAAAGCGTTGTGCTCTTCTAATTCTAAAATTTTGTTTATTCTTATAGCTTTAAAATTGCAGAGGGGGAATTATTCAGGCTCATAGTGTGTAAGTATTACACTGCTGGGTACTATTGTAAAGTTTGGATTTTCTTTGAATAATTGATTAGGTACCTAGTTAAGTCACTGCCACTCAGTGGCTATAATTTGCTGTTGCAGACTAACTGCAAACCTTTAATGCCTGAAAAGGTATAGGTTAGACAGAAAAAAACCCCTAGGAATATTAATTTTCAAGATTAATGTCTTCTCCCATGTGAATTGAAAACCATCATTAAGGGTTGAGGAGAAACAGAACAGCTTTAGAACTATGTTTAAATATAGTTACCCAGTCTCTACCTTCTATGTTTCACCATGCCTACCTCAAAATGTACAGTTGTATTATGGGCATATCACAGGGCATGGAGTACCGTGCTTGAAGTAAGGGAGTAATTGAATTCCATAAAGCATCTGTGTTGGCATTTCTTCTTGAAATAGCTTAGGCATGGTTTGTATGTAATTAGTACTTATTAGATTATTTGTAGTTTTTATAAGCCAGTTGAAAGGCTTTCTCTTAGCCCTTCCTATTACAGTACCTATGTACTTGTGAGGTAAACCAGATAGGAGTTACAACTAGATGAGCTAATTCTACTTTATTGTAAAGCTACATTGACAGAATCTTATAAGTCTGAAAAATATAGGCAGTCCTTGGCTTACAACCAAAATGGAGCCTGGAACTTTCCCCCTTTCTCTCATCTCTTTTATAGCCGAAGAAACTAGGAAGGGTCCCTTCTGAGCCTCTTGCCCCACCCATTATCCAGCTGAGGGCTATGCTGTCCCTTATCTATCCATTCCCTTGGCCAGTCTTTCCCACATCCTGTCACACCCTGTGTGCTCCTTGGGACTCTGTCTCCTTTCCGTTTACACTATATACATTGTCTCTGTGTTCTCTGATTTCTTTCTCTCTTTTTAAAGTGTATCTGACATATGTTGTTGACAGTATCCAGGTATATCTTGTCTTGGATGATACAGCATGAACTTCCTTCTCCTATTGTCTTGCTAGGACCTTCGATTGGATATCTTCCCATTAGCTTAAATCTGGAGAAGACTAATTTTTTTTTTATTAATCTACCTGATTGTCCTCCTCCTTCATCTTGCCTTGTTTTGAAGACTGCTTCATGTCAGTTTTGCTGGTGGTCTAAGGTCTTGGAGAAACATTACATAAAGCTTTTCATTGATAGCTTTGGGAGAATGGTTGATCATTTTTCATTGTTGAGGGATCTAGTTCAAGCTTTTGTGATGTTTTCATCCAAGTCAATAGTTAAAAAAACCCCTGAGGAATAGTAGGCCAGGACCCTTTCTCTTGTTTTATGAAGAACTGTTGCGGAGCATTCTTTAAATACTTTTTTCCAAGTCAGTTACGATCTTTCTAACTGATGACCATTCTTTATATACTTAATTAGCTTGCTCATCAGAATGCCATTTGAAAACTATTTTATACACATGACTACAAAAATGTTGTAGACTGGAAATCCTCTTGAGGAATTAATTTCAAATGCTCTCTTCTATGTTTTTGACAACTTGCTGGAGCAGCCTGCATGGTTTGCATTCCACTTGTCCAATAAAGCCAAGAAATAATGAGATGTTAATTGGCAGATGTGGAATTACAAGTCTGTGTTGGTTTGAGAATGGAAACTCTTGGCTTCTTCTCCTGCGGAAAAACTGCTGAACGTATTTCTCTGACATTCTAATAATTCATCATCGAGTCTATGTGCTGGGAAATGCAGTGACCCCAGACACTGAAGCTGGAAGTAAATATATCTGAATGCTCTAGGGATGCTTGAAGCTTGCAACATGTTTGCTCATCTGCAAGTACTCAACAGATTTGTATGTCAACATTTGGGTCTCCCCTCCCCTCCAAAAAATAAAATAAAAAAAACCTCCTGTGTTGACTTGTCAGAGCATTAAAAGAATATTAAAGGCTCTCATAATGAATCAGATATTGTTGTTATTGTTCTCAGTATTGTCTACACAGGGAAGGCAACCTAGTAACTACCATTCTCTTAAGTGGGACTAATGGCAATTTAGTCTAAAACTTTTCTAGACACAACAGTCGGCAATATTTAGTCAACAATGGATAGCCAATTTGGTGTAATGGTTAAATACAACTGGCTAGAAACTGGGAAATCGTGATTTCTGGTCCTGCCCCTAACATGAAGCCAGCTGGGTGACTTTGGGCAGCTCCTAGTATAGGGGTAGGCAACCTTGGCTCTTTTATGACTCGTGGACTTCAACTCCCAGAATTCCTGAGCCAGCATGGCTCAGCTTGGAAACCTCTCCCTTTTCCCTCAGCGTGGCTGGCTGAAGAATTCTGGGAGTTGAAGTCTACGAGTCATAAAAGAGCCAAGGTTGCCTACCCCTGTCTTAGTAGACGGTGGCAATAGCAAACCATTCCCAAAACATATCCAAGAATATTCCAGGGACTTGCTCAGGCAGTTGCCAGGAGTCAGGAATGACTCAAATGCACTCTGTACACAAGTTAACAATGATTAGTAGAAACCTCCTCAATGTTTAAGGCCTGCAAACTTTTGATGCCAATCCCATTTGTTATTATTGAACTGTGGACTTTTTCTTGCCAATGTGCCCCTTTGATACATTGTCATACCATTAGCCACTTTTCCCCTTTGTAGAAAGTGAGGAAAATGACCTTGGCAGAGATATTCAAAAGGGGTTAAAGCATTTTTTTTTAAAAAAAAAATCCAGAACATCCGGATAACATTAGGAAGTGAGTCAGGCAGAGTTGTGTGCAGCTCGTTCTATACTGTATAGAAGGTCACTGAATTCTGGCCTAAATATTTTTCTTACTATATCGAAATTCAGCCATTGGCACTTCTCCCTGGAAATTATGACACCACTCCACACTGCAGTGATTAGCTTATTTCTGTAGAGAATAAATAAATATATGTTAAGAAAACAGCAAGAAATGTCAATTGCGGTATATTTGGTAAGATCATTAAATAGCTTTGTTCTTTAATTCATATACTTCGGAGGCAAAACTGAAATACATTTTCTCCTTTTAATTTCAAGGAATATATCTCTTATAGTAATTTACACAAACATATGCCATTAATTAGCATCCTATATAGCAACTCCACTTACAGCAGGGGTTCTCAACCTTGGCAACTTTAAGACTTGTGGACTTCAATTCCCAGAATTCCTCAGCCAGCAAAGCTGGCTGAGGAATTCTGGGAATTGAAGTCCACAAGTCTTAAAGTTGCCAAGGTTGAGAACCCCTGACTTACAGCAATAGGTCTACCTTTCTAATCTTCACAAATGGAAGAAATGTAACTATTAGCCTCCTTATGTTCAAACTATTGTAATGGGAATTACTCTGTGCTGCTACCAGGTTTTCATTCTCCAATCCCATTCTTTTTAAATATGCTGGACTTCTGTCACCCCACCCTTTAGCCAGTAAAGCTGGACATTTTGGTTCAAAGCATCTGGAACGACCAAATTTGGGGAAATAATTTTTAAAAAATACTGCAAATGGAAAGTGATTATTGATTGCTCTTACTTTGGCTCTAATTGCACAGGACTGTGGTTCTTCAAGAGGGGAGAAAGTTGTACCGTGCCTGGTTTCTGATTTTCTGCTTCCGGGTAAACATTACTCATACTATGTAAATCTGAGAGTTAGGAAACCTTTGAATGGAGAAACAAGATAATTTGCATATGCTTTAAAATCTTAATTGCTAATTTGCCAATTTAGCTGAATTGCTAATTTACCTAGAGATTAAACATTATTAAGATTGCAGAGAATTTATCTTGGTGCCTCTGTCTGACAAAGAATCACAGGATAGGTGGTTTCTGCCTCTACCAGGTTAGAGGTAATTTCTTTGTTCTTCAAGCCAGTCCAGTCTGCAGTAGCCATCAGGCATCAAGGCTGCATTTAGAGAGTAATGCCATATAAGATGAGTTAGTTCTCCAGTATTGTTCCTCCAAAAAATGTCAGCTTTGCTTTTCCAAAATAAATGCAGAGATGGAGCAGAAAATAAAGAGAATAGAAGTAGGAAAAAATGGAAAGAAGGAGTCTTTTTCTTAGGGGTAGGAGAACAAGTTGTCAGTTGCGGTGCAGAGGAAGTAGGCAAAATATTGGAAATAATTTAGTGGAGAAAGAAATTTGGGAGTGGCATAGTCCCTTCCCTTTCCTGCTGGATGAATTATGTTCTGTGGAATCCTTGGTGTTCTCTGAGCTTGATTGTTTTCTTGCAGACATTTCATTACCTAACCTAGGTAACATGATCTGTGCTGGAAGGGAGAGGGGTTTATTCTCTGTGTGTTTGTCCTGTCAATGTTGCTGAGAGTGTTCTTGATGTCTCCTTGATTAGGCTGTTGTTTACTCTTTGATTGTGCATCTGAATTGGTAGTTCCTTGATTGGGTCTGGTATTAATCCCTGTTTATCTGGATGTTGATTGCTGGGGAGGAGATGTTTTGGTCTTTTTGTTTTCTTCTTAGCTTTTTGATTGTCTCTTTTGAGTGGTATATACATGTTTTTTATATGCCTGATGATGGCTGATTAGTTACCAGGAATTCCAGTGTTTTGGGACTTGTTTGGCCTAGCTCAGAGGTCCCCAACCTTTTGGGCACCAGGGACCGGTTACGTGGAGAGAGGTTTTTCTGTGGACTGGAGGGGGCATGGTTTTGTGTGCTACCTGCATCCCACGGATGGGGCTTTGCTTGTTTGTGTGGACCGGTTGCTGGCATGCTGCAGCCCGGTATGGTCCACGGACCGGGGGTTGGGGATCCTCGGTCTAGGATGCTCAGGGTAAGCCATTGTATATAAACAGAAAACAATCCCCACTCCATTCTAACACTGAAGATGTTACCTAGTTGGGTAATGAAATGTCCACAAGAAAACAATCAAATTCAGACAGCACCAAGGATTCCACAGTTCAGCTACAAATATTCTCTTCTAAAATATATTCTGCCCTCAAACAGAGCTCTGAATTCTGGCTGATCACCAGATAGCAATGTAGGCTTACCTATTAACTCTGTATTTTTAAACGGTTGATAGCAGTTGCTCTGCATAACAGTGAATGGAATTGTCATATTCCTGTGTTTTTTTTTTGAATTTTTGTTAATTTCCTACCCTGTTTTGTGATTTCAAGTTATCAACATACAATTTTTAAAAAAAGCATGATTTGGGTTTGTGGTGGTGGAGCTGCTAAAATGACATAGGATGTGACTGCATTAAAGGGCTTTTTACTACGGCAGTGGTGGCGAATCTATGGCATGCATGCCAGAGGCGGCACTCGGAGACCTCTCTGTGGGCACACGTGCCGTTGCCCCAGCCTTGCCTCCCCCCGCGACCCCCTCTTCAATAGCAGCCCCCCTGGAGGAGAGTTGCCCCCGAGCGTGGCCCACACGGAGCAGCACAGCCAAGGACATGGCAGCCAGGCAGCATAGACAAGACTCTGCTCTCATGCCCCATTGCAAACAGTTGATGCTGTGGGGCGCAGGCAGAGGGCGTGGCCGCCATGGTGCTGCTGGGCTGCCTGGGCGATCTGCGGTGGGCCCTGGAGGCGGTGAGTGGCCCTGCGGCCAGGCAGGGTGGGGGCGCAGCAGGGGGTGGAGCGGGGGCGGGGCCAGTTTTTGGACACTCGGTCTCCAAAAGGTTTGCCATCACTGTACTAGGGCATCTATCGCTAGACTGAGGTCCAAAAATTAAGGGAGAAAGAGAAATACGATCTTTTTCATATTTTGAAGTTTTTGAGTAGCATTAGTTTAACATTTGACCGCATTTATTTCATTTTTAAGAGCAATATCTTTATAGAAATTTTTCAAAACATGCAAGAAATGGGAAATTGTTAAACTAAAGCTGCTCATGTATAACAACACTGAGAAACCTCTACAGTGTATTGCTGATATTGTATCTTGATTTCATAAATTTAATACATGGCTACCAAGTGCTCTTGAAGGATTTTACAGGTTTTCCATGTCTTAGATGAATAGGTTCTATTTCCTTTAGATGTTCTGCCAGCTGGCAAGCTGAGATACGATTTGGAAATTTAAGTTTGCATTCAGATTTATTCTTTAAAATGAAACCTTCCTCCACTTTCATTGTTTCTCCCCTAGAAGTAAGAATACAGTCATACCTGTGTACCTTTGTATATGTTATTGGGAAAAAAAGGTCACATGTTCATCAGAACATTGCTTTTAATTATGGATTCTAAAGTACCCCTGTCCTCTTTTGCCATCTACAGTTGCAAATCTCAAATCTCAATTTAGCTTAACGAAGTTCATCTTTATTTTCATTCAATCTCTTTTTTTATCACTACCAGTTCAGCCCATAAAATTGGGTGACTGAAAATGGCCTCTGGTTAATAGACTGGCTTGTCATCTTTCATAGTTGTGCGATGGAGTTAATTATTCCAAAATAGTTGAATTAATTGAACAACTATTTGGAATCCATTTATTGCAATTCCCTAACAGTTTATTTTGACAATTCAATGCCATTTTCTGTTCTTAATATAATTGGAATATAAGTGGAACTATGGACAGATACTACAGTTAGTTTACTAGAAGCATGATAAATGTCTGGATCATTAAATTATGGACAATGTGTTTATCACTGTACATATTGACTATAGTCATATTCAGTAATAATGCAGGATTTCTCTTAATTTTTCTCTGCTATAAAATGACCGTTTCTTGCATGCCACAATATACATCATTTGACAATTACTGTGCATGGCTTTTTAAAGTACTCTTCTCTTGTGGGACGCTTAATTAAGTATACTTTTATTTACTCCTATTTATTATTTCATTGATTTTATTAATCAAATTTATATAGCTGCCCATCTCATTGAAGATGACTCCAGGCAGTGCAGAACAAATGAGTAAAAGCACAGATATAAAATATAAAAACAGAGATATAAAAATATAAAAATTACATTAAAAATAAATACTATAAAAACAGAGATACAAAACATAGGCGGAGAGAGGATAAAAATAGCCAGCTCATCAATGGAGCCATCTAAGCATATCTCTGGTTCCTGTGGAGCCCCAGATCTGATAACATAACCAGGTTTTCTGGACTATCAATGTTTATTTGGTTTTACTTGTAACAGCTCTGAATGCGGATTGCACTTATCTCTTTGCTTAAAAATCCCCTCCTACACACTTCCCACCCACCCCAGTCGCCATCAGATTTTTCTGCCAAAATTATTTACCTAAATAAATAATAAAAGAAACAGGTTAGTTTTCAGGCTGAAGAACTAGAAGCAAGAGAAAAAAAAGAGACGAGATGGGGAAAATCTACCAATTTAGCCACTAGTGCTTAAAGGATTAAGAATTCCAACATTTCTTTTAAGGAGCCATATACATGGAACGTGGAACAGAGAAGTAAAGGCAAGGCAAAGGCAACTGACTTCTTAATAAATAACTAAATTTATTGTATTATTGTATTGCTGTTGTGAGCCGCCCTGGATCTTGGGAGAAGGGCAGCATATAAATTTGATTAAACTTGAAACTATCTAAATAAAAACTTCTCACTGGGATTTGCTACCTGCTCTTTTTTCTCATCTAGAGCTGGATAGAATGACTTCCTTAAAATTACTACACAGCCAGAAAATTCTGCCCATGCACAACAGTGGCCTAGTTTTCATCCACGTAATACTAGATGATCTGTTACAGATGCAATTTTAAATCAAAAGTATTTATTATGCTTGCTGGAAGAAGGGCATAATAGAATTCCTTAGCTCAAACCCAAGCCACCCCGAGGCAGGACATTTAAAACTATCTGCTCGTATTCTGAAGATAATATTGTGTGAAAAGATGGCATTTCTCCCAGTCTTTTGGGGGGAATACGATAGCCCTGAATATCCATTTATACCTTGCAACTGATGCAAAGCGATGAAACATGTCAGCATCCAGCATGCATCTGTCAGATTTCTGGCTGTTTTAAGGCAATATGCCGCCTGCCTGGGCTGTTCTTGCTTTTGACTGAGTTGTTTTCACTTTTGGTAATTATTCCCTTTGGCCTATAAACATTAAGGTCCTCCCGAGGTCAGGTTATACTTCGATTTAAAAAAAAAAAATCTGTGACACACATGAAGAATTCTCTGATGTTTCCTGTTTCCGGCAAATGTTTTTGGTGCTTTGTCATCTTAACTGCAGATTTATCGAAATAAAGAGCAAAGTTCAAAAATTATCTTCAAGCTCAGACTGGGACTTGCCGGGACAGTTCAGACAACGTTTCCCATTGTTTTGAATATTGTCTGAAAGATGCAGGGAAGGGATGCTTCGTTTTCCTTACAGGTTTCCTTTTGGCACATGCTTTGCTCCTCGTGTTTTCAATCAAGTTGGGCTTGCAAGCCTGTTTCCAGTTATGCAGCATTTCTATTCAGGAGTGTGAAGAGGAAATTAGAACAGTTTGGGAATAATATTGTTAGTTAATTGCTGCTCAGAGCCCACATAGGCCCAGTAAAACGTTTTATTTAGTCAAACACATCTGCTTGGTGAGGATTTGTGCAACACTATCCCTATGAAACAGAGCACCCTCTATACTTAGGAGATTTTTTTTTGTGTGCTCTAGAGGAAAGCCTTCCTTTTAGCAAAGATCTCTGTTACTCTCTTTGTTAGGAAGTATTGAGACAAGTTGCTGGTAAAACAATACAGTGCCGCAATGTGTTATCCTCATGTTTCTGCAAGACATGGCTTGTTTCTGAGAAGTAAACTGAGAAACGTTGGGATAATAATGTTGGTGCCCAGTGTAAAATATAGTGCTCCTTCTTTATCATTTTTAAAAAAATTTAAGTATTATATATAGAGTGGAGGTTATGCAGAGAAGCAGCCCACATCATGTGAAGTGTTAATACCACTTTACAAGGCCTTGTTGTAAGGCCACACTGGGAATATTGCATCCAGTTTTGGTCACCACGATGTAAAAAAAAATGTTGAGACTCTAGAAAGAGTGCAGAGAAGAGCAACGAAGATGATCAGGGGACTGGAAGCTAAAGCATATAAGGAATGGTTGCTGGAATTGGGTATGTCTAGTTTAATGAAGAGAAGGACAAGGGGGGACATAATAGCAGAATTCCAATATCTCAGGGGTTGCCACAAAGAAGAGGGAGTCAAGCTATTCTCCAAAGTGCCTGAAGGCAGGACAAGAAGCAACGGATGGAAATTAATCAAGGAGAGAAGCAACCTAGAAGAGAAACTTCCTGACAGAACAATTAACTAGTGGAACAACCTGCCTCCAGAAGCAGTGAATGCTCCAACACTGGAAGTTTTCAAGAAGAGACTGGACAGCCGTTTGTCTGAAATGGTATAGGGTTTCCTGCCTGAGCAGGCGGTTGGACTAGATGACCTCCAAGATCCCTTCCAACTTTATTATTATTATTACGTACCAAGTTGGTAAATGTTAAGTATCTGAAGGCAACTCTTAGCAAAATGTAAGTACTATTTAAAGAAAAAACATTTACTGCTGTTCATGATGAATTTGTTACTCTCTCTCCATGATGTCTTGGAAATATGCACAGGTAGTCCTCATTCAGCAACTGTCTTGTTTAGTCATCAGTTACAGTTACATTGGTGACGAAAAAGTCATTTTACAATCCTCACATTACAAACTTTGCAGGTCTGTAAAGTGAAGGAAAGCTGAAATAAAGTTGCAGTTTCATTTAGCGACCACTTCCCTTCACTTAAAAACCAAGTTACCAGTCCCAATTGTAGTTTGACAACCACTCAGTCTCAGGAGACACAGTTGCCTTAAAGGGTTCTAGACAAGTGCCACATCATCTCCACTTCTTAGCCAAGGGAGCCAGCGTCATCTGAAGACACTTCCGTGATAATGTGGCTACCATGACTATATGCTGTGGTGCACAGAATGCTGTTACCTTCCCACCGAAGTGGTACCTGTTTATCTATTTGCATTTGCGTGATACAAACTGCTAGGTAGGCGGGAGTGGGGACAAGTAATGGGAACTCGCCTCATCGCAACGCACTTGGGTTTTGAACTGGGACTGTCAGCTTTGCAGCTGACAAGTTCGGCATCTTTAACCACTGAGCCATCGTGTCCCATTCATTGTCCATCTACACATCAAAAACTATAATTGACCACATTAAGACCAGATTCATAAAATTAAACATTGGATGTAAAATCTGAAGACCATCTCCACTGCAGTGGAGAGCACTGTCAGCTGCTACCAAAGGCTTTGCTAAACGTATTTGCTTGGTTAAATAGTAGCTTCCCATTCAGCTTAGCTTCCATTCAATTTTATGCTTCAGAAATGAGATATGGAGAATGACAAATTTTGAAGCATTGATCACCCAAGTTGATCTTAGTTCATCTGGGAGAATTACTTCTCCCCTTCTCAGAGATTACTCAGGCTGTATATGGCTTTCAACACATCATGTACACTGGGACAGTTGTTGAGTGACATCCAATAAGTGTGGGAAGTATTTGGAATGCCCCATGTGAATATTTTATAGTTAGGGTGCAATCAGTCCTGGGCCTCTAGTGAGAAAGATGAGATTCTGAGGATGATTTACAATGTTTTGTTGGGGATCTTGCCTGAACAGTGACATTCCTCTCTCCCCAAGCGAGGTTATAATAATAATAATAGTAAAGTTGGAAGGGACCTTGGAGGTCATCTAGTCCAACCCCCTGCTCAGGCAGGAAATCCTATACCATTTTGGACAAATGGCTGTCCAGTCTCTCCTTAAAAACTTCCAGTGTTGGAGCATTCATCGCTTCTGGAGGCAGGTTGTTCCACTGATTAATTGTTCTAACTGTCAGGAAGTTTCTCCTCAGTTCTAGGTTGCTTCTCTCCTTGATGAGTTTCCATCCATTGCTTCTTGTCCTGCCTTCAGGCGCTTTGGAGAATAGCTTGACTCCCTCTTCTTTATGGCAGCCCCTGAGATACTGGAACACTGCTATCATGTCCCCCCTCGTCCTTCTCTTCATTAAACTAGACATACCCAATTCCAGCAGCAGTTCCTTATATGCTTTAGCCTCCAGTCCCCTAATCATCTTTGTTGCTCTTCTCTGTACTCTTTCTAGAATCTCAACATCTTTTTTACAGCGCGGTGACCAAAACTGGATGCAGTATTCCAAGTTTGGCCTTAACAAGGCATTGTAATGTGGTATTAATACTTCACGTGATCTTGATTCTATCCCTCTGTTAATGCAGCCTAGCACTGTGCTGGCCTTTTTGGCAGCTGCCGCACATGGCTGGCTCATATTTAGGTGATTGTCCACTAGGACTCCGAGATCCCTCTCCCAGTTGCTACTATCAGGCAAGGTACCCCCATACCAGGGGTAGGCAACCTTGGCTCTTTTATGACTCGTGGACTTCAACTCCCAGAATTCCTGAGCCAGCTATGCTGAGAGGAAAGGGAGAGGTTTCCGTGCTTAGCCATGCTGGCTCAGGAATTCTGGGAGTTGAAGTCCACGAGTCATAAAATAGCCAAGGTTGCCTACCCCTGACCTCTATACTATACTTGTGCATTTGGTTTTTCTTGCCTAAATGTAGAACCTTGCTTTTTTCACCATTGAATTTCATTTTGTTAGATAGTGCCCAGTGTTAAAGAAAATTGCCATTAAAGACTGGCTGGCTGGGGAATTCTGGGAGTTGAAGTCCACCCATCTTCAAGGGGCCAAGGTTGAGAAACACTGACTTATGTCCAACGAAGCCAAAAATATAACTACACGAATAATTATGTTTGATATGAAAAGTTTCAGAATCTGGACCATATGAATGGCATTTCTGATAACAAGGAGTGAATGCTCAGTTCTTTGTTAACTAGATACTGCAGTGATTATTATTTTTTTTACAAATTTACAAATGCAGCAAGAATTGAATTTGATCCCAGAGGTCAAGAAGAATGTATTATAGGTTTGGCTGACTTGGGTTTAATATCGGATTTGTTTTCCTTCCGAGGATTTTAACAAAATGGCAACGTTTTTAAACACAGGATTTGTTAAAATGCTTTGTAGGAGGAGAAGAGAAAGATTTGAAATTTGGGTGCAAGTGTGATAATATTAGGGTCACGCATGATTATGAAAAACTGAAGACAATTATTTAGAGCTTTGCTTCCACTCATGAAGGGTTCAATTTTTGAAGATTACTATAAAATGACCTTTCTTCAAACTTCACACCTATTAGCACAATATTGTAATTGAACACAATCTAATGTTCAGTCCCTTCTCAGCATACTAACAGTAAAAAAAGTAACTGCAATATCCTAAGTGGAAAGTGTGCCTGCAAGCAAATTTTCCCCCTTTTGTGTTCTTTCGGAAGCATTTGATGTCCATATGTGCTACCAATAAAGGCAAGTACTTATAGCTCAGGGTTGAAATGAGGGGTCCTTGGTGCCCTCCGAGCCTGGTGGTTTTCTTGCAGATGTTTCATTACCCAAATTAGGCAACATCATCAGTCCTCTGATGATGTTACCTAGTTTGGGTAATGAAACATCTGCAAGAAAACAAGCAAGCTCTGGGAGCACCAACGACCCCTAATTGCACTATGGATATATATATATATATATAAAAGGTTGGATTTAGTGATGATGGTGTTGGACTAGGGCAGTGACGACGAACCTTTTAAAGAGCGAGTGCGAAGGAGGAGAAGTAGTAGTAGTAGTAGTAGTAGTAGTAGTACCGGTAGTAGTAGTAGTAGTAGTTTTGATTCTGGCAGGATGATAGGAACGAGGGAAGGATTAGTTCTGACTAATGTTCTGACTAACTTTGAAAAAGCACCTTTGAGAGAAAAAGAGGAGTACTCGGTTAAAAAAAATATATATACTAACTACATCTCTAGATTTGCGATGGTGAAATTAAGCCACTACTAAAGGTTATCTGTTAACCTAAAGTGTAAATTAATCAAGTGTAGAAGGGTCAGAATTAGATTCCTGTGCCAGCATTTTTCAAATAGGCCTTGGAGCCTTTAATGCAGGAAATACAATGGAACTGTTGCTGAAAAGGAACAGGACCATATTGGGATAATGGAGGGTTAGATAATAACTTTCCAATTGTGTCCACTTATTTGGTTTAAGTATAAAGAAATTGAAGAGTGAAATGTAAAGCCTAATGTTAAAGCTGAAAATGAGGAAAGTTAAACCTGGAATCATCAACTAACCATAATTTTAATCTAGGCCCTTGTCCTGCCTTTAGAAAATGGCTTAATACAGACATGTCAAACACAAGGTCCAGGGGCCGGATGCGGCCTGTGAAGTGGTTTCATGTCGCCCGCGAAGCCATCCTGAAAACAGTGAGGGAACGGCCCCCGCTGCCTTGGCCCTGGCCCTGGCCAGCCGGGAGCCAATGTACAATTTTGTGGTGGCCGTCTATGCTGAAACACATTCAGCCTTAGCTCCACAAGGCCGTCTGAAACAGTGAGGAACCCCGCCCCCTGGGTGCATGCTGGGGCGGTGTCACCCTTTGTGAGGAATGAAGAAATGGACCATACCTCGGCGCTTGCCCCGGTCCCAACCCCTTCTGCCAGAGACCCTCAGATCTGGCCCACTCCTGCCCAGGCCCCCACAGGCACCCTTGACGTGAACGATGTAGAGCTGGCCATGCCCACCCAATAGGCCACACCCACCCTGGCCATACCCCCCAGCCCCCCTGAGGGCAACTGCAAAGCTGATGAGGCCCTCAATGAAATTAAGTTTGACACCCGTGGCTTAATACATTCTCAATCTGTTTAAAATATTTTAAAGGTATCAAGAGAGGAACACCACTAAGTAAATATATGAATATGTCATAATATTTTTTTTTTACAACGTTCTCTTTCACCATAAACTCACTGGGATTTTAAACTGTTTTTATGTTCATCTTGATCAGAGATAAGGTTTTTGATTCATTTATGCAACATTCGCAAAGTTTCCTTGGAAAAATTATTCCCGGATATCTAAAAGACTTCCCAAAAGTAAAACATACATTTGAACAAAGTTTTTTTAAAAAAACAAAGCTTACAGGAAATTTATCAAAAAGTTGGATAAAGCAGTATATTTTGGAATTACTAGTGATGTAATATATCTTGTTCAGCTTTACCGATTAGTGATATTATATGGGCAGATGGAGGCTTGAGTGCAAACTAATCTGACAAAGAAACGGGAGGGTAGAGAATCTGTCAGAAAACTATGGGGAAATCTTCACATTAATACACATAAAAGCAACCTCATATTTCTAGTTAGATAAGTTAAAAGAAGGAATTTTGAAACAACATTGTTTGACCTCTGTAAGACAAGACTATACTGTCCAGAGCTAATCAAGGATATCTCCATGATTAATTGTGTGGCAATCTCAAAAGCTGTTGTTTCTCATTTGAAAGGAATGCCTTAAACATTTAATGAGCACCATTTTGTAGCCAGTCGGGCTATTGAGCAGCATCCACTACACCGCCTCCTTTTCTAGCCACCTCGATTAGGAACAACTTGACTTTTGCAAATGCCAGGGATCTGTCAACGCAAATCCTAGGTGGCATTAACAGAGGGATAGAATCAAGATCACAAGGTACCAGTACCGCTCCATAAAGCCATAAGACTGTTGGTGGGACAATACTGGAAGAAGCCAGAACTACCATCTATCGAAGAATGGACTTTAAAAGTTATAAATTTGGCAGAAATGGCTAAAATATCCGCATATTTGAAGGATCACTCAAATGAAAAATATATGTTGGACTGGAAAAAATGGATAGAGTATATACAAGGGAAATATCATCTAAGGAATTGTATTTAGCATGTAGTTAAATACTTATATGTTGGACTGAAAAATATATTTAAATCTTCAATAGGATTTATATAATATTTTGGTGTAGCTTAGTGGGTTTTCTTGTGTTTTTTTACCCTGTATTCACTTTGGGAAGTCGGGGGTGGGGTGGGGGGTTCTTATAATTATAATCTTATAATTTTCTCAACTGTAATATTGTATTGGTATTATATAAGAATGGCATATTTTTTTGATAAAAGATGGGTTGCTCGGGTGGCACCCTGGCACCACATCTGGAGGGGATGGTGAGGAGTGAAGGTCAGAGGGAAGTAGGGAGGTGGTAGGAGGAGGGAGGAGAGAGAGGGAGGCAGAGAGTGGGTGGATAGTAGTAGAGGTAGGGAGAAAGGAAGAGGGGGATGTGGTGGAGGGGGTGCCTGACGAGCAACACCCATAGTTATTTTAACTATTTTAGCTAAGTTTTTATGTTTTGTTTTTGTGATGGAAAAAGTTGTAAATGATTGTACTCAAAAAAAAAAAAAGAAAGAAAAAACGAAAATAAGGTCACACCTGAAATACTGCATCTAGTTTTGGTCCCCACGTTACAAGAAAGATGGAGAAACATTAGAAAGAGTGCAGAAGAGATCAACAAAGATGATTAGGGGCGTGGAGGCTAAAACAGGAAGAATGGTTGCAGGAACTGGGCGTGGCTAGTCTAGTGAAGAGAAGGAGCAGGGGTGACATGATAGCAGTATTCCAATATTTGAGGGGCTGTCACAGAGAGGAAAGGGTCAATCTATTTTCCAAAACACCAAAAGGCAGGACAAGAAGTACTGGATGGAAACCGATCAAGGAGAGATTCAACCTAGACAGAAATATTCTGACAGTGAGAACAATCAACCAATGGAACAGTTTGCCTTCAGAAGCCATAGGTCAGGGGTAGGCAACCTTGGCCCTTTTATGACTTGTGGACTTCAACTCCCAGAATTCCTGAGCCAGCCATGCTGAGGGGAAAGGGAGAGGTTTCCAAGCTGAGCCATGCTGGCTCAGGAATTCTGGGAGTTGAAGTCCACGAGTCATAAAAGAGCCAAGGTTGCCCACCCCTGCTATAGGTGGTTGATCACTGGAGGCTTTCAAAAAGAGACTGGATAGCCACTTGTCAGAAATGGTATAGGGTCTCTTGCTTGAGCAGGGGGTTGGACTGGATGACCTCCAAGGTCCCTCCCAACTCTGTTAGTCTGTTATACTTCTGTTAAAAGATGGCCGACCCAGCTTGTACTAATTACAATAGTACAGCCCACACTGAAGGGTAAGGTATCATCTACAGACCTTTCCATAAGAGAAACCATTTCAGTAATATAAAAAGTCAAAATAAGTGGCAGATTTGCAGTAAATAAAATAAAATAGTGCCACATTCTTTTTCATTTTTAAGTGTCCTGAGTGTCTGTGAGTTTGCTATAGTAGTTGGGCAACCTCAAGTCCATTCAGTTTCTTTGAATGATTATGATTATGAAAACCAGATACCCCTTCAAGTAGAGAACATTTCTGGTGGAAGCTCTCCACATATAAAATGAAGGAGGATACCTATTCAGTTTTTTTTTTTGAGAGGTCGTCTTCTTGATGAAACGACCTAGATCAAGTCTTAATGATTTATTCAGAAACCATTGATGGTGATGACATGCAGACAATAACACACACACACACACACACACACACACACACATCTGTCCTTTGTGTCCTGGTCAGTGTACACTTGAGGATCTCATGGCAAACAGGTTAAACATGTTTAACTTGTACCCATTTTAATCTTGTTATGTTTTATTTTAATTTTATGTGGTATAGTAAGCCTTATTTTAATTGTGGTGCTTCTGACACGAATAAAGAAAGAAGTTCAGAAACCAGGCAAAAATACGGGACGTGCAGAAGGGCAAGAAGCTGAGACGTTTTGAATGTTTCTCTCACTAATGAAGACATGGTTGAACATCAGTAACTCTTCCCTTGCTTCTTTCCTTGGATCACTGCCTCTCTCAACAGAAAAGGAGAAAACAAACTGAATCTGAATTTCCACTTTTCCAGTTGTTTGTGGTTTATTGTAGCTTGTTAAAAAATTGCATTATAACCTCTGACTTGGCTTATTGTGACCTTTTGATCTATATATGTTGGGCCCAGATAAAGCTTTAGCAGAGGATAAGCAGAAAGTACTTGATTTGACTCTATAAAAATTGAATACAAAATGATCTGTCATTGCTTTGGAGGCCTTAGTAGCCTCCCTTTACATCAGGGCAGGGGTAGGCAACCTTGGCTCTTTTATGACTCGTGGACTTCAACTCCCAGAATTCCTGAGCCAGCATGGCTCAGCTTGGAAACCTCTCCCTTTCCCCTCAGCATGGCTGGCTCAGGAATTCTGGGAGTTGAAGTCCACGAGTCATAAAAGAGCCAAGGTTGCCTATCCCTGCATCAGGGGTCGCAAACAGGTGCTTCCCTGGGGGGTGCAAGACGATATTCCAGGAGGTACAAAAACTTGGGTTTTCAAAATTATAGTGCATATGCATAATTTGTTGCCGTTATTTCGAACATTTGTAAGGGGTGCGATAATGTATCAGAAGTGTTCTAGGGGTGCAGGGTATAGAAAAGGTTGGGAACCACTGCTTTACATCATCCCTAATTGTTTTTATCATATTCTCTCTACTTGACATAAAAGAACATTCATATTATTAAGGTTAGGCTTTATATCCTTGAGGGCAATGTATTGGCTGGGGGGATTCTGGGAGTTGAAGTCTGCGCAGCTTAAAGTTGCTGAGGTTGGAAAACACTGCTAGAAGATATTACAGATTCATTAATATTGTATAGCAGGAATTGTGTTTATTGAGAGGTAAATCAGTTGCACACATTCTGTTGAATGTACCATGCCTGGCATGTAAAAATCATTTATCCCCATAGCAACTCTCAGAAATTGTGCACTTTCTATTAAGGAATTAATCCATTGTGATCTCTGCAGAAATTGCAGAATTTTGTATGTTACTGATTAGAAGATGTTGAACCTGATTTGAATTAACTGATTCTGTCATGTATGAAGGTATGAAATTTAATTTAAAATATTAAAATTTTTAAGTTTTAGAATAATTTTTCCTTTCCATACATTGTCTCCAAGTGTCATACTCTGATTCTTTATGTCAATTCCATCTAGGAGTATACTCACAGTAAATAAATAAGAGTAAGAAAACTGTTTGCTGTTTCTTTCGTCAGATTTCGCCCTGCAACCCATGTTTTTTTCTCCCTTGTTAAAATAGAGAATAATAGTATAATGCAATTATAATTGTAATGTACTCTTCTGCACATTAAAGTAACAGCTTTAATTATTTGTTTGAAAAAAAGAGGTTTATTTATAGTCTTTCCTAATATCTGCACCATTGTATAATGCCTTTTCTTTTAATGTGGGTTCAAGCAAATTATTCTTTCCAAATTTTCATTCACCATTTTCGTTTTGAAAATAATTCTTTCAGTTCTGAAGGTTTCCAAAGCCCAAAGCCCTGAATGTGAAAAGTTAATTGTTCGGAGGCTTCATAAATCCTGGGAGTTAATTTTATCATATGGTGACAGCTAACATCAGCTGTCCATTATGAAGTTTCCTGTCATGGGAAACGGTGAGAGGTATTTTAAGTTTGTGCTTACTCTGCATTTTGGGATTTCCCTCGCTCTTCCTATATGTTTTCAGGAAGCTGCCACTTAAACAAAAAGTCTGTGGACTTCGTGGTTTGATAGAAGAATCTGGTTTAAATTGTAAGCTTATATGAAATGGGTTTTGTGTTATTTGTATGCTTAGGAGTGAAAAAACCCACTTATGTCCAGTGATGGTAGAACTATAGATTTGCCAATAGATGGAAATGGCAGCTGTTCTTTGTTACATACTGTACAGATTTATTTATTTAGCATATGCATATCATGCGTGGACTAGAATTATATATTAACTTTTCACCTAGATTGGTAAAACACAATAAAATATAAATGTTAAAAAGATCTGTGTTGAAATATCAATGTCTAGGCCTCTAACCATTGAAGCATAGCATTGTTTATATTAAAAAAAATCAGATACTGGATCGACGTATTCCCTCAGCGTATGGTCACGATGTGATCTACAATTTGATGTGGGATACCACAGTCATACTGAGGGGAGGATACTGTGCCCCATTTATACAGAGAGTTCTCTCCTTGATTAGCTTCAATCCATTGCTTCTTGTCCTGCCTTCAGGTGCTTTGGAGACCCCCCTCTTCTTTGGGGCAATCAGATATTGGAAGACTGCTATGATGTCATCCCTAGTCCTTCTTTTCATTAAACTAGACATACCCGATATAACCGTTCTTCGTATATTTTAGCCTCCAGTCTCCTAATCATCTGATATTCTGGGATTATAGAGTTTGAATATAGTGTGTAGTACACGGGGCTCCAACCTTGGCAACTTTACGACTTGTGGACTTCAATTCCCAGAATTCTCCTGAGGAATTCTGGGAGTTGAAGTCCACAAATCCTAAAGTTGCCAAGGTTGGAGACCCCTGCTGTTTTTGTTGTTGTTGTCAGTTGCTAAGTCGTGTCCCACCCATCGCGACCCCATGGACAACATTCCTCCAGGCCTTCCTGCCCTCTACCATCTTCTGGAGTCATTTAAGCTCACACCTACTGCTTCAGTGACTCCCTCCAGCCACCTCATTCTCTGGTGTAATACCCCTGGTGTAGTACACAACAATTCCAGCTTTGGAGAAACTGAATGAAGTTCAGTACTGTACGGGTTTTTGTTTTTTGTTTTTGCTCCAAACAAAAAAACAACAACAACACCATTTCAGACATACTCTGTTGAATGAATTTAAATTAATCTCACCAGGAATTGGGCTTTTAAAAGCAGTTGTGATTGAGCTACCAGCAGTGAAAGCACTGCTTGAGAACGTTCGCCTGGTTTTCTGAAAACCAGTATGTTTGTATAAGTTATTGCAATTATGTTCAGTCAGAAGAAGGGCAAGCTCAATCAAGTCAGTCACGGATGTTGTTGTTCCAGGCTCTAATTCTGGGGTCTAGTTACCAACCAAACAACTCCACCTCTGTTCTTGTGGCTTGTGATGTCATTGGGACCCTTTGATGGAAATGTACGCTTCATTTGTTGTTCTCCTGCAGTAATTTAGGAGATTTTATTACATCATTCATTACCATAACGAAAGGGAGAAGTGTAGCTTAATTTCTTAAAAGAAATTCTCTTGATTTTTATCTGCTCCCTCTTTCCCTAATATTAATTTAGCATTCATCGCCTGGCAAACTGGAATTAGATATTAACTGCACAGCTGATAATTGCTTTTCCTTCCCTCCACCTCTCCGCTAGCCGAATTCAGAATTATGGGAAATTTTTTATTGCAGAAATCTAATTGTTTATTCATAGTCACATTCATAGAATCGTAGAGTTGGAGGGGACCTCCCGGGTCATCGAGTCCAACCCCCTGCTCGAAGCAGGATTCCCTAAACCATCCCAGACAGATGGCCGTCCAGTCTCTGCTTGAAGACCTCCATCGAAGGGGAGCTCACCACCTCCTGTGGCAACCTGTTCCACTGGTTGATCACCCTTACTGTTAGAAATTTTTTTCTAACCTCCAATCTGAATCTTTTCCCCTGCAGTTTCATCCCATTGTTTCTAGTCCTTCCTTGGGCAAGTGAGAACAGGGCTGATCCCTCTGCTCTGTGACAGCCCTTCAGGTATTTGTAGACAGCTATCATGTCTCCTCTCAGTCTTCTTTTCTGTAGACTAAACATTCCCAATTCCTTTAACCGTTCCTCATAGGACATGGTTTGTAGACCGTTCACCATCTTGGTAGCTCTCCTTTGAACCTGCTCCAGTTTGTCAGTGTCTTCCTTGAACTGGGGTGACCAGAACTGGACACAGTACTCCAGGTGAGGTCGGACCAAGGTAGAGTAGAGGGGAATTCGTTCACTCTACTTCTCATTACCTTCTGCTATGACGTGAACATGAGTTATGGTGCTACATTAAAGAACACTGGGTGTTTCTGTCACTATTCCTGTTATTTTTAAGGACGGAAATTCAGCCTGCAGTCCTTGGTTGATTTACATGCAGTATACAGTATTTCCTGCTAATAGCTTAGAGTACAATCTCTTTCATATGTCATGCTATATTTTCCTTTCTTAATCATTTTTGATATGACAGCAGTTATTAATCCCAAAGAAAGTGATATTCAGATATGACCACAAACCTAGGCTGCTTCTGTATTCCTTTGTTACTGACGACAATACAATTAATGGAGTATTTGCAGATGGACGGATAAGAGCAATTCTCTATTTATTTTAGGTTTTGTCCTTTGGTGGTTGGGGTTTTTTTTGGGGGGGGGAGCGACTTCCTTGACAAATTGACCTATTTTTAACTTTAGTTTGATCCTTAACAATTTGTGACCAGATCAAGATCCCTGAAAGACATATGGATATAAATTTACACCTTCTTGCCATACAATAGGTTCACTAACCTGTTGGCAGTAATTTTTAAAAAGTTAAAATGTTTTTTTAACGATGCAGCTATATACTTAATGTATATAAGTACTTTATATACAGTAAGTATATATAAAGCACTCTGAGGGGTTAAGCAGCTTCCTAGGTATGAATATGGATTGATTTGTAGAACACTTCATAGCATACTGTGATGATCCTGGTATCATTTTAGGTCTTGAATTTCTAGCATTTTCTAGGAAACTCTCTGAACTAGATCCTGCTCCTTGCAATGCTGCAGCAATTTCATTAGAAGGGTAGGGAATGCATGCACAGGGCAGCTCCTCAAACTTCCATACAAAATGTCCCAGGAGCCATCAGTTCTGCTCAGGGGGTTTTCCATTAAAATATTAGTAACATTTATTCATTTACTTATATCCCACCTCTATTATTATTATTTTTTTTACAAATAACACACTTTCCTCCTCCTATTTCCTCCTATAACAATAACCCTGTAAAATGGGTTAGGCCAGGGGTAAGCAACCTTGGCTCTTTTATGACTTGTGGACTTCAACTCCCAGAATTCCTGAGCCAGCATGGCTCAGCTTGGAAACCTCTCCCTTTCCTCTCAGCATGGCTGGTTCAGGAATTCTGGGAGCTGAAGTCCACAGTCATAAAAGAGCCAAGGTTGCCTACCCCTGGGTTAAGTAGAGAGAGAGTGATAGGCCCAAGGTTAGCCAGCTGGCTTTGTGCCTAAGGTAGGACTAGAACTCCTTTTAAGCTTGGTCCCTTAACCACTACACCAGGGGTTTTCAAACTTGGCCCTTTTATGACTTGTGGACTTCAACTCTCAGAATTCCTCAGCCAGGCACGCTGGCTGAGGAATTCTGGGAGTTGAAATCCACAAGTCATCAGGGGGCCACATTTGAAGACCCCTGTACTACACCAAACTGGCTCTCATTAGTAAAATGAATGGTTTTTGCCCCCATTCCTTCTGTATTTATACCAATATGTTACTCCTTCTCTCCTTAGAAACATAATAATAATTCTTAGAAACATAACTTTTTATCCACTTGTAAGAATCCTCCACGAACATGGCTCAGTACGGTGGCTTTTTGCATCACCCATCAGTACAATTAGACATGCTTTATTGTGCATGTCTAACTACTGAAAGGTAAAAGAAGATTTTCGGTGTGGTGCTTGAGAGTTGCAAAGGAACATAACCATATGAGCCAACTTCACTTATTGTAAACTTCTGAGTTCTTCTGCCATGCTGAGATCCTGCTAAATTTTTCTTATTCCGTAAGGTAAAAGAAGATTTTCGGTGTGGTGCTTGAGAGTTGCAAAGGAACATAACCATATGAGCCAACTTCACTTATTGTAAACTTCTGAGTTCTTCTGCCATGCTGAGATCCTGCTAAATTTTTCTTATTCCGTTCTTTTTGGGTGGAGTCAGCGTTGGTATTTTGGTATTTTGATTTCCTTGATGACCTTTTACTTTGATTTGCAAATATAGAAGCTCAGAGTAGATTGTGCATAATCTATGTTCTTTAGAAATTCAGTTGAAAAAGGTTTACTCATGAGACTGGGAAGATTTGAAATCCAAGGACATATTTCAGTAGTGTTTTTTTTTTATTCTGTGAATGTGTTTTTGACAGATTGTCAAATGCATAAATAGAGAATTAACTGTGTCTCTTGATTTTTGTTTTTAGTAACATTTAGCTTTCCTGACAAGAGTTAAATGCACATTTAATTTAGTTGGTTCTCATATTGTAGTATATACAATAAAAGGAGGAAGTGCAGTTTATCAGTATCAATGAGAACTGAGTTATTGTAGACCAGGGGTCTTCAAGCTTGGCCCTTTTATGACTTGTGGACTTCAACTCCCAGAATTCCTCAGCCAGCATGCCTGGCTGAGGAATTCTGGGAGTTGAAGTCCACATGTCATAAAAGGGCCAAGTTTGAAGACCCCTGTTGTAGACCACCTTAAAAAGCCTGGCAAAATCCATTCCTTCCCTAGCTGGAAATCACTGGAAAATATTAATCTCTTTTCCTTGTAACTTGCAATAATTAAAAGTAATATTCTCATAAATGGTGAGAATATGTTTGTATGTTTTTCTGAAAATTGTGTTGAGCAGTTGATGTTGTGGAAATGGATTCAAATTAAATATTCAGGTTTATAAGAATGGAACAATAAGAAAATTATGTCTCATGGGCCTATTGATGCCATATATGCTTAGTTCGTAAAACAACCCAAACTGAGTCAGAAACTATTCCTAAACTATTTTTAACTGTAACATAAAAATCCACACATTTCTTTCATAGTTCTGGATTTTATGCATCCACCATTTGAAATATTTTTATTCTTCCCTAAGTATTTAATCTGAAACTGGTTGATAGATAATTTTTTGTTATTGAGTGTATTTGGTAGCTGAAATGCTGCTTTGAGTTTCGTTTTGGAAGGAAAAATAGAACGCAAGCATTGAGATGAAATGCAAATGTATACAGCCCTCAGTGTTATATATGGTATATTTTACTTTCAGGTAGGATTACAATGAAAATCATTTACCATGCATAGATCTAAAGCTTGCTCTATTTCCAGAGTGCTTATTGCTTGGACCTCTTGATCTGTGCCCTTAAGGTGTAGTTTGAAAAATGAACTTGCACTTGAGGGCAGCCAAAAGCAACAGCAAAGCTTTTTTTTGTCATTCTGTGGTTATCTGTTCTGTTTGTCTTTATCTGGATCAAGAGAGGTAAACATATCAGCTTTAAGAATTGTCAAGTAGAATTGTATTCATAAAATATTGATTTAGTACTTAAACCTGTATGTTTATGTAAGGTTAGCGAACCATAAAATCTAGGGATTTATTCAGATGTTTGCTTCTCCCTCCCTTCTCTAATGACAGGTGTTCTCCATTTTGGCTCAGTTGCGTTCTTTAATTGCCAGTTCTAATAATTTCACTGTGATCAGACAACATTGCTTTAACAAGAATCTACATAATCTCTTGTTTAATATCATGTATTAGTCATCCTTTTGATCTTATCTCTCTGCCGCTCACTTGGGGCTTGTTGGCAGATATGTTCAAGAGTATCTTAACAGCTGTGGTGGTGTAGGTGTAGTGTAGCTTGGCTGAGAGCCCAACCTATGCTTGACAAATTGTTTTATTCCTTTCCCATAAAACATGTGAATTCAGGATGCCGAGCAATCATTGATTCCTATTAAATTACTTTGGGCCTGAAAAGCGATGACAAATATTTACCAGGGTGCATTATATTTCAGAAAGCTTAGGACTCACATTTGACATATTCCTTTATCAACACTCATCTAATCTTCAGGTGTCAGTCCATGGAGTGAAAAATAATTTATACTGTACACAGTACCTAAGCTTAATTAAGCTACTGAGATATAATAACAATCTCAATGATCTCAGAAGAGACCAAACTTAGTAGGGCTAACAAAATTCCATCCTTTTCCAGCATTGGTGTTTCATTAAAGCAATATAATTTCTCTATATCCCCCCCAAAAAAACTCCCACATTGTGCTATTTTGCCTCATCTATAAGGGGAAAGCATGTCAATTGGTCACTTCATGGGGAGTGGGTTTTCTTTTGATGACTAGACCAGCAGCTTCATTTCTGGCAAGTTGTTGCCAGAAGATAATCTCCAAAACTTTGAACTGGGCTAGCAATTGTAGAGGGGTTTCAAAATAAGTCTCACTGTACTCTGATGAGATTGGCCTGTCAGAAATTTGCATGCTCATTTTGGACAAGCTGGAGTCTCTAGACATGGGAACCCCATGTAGAGAATGTCACAGCAGTCCAAGAAATCATTGGCTACTGTTATCAAGGCATCTTGGGCCAAGGATTGTTACAACTCTGTTAGACCGCTCTGATGTGCTCTACATTAGAGCACATTACCTTTGGAGTTGACCTGGAAGCTACAGCAGGTACAAAATGAAGCAGGTAGGACTGGAATATAGCAAGTAACTGAACTGGATCTGGTGGTCCCATCATCAAAAGAGGACCTGTTGCAGATTCTCTTTCCTCTTGAGATTCTTGAGATATGGAACAGGTGGAATGCCTTCTCAAAGGTGGCCCCTGGTTTGTGAAATACCATCCTAGAGCAGACATGTCAAACTCGTGACATCACGTGACGTCATGCAAGATATCAGGATGGTTTTGCCATTGTTGGCAATGGGGTGGGCGCAGCTTCCGCGTGACACATCCGGCCCGCGGGCTGGCAGTTTGACACCCCTGTCCTAGCGGTACTCCTGACCCCACTTTTGCTGGCCTCTCATAAGCAGATAAAATCAGTCTTTCACCCACATCTCATTTGATTCTTAGTTTGGTTTGTCTCTTTTTATGAGTGCCTATGATGCCCATTGTTGATTTTTTTTGCAATGAGATTTTGGTTTGCATACTGTTTTTATTTTTAATTTTGTGTGGTTTGCTCTCACACTTCTTCCCTCAAAAGTGTGCTTGTAGTGGAGTGGGCTATAAATATTGCAGAATAAGTATTTGTATACCACTTGTTCCAAATGGACTCTAAATGATTCATAGGAACATATATAAAATCCACTAAGCCATTAAAACCAATTGCCCCAGATCTATTACCGTTCCACGCAGCTTCCCAATTAATCCAAACAAAACTAACAAATAACCGTGTAAAAATTGCATAGCATTTTCTGATGGCTGTAACAAAACCAGACGTAGAACTTTGTATGGAGGCTGCTTAAACTACACAGACTAGCTGGATTTTAGCCAGTTTTATTCCTTTCCAGAATCTTGAGCTGGGAAGTTGAGAATCCAAGGGCCGATTGAGATTTCCTCCTCCTAATGACTTTATTTCTTTATTTTTCAAAGGTCCATAAAAATGGAAATGTTGCTGTTGGGGTTTTTTGGGCGGAACCCAAGTGCTTTATTATTTAATTTCCTGTAAATATTGCATGCCTCGGCATGAAGCATATGAGAGACCGTGGCCAGAAGTATGTTTTGTAGTAGATTGAAACAAATGTTAAGGCTGAACTGATGGGATGGTAAAGCAAATTTAAAGGGATTATGTACCTAGGGAGATTATTTCTTTTAGTTTCAGTCTGACATTTCCTATCTGTTTTATATTTTGAATTTGTTTTCACTTGCAAACCATGTTTGTAATCTCAGGGGGCGTCACAGATGGAAATAAATAAAGCCAATCCTGTTGAGTTCAATGGAATCTCTGTACAAACAACTTAGGCAGAATTGTGTCAGTCTATCCTTATATCTATTACTAACAGAATAACAGTGTTGGAAGGGACCTTGGAGGTCTTGTAGTCCAACCCTCTGGTCAAGCAGGAGACCCTCTACCATCCAGACAAGTGGCTGTCCAATCTCTTCTTAAAAGCCTCCAGTGATCAAGCATCCACAACTTCTGAAGGCAAGCTATTCCACTGATTAATCGTCCTCACAGTCAGAAAATTTCTCCTTAGTTCTAGATTGCTTCTCTCCTTGATTACAAGTTGATAGATCAGAGGTATGCTGTAGATGTAGCATACCTTGATTTCTGTAATGCAGTGTAGTCTCCCAGTTTTGGACAAAATAAATTAAAAAATCCAATAGATTTGCAACTCATTGAACCAATCACTGAAAGAGCCCTTGTAAATTGTTCTTCACCTAAAAGATACCATGGAAAGAGTACATCATTTGCAGATGACAGCAAGTTAGGAAGATTGGTTAATAACTTTTAGAAGATAAAACCATTACTCACAGTGACCTTGACAAGGTTTAAACATTGGGCTAAATCCAGCAGAATGATGTTTAATGGCAACAAATACAGTACTCAGTCTTGCACCTAGGTCGGAAAAAAATCAAATACATAACTACAGAATTGGTGAGACCTAGCTGATGGCAATGCTTGTGAGAAGTATCTGGACTATCTTCTGAACATGGGTGAAAAATGTGATGTATCAGCTAAAACAGTGGTGGCGAACCTATGGCACGGGTGCCAGAGGCGGCACACAGAGCCCTCTCTGTGGGCACGCGTGCCGTCGCCCCGTCCTAGGCCTTCAACTGGGTTTTATAAAACCTTTTCGCTTTAGGCCTCCGCCGTCGTGTGCAAAAAAAAAAAAAAAAAAAAGGTTCAATCAGTCAATTTCAAATTCTTGCGGAAAAAAAATCTTGCAAAGTTGGAATTGATTGATTGAACATTTTAGTCCCATCCAGTCTGCTGTTACCACCGCAGCCACGGCCATCCAATGGGTCACACCCATCCAATGGGCCACACCCACCTGGTACCCGATGATGCATAAGTGGGTTTTGGGTTGCAGTTTGGGCACTCGGTGTCTAAAAGATTCGCCATCACTGTGCTAAAAAGTCCACTGCAATCTTGGGCTGCATATAAGAATCATTTTTTCCGGCTAATGTGAGGAAACGGATATCTAAAAGGTTCGTCATAGGCAAGAGGAGGTGGACCTGTTCTCTAACAGCAGGATAAGGACCAGTGGGTTGGAATTAAAAGAAAGAAGATATAGGTAGGTAAAGAAGATAATTGTTAGGTAGAATTTTCTGAAGTCAGAACTGCTAAGCACTGCTTAGAACAGTGGTGGATTTTCACATAGGAGGTTTTCAACTTGGGACTGGCTAGCTTCCAATTCTTACTTCGTATTTCTAATTTAGTCTGGGTTTCACAACAAAATTCCCTTAGCCGGTATTTTTGTCTTCCAACTTCTTGCAGTTTTTAAAAAGAAATTAAGCAATTTTAGAAATGTTCAGCTGAAGGTCAAGCTAGCTTTCATGCAAAGGTCAAGAAGCTGCAGCGAATTGTCTCTTGAGTATCTCCTTTCCCTCAGCATGCTACGGAACAGTATGAGAAATTCTGGACAGCAGCCTGACTGTTGATCTTAAGAAGTCCAAAGAAGCTTCACAATTCTTACAGGGCAAGTGCTTGCTAACTATTGGCAACAGACACACACAAAACATTTGATATAATTCTGCAGCACCAAAAGAGCTTCCTGATAAGCTGAGAAGATGCTAAAGGGAAAAATACTCAAGAATTTTGACTTGCGTGCAAATATGTTTCACAAGGGTATTTCTTTTCAGCCCTTTGAAAGTGAAGCTGAATGAATTTTGAAACCAAGTCCTGAATGCAAAGTACCTCCCTGTCCTTTTTATACTATCCAGAGAACAGCAGCAAAAACACCAACAAATTGGGAATCAAGTTTAGTATTTCGTTAGCCAAATTTCAAAGCTGCTCAACTCCTTGAAGACCCTGGGAAACAATATATTTAAAAAGAGATCCTGGCCAAGCCAGGAGAATAATCATAAACCAGACATAATTAAATGTGGCTTCAAAACCACCACGTCTCAAAGCTGGGAGAACAATCAGTTTTTTACCCAAAGGTGCTTTTTCAAAAGGCAACTGGACTTTGTTTTTCCTTGAAGCTGTTTCGCTTCTCATCCAAGAAGCTTCGTCTTTGAACTTAAGAAGCTTCTTGGATGAGAGAAGCAAAATATCTTCAAGGAAAAACAAAATCCAGTTGCCTTTTGAAAAAAATATCTTTGGGACAACCATAACCTGGGTGACTGAGAATCTCTATAAACAATCAGGTTTTTAGTGAGTTTCCTGAATGTCAGGGAGGTGGAATCTACATGAACCTCTGGTGGGGGGAATACTGTTCCATAGGATAGGTACTGCGACTGAGTAACCATGTCTCTTGTCTCTTATAAAATGACATTTTTAAACAATGGAACTGGAGGTCATTCACTTTGTTAGATCAGGGCTTTTCAACCTTTTCACCCATTGTACCACTTTTAGGATATGGCAACATCCAAGTACCACCAGTTGCCTAGCAAGGTGTTAAAAACTTGATGAACAAAAAAAAAAAAACCCAAAAGGAAAAAGTGATAAAGTACAGGTGTTCCTCGACTTACAACAGTTCGCTTAGTGACTGTTCGAAGTTACAATGGCACTGAAAAAAGTGCCCCCCCAAGCCACAGCCGAGCAAGACACCTGCCTGCCCCCCGGCCGCGCTCTTCCTCCTGTCCGAGGTTTTCATTGTTGTGAGCATTTCTGTTGAGGATTGGCAGTGGGGTTGGGGTGGGGGGTGTTTGGTTTTTATTCCTCCCGTCTGCTGGGTGGTTGCAGCAGGTTTTGGTCACTTCGCATGACCCTGGGACACTGTGACTGTCATAAATATGAATCAGTTGCCAAGCATCTGAATGTAAATCATAAGACCCTGGAGATGCTGCAACATTCCAGCTGATTGGCATTTCTTCTGGGCTTAGCAGAAGCGCTAGGATCAGCACCGAGCTCCAGCTGGACCCTGGTGCTGATCCTGGCGCTTCTGCTGAGCCCCGACAGCCCTGCAGCTCCAGCCAACTCTCACTCAGGCTTGTGCGGTGCTGCCACCGGTTCAGTTCATTCCCCTCCCCCGCTACCACTTTTCTAGGATGGTCGCGTACCACCTGCCAGGTGCCAATGTACCACAGGTGGTACCTGTACCACTGGTTGAAAAGCCCTGTGTTAGATCATACCAGCCTGGCATTAAAAAAAATATCTCAATAAAGGCAGACCTGATTGCCTTCCAAATATGTGGACATTGGTCTCCAGAATTCTCAGCAAAGTTCATTCTGGTTATGGAGTTCTGTAAAGTGAATTCCACAGATGTAGAGAAGGAGTCTCCAACCTTGGCAACTTTTAAGACTTGTCGACCTCAACTCCTGTCTGGCTGAAGAATTCTGGGAGTTGAGGTCCACAAGTCTTAAAGTGGCCAAGGTTGGAGACCCCTGATGTAGAGGGTGTTGAGACTGGGAGACAGTGAATTAGGTCCTCCCAGTGTGGCCCTGATGAGGATTAGGTAGTTTCTCTACTACTTAGGTCAGGGGTAGGCAACCTTGGCTCTTTTATGACTCATGGACTTCAACTCCCAGAATTCCTGAGCCAGCATAGGTCTATCCCCAAATCATTGCATTCCAGATGATGGACCTTATAGTTTGATACAGAGGAGCTTAGATGTTTTGGCTTTCAGAACACATATTGTCCTTTGGTCTTTTCTTCTGACATTATTGTGACATCCTGACTCAAAAATGTGACCTTTCTAGTGAGAAACAGGGAAGACCAATGCTTATAATGGGAATAATGTCCCAGAGGAACTGCAGTTGTTTTTGGCAAAATCTGTAGACATCCTATTTTCCATTTTGGTGCCTGGTGGGAAAACATGTCTAAAGTAAGTAATTTTAGGAAGAGGGGTTAGGGCACAGATGTCAAACTCGCTGCGTCACATGCATTGGCGGAGCTGGGGTGGGTGTGGCCTCCGTATGACGCAACCGGCCCGCGGGCTGGCAATTGGACACCCCTGGGTTAGGGTAATCAAATAGAAAATTGTACTTTGGAATCTTTACTACAAAGATCTCAAACTATGTGAAAGTATTATCCACACGTAAAACCAGGCATACTCTTTGGGAACAGGTGGTCTCCAATAATTCTGAACCTCAATACTTTTTTCAAATGGTTGAAGCAAAGAGGATTTATTATTAATGCTTTTTCATAGTGCAGATCTTACAGTGCAGATCTTAAAATTTCTTTGCTGATTTCTTCCCTGCTTTTTATCTCCTACTTTACCTTTTAAACAGGAGCTGTATGGGTACACTCCTGGTTTTCCCCTGATTTTGTTACTTGATTATAGGAGAAAATAAGCATTTCTACATTGGTTGTGCTTATAGAATATTGGGTAGACGATCTCTTTCTTCCTGCTTGTCACTTTTCATATCCAGCTCGGATGTTGGTCTGGGCCTGTCAGTGATCAGCAAAGCAGCTGTTCAGAGATAAACCCAGAGCAGCTGCATAATAATATGTGGAGAGGGAAGAAATTAAAAAATAGCTCCAATAGCCTCCTGCTCCCAGAAACGTTACAAGTGTTCAACTTCCTTCCTGTTAGATTTTTTTTAAAGTGCAATTAAAATGAAATTGTTATTATGAGCACTTGATAGTTAGCTCTTACCGATAATTATCAAAATTACTTGCCTAAATTTGTAGAAGCTATGGAAAAGCTTGTTATTGAAGAGTGCAACATACTTTCAATTGGATTTAATGCAGGGGTTCTCAACCTTGGCAACTTTAAGACTTGTGGACTTCAACTCCCAGAATTCCTCAGCCAGCTTTGCTGGCTGAGGAATTCTGGGAGTTGAAGTCCACAAGTCTTAAAGTTGCCAAGGTTGAGAACCCCTGATTTAATGTGTCTGTGCAGAACTGTAAACACTTGGTTTTGTTTATTGTATTGTAAATATTGGAATGATTATCCCCAGGAGAATATCTTTATTCATTATTTTAAATATTTAAAATAGTCCCAGATTAATATTGATATAACTAGCTGAAAAGTAATGAATTTATGGAGAAGATTAAATAGTGTTAAAATGTATATACTAAGAGGGATTCATCAATGACTTACATGAGGGAATAGAAGGGGAACTCATCAGATTTGCAGATGACACTAAACTGGCAGGAATAGCCAACACTCCAGAAGACAATTCACAACTTCTGGAGACAGGTTGTTCCACTGATTAATTGTTCTCACTGTCAGAAAATTTCTTCTTAATTCTAGGTTGCTTCTCTCCTTGATTAGTTTCCATCTGTTGCTTCTTGACCTGCCTTCAGGTGCTTTGGAGAATAGGTTGACCCCCTCTTCTTTGGGGCAACCCCTGAGATATTGGAAGACTGTTATCATGTCACCCTTTGTCCTTCTCTCCATTAAATTAGACCTACCCAATTCCTGCAACTGTTCTTTATATGTTTTAGCCACCAGTCCCCTAATCATCTGTGTTGCTTTTTAATATATTGAACCTATAAAATAAAATTAAAAATCCTTTGTTAAAACTTCATCAGTTTTCATCAATTTTTTAGTTCTGCTTACATGAACAAGCTTGCTTATGTATGAATCATGCAGTATAAGAGCTTTTGCTTGTTTAAGGAACATCTAGTAAAACAATCTAGGAAAAGCTAACTATAAAGATAACTTAAAAGAATGCACCAATAGTTCAAAATTCTTCCATTCTTTCTGTTGGATCGAGCTATTTATACAGCTGGAAGATCTCAAGGTTTCTCTGTAGCAGAGCTCCCATTTTATTAGGTTTCAGACATCAATCAATTATAAATGGGTCATGGCAAGGGGAAAAAAATGAAGTAAAATTCCAGCAGACCGTTGGGTCATTTACAACTTTGGTTGCTGGTGAATACATAGTTATGATTGTATGCGATATAAAACATATTTAAGTTTTTAAGAAGCGTTCTGCTGGCTCAGTCAAATGGCTCCTCTAGTGTAGAAATGTCTTCCAACAATGCATCATCTATCACACTGGTGGTGAACCTGTGGCACAGGTGCCAGAGGTGGCACTCGGAGTCCTCTCTGCAGGCACACGTGCCGTTGCCTCAGCCTCGCCTCCCCCCGTGACCCCCTCCTCTCCAGCAGCCCCCTTGAAGGAGAGTCGCCCCTGAGCGTGGCCCACATAGAGCAGCCAGGACGTGGCAGCCAGGCAGTGTAGACAAGACTCTGCCCTCCCACCCCATCGTGCACAGTTGATGCTGCAGGGCGCGGGCACAGGGCATGACCGCCATAGCGCTGCTGGGCTGCCTGGCCGATCTGCGGCGAGCCCTGGAAGCAGTGAGTGGACCTGCGGGCAGGCGGGGCGGGGGATGGGGCAGAGCGGGGGTGGGGCAGGGGGTAGGGTGGGGCCAGTTTTTGGGCACTCAGTCTCTAAAAGGTTTGCCATCACTGATCTATCAGGTCCTAGGAGAAGCAGGACATAAGTCCAAAAACAATCTCCCATTCAGTTGTTCTCAAGACACATTTGTTTTTAGAATGCATTTTGCTTTGTTTCATGATTACTCGGCTTCTTTATTGTTAAGGCTAACTGAATCCTATCTATATGTTTATATTTGGACATTTTATTAAGGGATTCTGTATATGTAAATAATCAGAGTCTGAGCATTTTTATGTTAGTTTTGTTTATAAAGTTTCGGGGTCTTCATTCTTAGGGGATCAGATGGAAGCAAAATTGTAACTTTCCCACACCGTAATGAGAGATTATATCCTTTTGCTATTGTGTGGCAGTTGTGTGTTGTGTATTTGTGTTGCTAATTCTATAGAAAAACAGATTGGATTTCAGTAAAAAGATGTAACACAACAGAACAATGGAAGGGACCTTGGAGGTCTTCTAGTGCAGGGGTAGTCAACCTTGGCTCTTTTATGACTCGTGGACTTCAACTCCCAGAATTCCTGAGCCAGGATGGGGGAAACTCTGGCCCCCTCATGACTTGTGGACTTCAACTCCCAGAATTCCTGAGCCAGCATGGAGGAACTAAGGCCCCTTCATGACTCATGGACTTCAACTCCCAGAATTCCTGAGCCAGCATGGGGAAAACTTTGGCCCCCTTCATGATTCGGGGACTTCAACTCCCAGAATGCCTGAGCCAGCATGGCTCAGCTTGGAACCTCTCCCTTTCCCCTCAGCATGGCTGACTCAGCAATTCTGGGAGTTGAAGTCCACTAGTCATAAAAGAGCCAAAGTTGCCTACCCCTGGCCTAGTCCAACACCCTGCTCAAGCAAGGAACCCTATACCATTTCAGACAAATGGCTGTCCAGTCTCGTCTTAAAAGTTTTCAGTGATGGAGCACCCACAACTTCTGGAGTCAAGCCATTCCACTGATTAGTTGTTCTCACTGTCAGGAAAGGTTTCCTCTGTCCACTGATGTCTGACTCAAGGGGACAGTGCTCATTTCCATTTCTTAGTGGAGGGAGCCAAAAGACTATTTCCATGGTCATGTGGCCAGCATTATATGCCGAGCATACGGAATGCTGTTACCTTCACCCTGAAGTGGTACCTGTTTATGTACTCGCATTTGCATGCTTTCGAACAGCCAGGTGGGCAGGAGCTGGGACAAGTAATGGGAGCTCACCCCATTGTGCAGCGCTTGGGTCTCAAACCCAGGCTGTCAGCTTTCCAGCAGACCAGCTCAGCGTCTTTAACTGTTGAGCCATCACGCCCCCTTGACAGCAGTATATTCAGCCTTCAACAAATATGCACAGTGGAGGCCTAAGGATAAGAAAGCCTTGATTTTGATGAGGAAAACATTTTGCAAGGGAAGTCACCTTACATCAGTAACAGAAAATGATGCAAATTAGTTTGGAAGAGTCAGGATTCTGAATGGCATTTACAGGTTTTCGTTAACTTATTATTATTTATCTGAAAATAGATAAGATCTTATTGGTCAGCTTTTCCTTTATTTATGCTATCACGATTGCGTTCTTGTGCCGCTCCCGTCTTTCCTGCTCAATGGACATTTGAGGGATGCTTCTAATTCTAATTTTTCTCGTTGCTATTGTTGCTGTAAAGACTATTTATTAAATTTGTATATTTCCACCTCCCAATGACTTAGATCATGTAGGTAATAATAAAGAAAGACCCAGACACAGTCACGTTACTTAGAAGGTGGATTAAAAACATGACCACGGACAGCTCAGATTAAGATTATTTACCCACATCTATTTTTCTGGGAACAGCTAGCTATAAGAGGATGTTGTCTCAGCAGAAGCCAACTGAAACATTATGTATGCTGATATTCCATTCCCTGGAAGAGCATTCTGGATAATGAAACAAGTACATGTTTTCGTACAGATTTCAGATTTATTTTTTTTTGGAGAAGAAAGCTGCCCAGAGACATATCCACTAAAGGATATATCTACTTTATCATACATAATTTTGCATATTTTCTTATGTTCCAAATTTCAATACAAGTTGATGCATTTTACTAATTACATGTTTGTCATTTGTGTACAATTCTGTTATATAAAAATAGAGTATAAATTAAAGACGGAGGAAAAGATTCCTGTGTTTTAAAATGGAACACATTTGTTGAGCCGCGCTATGCCTCCATATTCTTTCAGACTGCCATGTATAACACAAGGGAGAAGACGGTTAGGATTTAACTTTGTAGAGAAATCTAGAAAGCCTGATTTCTATCATGGTATGTGGCCCAGTATAAGTCAGACCCCTCTTCTATTTTTCCAGACTCTGGAGGAAAGCTTTCCAATTCTCTCCATCATTTAATGCAGCGGTTCTCAACCTTTTTCAGGCCGGGACCACGACCTGCGCCGCACATGCGCGGCGCGACCACGACCTGCACCGCGCATGCGCGGCCCTACGGCCCGCATCGCGCGTGCGCGACAGCTGCCCCCTGCGCCGGCCGAGGGGAAAAAGGGAAAAAAATGGTGGACTGCGTTGTTTGGCGACCCCCGTGAAATGGTCGTTCGACCCCAAATGGGGTCGCGACCCACAGGTTGAGAACCGCTGATTTAATGCAACTATATGATTATCCCCGTTTACCATCCTTTTACATTCTGCAGTCTTAAAGCTGCCCCTCTGGCCCTGGAACATTTATGGTGATGTTCTTTTTCTAAATGTGAATAATGATGTTTTCCCAAGAAGGCCGGTGGAACTAAAAAAAAAAAAAAATAAGAACAACAGAAATATTTTTAAATCACATGTGCTGAATATATTTAGAAGTTAAGGGGCCTGTTTAAAAGTAATAGAGGAAGAGACTGGTTGCAGAAATAAAGGCAACAGGAAATAACAGGACAATGTGGAGGAAATAGATTTCTCCCCCTACCTTCTCTCGTAATGCCAGAACAGGGGAGTCATTCAGTGAAATTAATTAGCACTTGATTAAGGGCAGTAAGAAAAACACACTTTTGAAAGGATCTGATGACCCTTTTGCCCCTGTTAAAAATATTTCAGATGTGCTTGTCTAGTTATAGTACAATACAGCCTGCTGGACAAGGTAGGCTGTTGGCAAAATCTGGGAGATTCCTATATTTTTAAAATACTTAAAGATAGGAATTCTAACATGTAATCGACCTGGTTCTACAATAGAATTTTATAGAGTCCAGATGGTGCTGTTTTTATTTGTGTGATTTTATTTGCGTTTTTCTATAGCTTTTCTTTCTGCAGGAACAAAACAGGTCTTAATAACTGCAAAATTTGCTTTTGATTATATCATACAACCTGGGAATACTTTTGTTACTGTTGTAAGTAAGCGACAACTAATTCCAATCTTAGGCTTGGAATTTGAATATGGGTAAGGAAATCATGGAATCATAAAAAAGTTGGAAGGGAACCTGAAGGCCAACTAATCTAATTCCTGTTAAATGCAAAAATCAACTACTACGGTGTGCCCAGCAATGGAGATTCAGCCATCTAATTAAAAACTCTGACAAGTAAGAGCCGACTCCATCCATAGGCAGGCTGTTTGATAGATCTTACATAAGGAGATTATATAAGGATATTACATATTAGGAACATATAAGAAATCTACTTTCTTATAATTTAACCCCATAGTTTCTTGTCATGCCTTCTGGACAAGAAGTTGTCCAGTTGTTTCTGGGTGGATAGTAAGGGATAATTATCACTAGTCTAGTGTTAAGCCACCAGGCTAGAACATGGGAGACCATGAGTTCAAGTGTAAGCTTAGCTGTGAAAGCCAATCGGATGACTTTGAGCTAGCCCACGGGTAGGCAACTTTGGCTCTTTTATTCCTCGTGGACTTCAACTCCCAGAATTCCTGAGCCAGCATGGCTCAGCTTGGAAATCTCTCCCTTTCCCCTCAGCGTCGCTGGCTCAGGAATTCTGGGAGTTGAAGTCCACCAGTCATAAAAGAGCCAAGGTTGCCTACCCCTGAGCTAGCCATTCACTCTCAGCCCAACCCAACTCACAGAGCTGTTGTTGTGAGAAAACTAGGAGGAAGAAGGTCTGTTGGATAGGTTTGCTGTTTTCGAGTTATTTGTAAAAATAATAAAAGCAGGATATGAAGAAATAAACAAATAAATAAACAAATAGCAACATTTCCATCACATCCCTGATGTATGTCCCAGGAAAGCAGCACACTTTTCTTAATGGGCCATCCAGTTGTCAGATTGCTGCTTTATTCTTCTCAGCATCTCTAATAATACAGTCCTCTTCAGTGCGGAGGTAAAAAATCTGTTGTTGTACAGTCTGTTGAGGTCTTTTCCTTAAAGCCTGAGACCACAATGGCTGTTGCATTCTCCAGCAGAAATATTGATTAGGATACTCTGAAACTCCAGAGAATGAGAGCTCATCTTGACGGGCTTAGGCCTTTAGTTCATGCTTTATCTATCTCTCCCATACTCTTTTGTTTTTTTTAAATATTTTTCTGGGAAGCTTCGTGATACCATTGACCTTCCATAAGAACTTCACTGGAGAAGAGCCTGATGCTGGGAAAGATTGAGGGCAATAGAAGAAGAGAATGAGGTGGATGGATGGAGTCACTGAAGCAGTAGGCATCAGCTTAAATGGATTCCAGAAGATGGGAGAGGACAGGAAGGCCTGGAGGAACGTTGTCCACGGGGTCGCGATGGGTGGGACACGACTTCGCAACTAACAACAACAACAACAAAGTGTGTTCTGTTTCCGTTCTAGAATTTCTCATTTTTCTTTATTATCTGGGGTGGGTGGGGGAAGGCTTCTCACGTTCTCTTCCAGGAGAATAATCAGCTTTTGTAATTCTGGTCCTCTTAATGCCAGAAAACAAACATGGTACATCTTGTGCAGGTCATGAGAACGGTTTCCTCCATCTCTGTGTCTCTCAGATGGACAACAGACAAACATAATGCCTCTTCCTTTATCACCTCCGCTAAACTTCCTTGAAAGCTCTTCTTTGCTTGGTTGCTTTGAGATCTGGCTTCTGTACATGGCTGCTGAAGTCAGATGGCATCTTTGTGCCTTTTTTGTCCGCGTAAACTTTTCAACACTTAAAAAGGCTTAAGTCAGGGGTCCCCAACCTGTGGGCCATGGCCCACTAGTGGGCCTTGATGTGTTTGCAACCGGGCTGCGGAAACAGTGGGCAATTCCTGCGAGCGCGTGCATGCACACTTCATTTGCGTGACCAGCCGGCGCTTGTGCATGCCGCTCGCACAAATGGAGCTGTGTGCGCACTTGCTGACCGCTTGCACGGAACCATCCTCTCTCCCCCCTCCACCGGTCCGCAAAGCTGAAAAGGTTGGGGAACTCTGGTCTAAGTAACACAATGAGAAATTGCTTCTCTGATTCATCAACTATGATTAAAACTCATAGAGGAAAATAATTTTATTATTTTTTGCTTGTTTCTTCAATTTTTAGTTGATTTTTAATCTTTGGTATAGGTAGTCCTTGACTTACAGCAGTTTGTTTAGTGACCATTTGAACTTAACAATACCACTGAAAAAAGTGACTTACGACCGTTTTTTACACTTATGACCGTTGCTGCACCCCCACAGTCAGGTGATCAAAATTCAGATGATTGGCAACTGACTCACATTTATCACGACTGTAGTGTCCCTCAGGGTCATGGGATCACATTTTGTGAGCTTCTGACAAGCAAAGTCAATGGGGAAGCCAGATTCACTTTAATAACCATGTTGCTAACCATGTTACTAACCGTGTTACTAACCTCACTTAGCAACTGCAGCGAGTCACTTAACAACTGTGGCAAGAAAATGGGGTAAAATTCACTTAACTGTCTTGCTTAGCAACATAAATTTTGGACTCAATTATAGTGGTAAGTTGACTACCTGTATTATGTTATAAATTGCTGGACTTAATGTTCGAAATGGCAAATTTAGATAGCATACTAAAAAGCAGAGACATCACCCTGCCAACAAAAGTACGTATAGTCAAGGCTATGGTTTTCCCAGTTGCAATGTATGGCTGTGAAAGCTGGACCATAAGAAAGGCTGAGCGCCAAAGAATTGAGGCCTTTGAACTATGGTGCTGGAGAATAATTGAGGCCTTTGAACTATGGTGCTGGAGAAGAATTGAGGCCTTTGAACTATAGTGCTGGAGAAGAATTGAGGCCTTTGAACTATGGTGCTGGAGAAGAATTGAGGCCTTTGAACGATGGTGCTGGAGAAGACTACTGCGAGTCCCCTGGATTGCAAGGTGATCAAACCGGTCAGTCCTAGAAGAGATCAACCCCGACTGCTCTTTAGAAGGCCAGATCCTGAAGTTGAAACTCAAGTACTTGGGCCACCTCATGAGAAGGAAGGACTCACTGGAGAAGAGCCTGATGCTGGGAAAGATGGAGGGCAAGAGAAGAAGGGGACGACAGAGAATGAGGTGGCTGGATGGAGTCACTGAAGCAGTAGGCGTGAACTTAAATGGACTCCAGAAGATGGTAGAGGACAGGAAGACCTGGAGGAATGTTGTCCATGGGGCTGTGATGGGTCGGACACGACTTCGCAACTAACAACAACAACAATGTTCAAAATTATGCAAATGCAAGTAGATAAATAGGTAACCTCTTCAGTGGGAAGGTAACAGTGTTTTGTGCCCCTTGGTGTATAGCCATGCTGACCACAGAAAATGTCTTTGGACAACTATGGCTCCCTCAGCAAAGAAATGGAAGTGAGCATTGCCCCCTAGAGTCAGATATGACTGTTCGGGAAAAACCTTTACCTTTAATTAATGTTCAAGCTAAGCGAATGAAAAAATGGCTTTTGAGGGTTGGTAAACATCAAATGTTAAATTTAAAATGTTAATCCTATCAGCAATGGAGAAAGCAAGAAAGAGTTTTTAAAATCTAATCTTTCTTTTTATGGACTATCAAAGTAGCACTAACAATTATAAACACATTTGTTTTAGAACAGCATTAAAAATTAACACAAAGTTAGTTTTGACTTTCAAAAAAGGTGAAGGAGCTTACCCTGAACCCAGTCACATGCTCCCATGTTGGCTGTTAATGATCAAAAAGTGCCTTGTAGCCATTTGAACGGCTGCCAACATCACCCACTGCTGAGATACAATAAAATAAGTAATTGAACTGACATGCTGAAATACAAGTGTGTTAGTGTGCTTGTGCTAATGGGTAGCAATGGAAACACATGAACTTGTTGCAGGGAGTTGCAAGAAGTATTTATATGTGCAACTCAAGTCAGAGAGTGCTCACAATTTGCCACATCTGTAGACTCTTGCTAATTGTTGCTTAATCTACAGTAAATCCAGATGCAGGCTCCAATGCAGTGCATTGATGGATGCAGGTGGATACAAGAATGGAAGCAATAAAAATTTAAAGCTTTTTTAAATTTAATTTCTATTTCTTGCACATTTGTGTTATATAATGATAGGAATTCTCCATTGTATTTTTGATATGTGTGTGTATAGGTAATCATTCACAATCTTGTCTTTGGTATACATTTCTGCTTCATTAATTTTTTTCCATTCTTTCAGTCAATCACATATTTTTGTGCTGCTCCTTCGTGGGTTCTAGATGGCTCATGCCCATAAAACAACAAAATGTACCTAAACTCACAATAATAGGCAATAATTAAACAAAATCATGTTGGCTAATTTAAGGGCTGCCTTCCCACCCCCATCCCCCGAATACCTGGCTATTATTGCAGTCTTCTTTTCCAAGACTTTGCAGAAAAGCATAGTCTTTATTGTAGGAAACACCATTATCTTCATATAGTTTAGCTCAGTTTATATTTCAAGCATGTTCTTCTTTACAATCTGCATGAAGCGCTGGCAAAGACGATGCCATCCTGACACATTGGCCTTGTGCCTTTTATAAATCCTGGTTCAAGAACCCCTAGGGACCTGCCATCACCTCCTTCTCTCACCCCTTTTTATTTTATTTTAATTTTTAATTAAATTATTTATTTATTTTATAAAATATTTTGTTTCAGTTCCTAGCAATTTGGAGGTCTTTTCTGTGCCAGTGCAATAACCACTTCCCATCCCATTTGTTGGCCTTCTGCTCCTTTATTTTAAGACAGATCCAAAGACAAACTTCCTGTCCATCTGTCCATCCAAAAGTCGCCTCAGGTGAGGTGGGCGGCTACATAAATTTGATTAATAAATAAATACTGAGGTGGCCATCTTCATCCTCCTCCTCCTATGGTTTGTATTTTCACTTTTGTGATATTGATATTTATTATTATTTTGTACATTTTTTGTTTGTATTAATTGTTCTTACTGATTCTTGTTTGTCACCCAGAGTATCCTTTGCTGAGATGAGTGGCTATATAAAATTGATTTTATATATATATATATATATATATATATATATATATATATATATATATATATATATATATATATATATATATATATATATATATATATATATATATATATATATATATATATATATATATATATATATATGTTTTCTGAGGTTTTCGCGGGTGTTTGTATGTAGGTCTTTGGTTCTTCGGGTTTTCTCCCACGTAGAATTTGAAGTGTCTTGGCAACGTTTCGATGAAGTCTCATTCATCATCTTCAGGCTGGTGCTTTTGGCTTCTGCTTCTAGGAGCAATGTGTGGTCTAAGCTGTTTTTTCCTTTTAACTGCCAGTGGGGGTTTGAACTGATTGGCTGGGAGCTTGGCTATGTTCTGATTGGTTAGGGGCTTGGCTGTGCTCTGATTGGCTGGGGGGTTGGCTGTGTTCTGATTGGCTGGGGGAGTGTTCTGTTTGGGTGGGGGCTTTGTTGTGCTGGAGAGGTTCAAAGTGGCCAATGTTGCAGCTCTGGTCTGGCTCCTGGTCTGTGGTCTTGCCTCATCATTGGTGTGGGTTTGGGTTTGCTTTTTGCGTGGATGTGTGGAGGTGGCATCCTGTGTGTTTTTGGTGTCAGTCTTTGTGTTAGGAATACGTTTGTCAATAAGGGCGGGTTTCCAAATGGCTGGTAGGCGGGAGGTATCATCTCGTTTGTTCATGCTGTGAGGGCGTTTTTCTATCTCGATGGCTTCTCTGATTATTCTGTTATTAAAATGTTCAGTTTTGGCAATTGTTCTGGTCTTTTTGAAATCAATTTCATGTCCTGTGGCTTTAAGGTGTTGGACCAGGGAAGAAGTTGGTTCCTCTCTTTTGACTGAGTTTTTGTGTTCTTCAATGCGTGCATTTATCCTTCTGTTGGTTTGTCCAATGTATGTAGTGGGGCAAGCAGTACATGGGATTTCATATACTCCTTGATTTTCTAACTCAATTTTGTCTTTAGGGTTTCTTAGGATGGTGGATATTTTTCTGTTTGTGCAGAATGCTGTTTTGACATTATATTTGTGCAGGACTTTGCTGATCTTGTCTGTGGTGCCTTTTATGTATGGGAGGAGGGCTTTGCCGTTTTCTTGTTCTCTGTCATGGATTTTAGTGGGAGTTTCTTTTTGGATTAAGTTGGAAATCTTATTTCTTGGGAATCCGTTGGATGTTAGTACATTAGTGAGAGTGTGTAGTTCGGTTTTTAGGTGTTGTTCGTCAGCTAGGCATTTGGTTCTGGAGATGAGTGTCTTGGCTACGGAGTTGATCTGTGCTGGGTGGTGGTGTGAGCGTGCGTGCAGATAGCGGTTTGTGTGTGTTTTCTTCTGGTAGATGGTGTGTCCTAGGGAGCCATTGGATTTCTTGTAGACTAAGACATCCAGGAAGGGAAGTTGGTTATTAGCTTCTGTTTCCATGGTGAACTGTATTTTGGGGTGTAGGCTGTTGAGGTGTGTAAGGAAGTTGTCCAGTTTTCCTTTCCCATGTGGCCAGATTACGAAGGTGTCATCTACGTATCTGAGCCAGAGTTTGGGTTTGTGATCAGATTTTTCTAGAGCTTGGGTTTCAAAGTGTTCCATGTAGAGGTTTGCAATGACAGGTGAGAGAGGTGATCCCATGGGTGCTCCTTCTATTTGTTTGTATTTTTGTCCGTTATAGATGAAGTATGTGTTGGATAGACAGTGGTTGGTCAGATCTAGGATGTGTTTGGGGGGGTTATATTTGTTTTGGATAGCTGTTAAGGCTTCTTTGATTGGCACTTGGGTGAAGAGGGATATGACATTGAAGCTCACGAGTAGGTCGCTGGGCTGTAAGTTTTGTTTCTTTATGATCTCTATGAACTGGAATGAGTTTGTTACTTGTGAGGTGATGGATTCTGCATAGGGCTGTAGTTGTTTGGTGAGAAATTTATATATATATATATATAATTTTAGATTGCTAACAAAGAATAAAGGGAGAACTGGAATAGCTATTTCAAGTTTCTTAACTCTCATCAGCCAGACTTACCCTTCTGAGATTCGAACCTGGGCTGTATGCATGTTAGGCAGTTGTATTAACCTCTAGGCCACAGGCTCTTTCTCACTTTGTCAGCTGTATCAGGGAGGGAAGAGATCTATATTGAGTGTTTCTTTTTTAATTGCACCCTGTCAGCCCAAATATGGGAGAAAGAAATCTTTTTGGGTGACACCAGACCTACACTCACAAAAACCACACAGGATGTCACCACCACACATCCAGGCAAAAAGCAAACCCAAACCCACACTGATGAGGAGGCACGACCACAAACCAGAAGCCAGACCACAGCTGCATCATTAGCCACCTTAAACCCCTCCAATCCATACACGAAGCAAACTGACACCCATCATGAAGATGGGGCACGACCACGAACGCGGGGCCAGGCAGCTGTGCAGTTCACCATCTCTAATCCCCTTGTAACACTGACTAACCTGAGCACAACAAAGCCCCCACCCAAACAGAACACTCCCCCATCCAATCAGAGCACAGCCAACCCCCCATCCAATCAGAGCACAGCCAAGCCCCTAACCAATCAGAACACACCTCCACCCAATCAGAACACAGCCGAGCTCCCAGCCAATCAGTTCAAACCCCCACTGGCAGTTAAAAGGAAGAAACAGCTAAAATCTCACATTGCTCCTAGAATCAGAAGCCGAAAGCACCAGCCTGAAGATGACGAATGAGACTTCGTCGAAATGTCGCCAAGACACTTCAAATTCTACGTGGGAGAAAACCCGAAGAACCAAAGACCTACCTACAAACACCCGCGAAAACCTCAGAAAACATATATATATATATAAATCTTCACATTGGCCTACATCAGGGGTAGGCAACCTTGGCTCTTTTATGACTTGTAGACTTCAACTTCCAGAATTCCTGAGCCAGCATGGCTAGCTCAGGAATTCTGGGAGTTGAAGTCCACAAGTCATAAAAGAGCCAAGGTTGCTTACCCCTGCCTACATGTTTAGCAAAGCTGGGATAGGTGGATTTTGTCATGGTCAATCAAAGAAACAAGACCAACATTTTAATTTACAGGACAAAAAACAAAGCAAAACCCGGCAACCCCAACCCCTGTTCTTTGTAACATCGTTATTGACATTGTTCACTGTAAATTTCACTTTTTATAATGTGCCTAATGAGGTCTTTGAATTATTTAAAACTTCCTGAAATCTGATCTTGGTTTGGCAGTACTTAATTGGGATTAGCTGTTTAAATAATGTTCTTTTTCCTTTTTATAGGTCCTTTTGTTCTGTGTAACAGCTGCCCTGTTTATGTTCTTTTTCAGGTATGTTGCCAATACTTTTCTTACTTTATGTTAAAAGTTTATTTAAAATGGAAAGTGCTGTGCTTTTATATCTTCGTCCAAACAGAAAGTTCTTATTCTGAAAGAAAAAAAAATAAACTGCTGAAGTATAGTTAGATTTCATTGCAAATTTAATTTTCTTGGGATTATATTATATAACACCATGTATAAGAAAACTCAGGAAACATTGGGAGAGTGCCCAGTAAGGAGTTAGTTATTCATTTGCTTTTAACACAATGAAACATCCATTGCATATGGCCATTTCCTACTATTGTAGTTCCATAGCCACCTAATGCTAATGCCAAAACCACTTACGGTTATTAATTTTAACATGACAGCCAAGAAACAAATTCTCTGGGGAAACATTGTGATGACATACCATGATGGATGTATATATAATAATATTTTTTTCCTTGCTCTTCCATTTAAAATCATGGAATTTTACAAAGGCATTCTGTTTTATTCTAACTTAATTTCTGCAAAAAAGGGAAAATTCTAACCCTGAGAATAAAATAAGGAGAATTAAAATAGGGAGAGTCAGTTTGATCTCTAGTGGATAAAGCACCAAGTTAGAAAATGGGAGACCATGAGTTTAAAAATCCTTTACTTTCTTTGTGTGGCTTATACATTAGACCAATGTGGCTATGCATTAGATCAGGGGTTCTCAACCTTGGCAACTTTAAGACTTGTGGACTTCAACTCCCAGAATTCTGGGAATTGAAGTCCACAAGTCTTAAAGTTGCCAAGGTTGAGAACCCCTGCATTAGATCAAGGCTGCTTGATCTTAGCAGTCTTAGGATGTCTGGATCTCAATTGTCTGGCTGGGGAATTCTGGGAGTAAGAGCTGTGCGGACTTACAATAATTATTCATGGTGGTTTCCTAAGAAGCAATGGCATAACCAATATTACAGTTTGATGAGATTTGAGAGGGATATTATTATTTATCCCCTGCTTTCAGCATCAGTATTCTAGCAGACAGAAAGAATACGTAATACGTTCTGCACAGAGATGCTTTTGAAGATGGCTCGGAAGCTGCAGTTGATTCACAATGCAATTGTTAATTAGTACATGTTGCAAGAGCACATGACACCAATACTGTAGGACAGTCACTGGCTTTCAAGAGGCTTCCAGTGGAAATCAAAGTGTTGGTTTGAATTTATAACGCAATTTATAATGCTAACAGAAAACATTCTTAGATCTAGAACCATGTTCTCCAGAATCAACTTAGTTTACTTACTGGCTAATTTTTATTTATTTATTTATTTATTTATTAAATTTCTATGCCGCCCCTCTCCCGTAGGACTCGGGGTGGTTTACAACCCAATAAAACATATAACAATAAATATTTAAAAATAAATTAAATTAAATTAAATTAAATAATATTCTTATCTTTCTCATTGCAGTTGGGGCATGGGTGTGCTGCATTTCTGTAGCAATGCTTAACCTTTGGAGCATTGTTGTGTTCATAACCTAGCCACATCATTTCAGTGAGCCAATGCTTTCCTTGAGATTTTGCTTCTGGATTTTTCTATTATTGACTTTTTGTGGGAATGAGCACCAAAAAAAAAGACCTTCTAAACTTTGGCAACTAAGTTCAGCAAATTGAGTAAACCTTTCCCTAAACCTACTCATGGGATCCACGAAGAAGAAAAGCAGTCATAATTCTGTCTGTCTTTTTCTTTGGCTTGCTTTCTTCTCACTTGGCTCGGTCATGACGATTGCATTGCTTGGACATTGATCTTTGGCTTCTGGCAACTCTTTCTGTGTGTTTGGTTTAAACATTTTATTATGCAACTTTAAATCTGCTCTTTTGGCAGTCGGGTGAATGGCTTAAATGAGTTTTATTTTATTTTTTAATTAAAACTAAAAAAGAATATTAAAAATTTCACCAATAATATATAATCTAAGGTGGAATGTATATTGTTTAAAAGTAATAAGGTAAATAGAGTTTATTCTATTTTAGAATTAAAACACAAACAACCATAAGTTGATTTGTATAGCTGATTCGAATAGAATAGAATAGAATAGAATAGAATAGAATAGAATAGAATAGAATAGAATAGAATAGAATAGAATATGGAATAGGATAGGATAGGATAGGATAGGATAGGATAGGATAGGATAGGATAGGATAGGATAGAATAGAATAGAGAATGGAATGGAATAGAATAGAATAGAATAGAATAGAATAGAATAGAATAGAATAGAATAGAATAGAATAGAATAGAATAGAATAGAATAGAATATTTATTGATTTAGTCATTTGGCCATATCAGAACTATAAAACTAATACAAATATACAAGTAGATGCAAAGAGAACAATAGGACATGTTCATAGCAAGTCATGACCCCTACATTTAACACCAATCTGGTCTAAATATTCCCTCCTCTTTGAAATGGCCTTTGAAATAAAGCGTGTGGCTTTAGTAATGATAAGCTAGTTTGTTCCCTGAAAAGAGTAAGACAGTATGTCCTGGATGCCCTGGTTTTTTAAGTTTTTAAGTAAGAATTTAAATAAGCAGCCCCTTCTGCAGAATATAGTCAGAAAGAATAATATCTTCAGCAACTGGTGCTCCAGAAATACAGTCTTTCTTCAAACTAAACTCCAAGAAACCTCCCATGTCTTATCATGAGGTCTAGCTGTTCAAAATGTGCTCTAGAAAATGCTCCTCTGAGATATAAAAATAAAAGAAAAAGAAAAGGAAAAAAATAGAAAGTGCAGATAAGACAAAATAGAAAGAAAAATAGAAAAGAAAGAACAAATAAGAACATAGTAAAAAAAGAAGAAATATACTGTATAAAGAAATGACTAGCCATTGTCTTCTAATCTCCTTGCGAGGAGTAACTGTGTGGAGCACTTGTGTGCAATCTCAAATCATCTCTTTATCCAGAGAGGAATTTAAGCTATTTTCCAGCTCTTCATTCCACTGCGGTCATCGGTTCTCCTTTTATTAGAGATGTCTTCGGTTCATCATTTGTTCCTTGGAAGTTGAGACCTCATATGGTTAAACTTGGAAGTTAGATTTATTTCTTATGTCCCATAAGAAATAATGATTGCTTGGCTCCATAATATCCTACTATGCCAGACTCAAGATCTTCAGAATTGGAACATTTAATAGCTGAAAGCTTGTAAATTTGCAACTTTTCAATGTTCAAGCCAACTTTTCCCTGGATACCCTTGTTCCACCTTTCACAATATGATATTTTCCAGTTGTGTTGGACTGCGGTGTCTTTCAATCGCCAACAAATATAGCTCAGAACCAACTTTACTTCTCGGTGATTGTTATTCAAAGTCAGTAGTTAACAGAGTTTAATCTGGATGTTAAAACAGATTTACTCTTCAGTTGTCAAGTTCACAGTACTCTTGCTCTAGCCCAGTGGTTCTCAACCTTTTTAATGCCACGACCCCCAACTGATCGTAAGTCGAGGACTTCCCAACCGGTCATAAGTCGAGGACTATTTCCTTGGCCGGGAGCACTACGCATGTGTGGTGCTGCCCTCTGCGCTGGCTGAGGCGTAGCTGGCAAGGGGCAGCGATGGCGTAGGGCGACCACCGGCTGGGCCACCAGCTGGCCCAGCCCAAGAGAGGTAAGGCACCCGCCGGGCCCCACGCACACCAGCAACCTTCCCTGCGCCCGCCGGCCTCCCACCGCTGGCCCTCTTTTACTTACATTTTTAGTAGTTGCTCAGCAGGGAGGAGTGGAAACTTCCAGACAGCTCGCCTTTGCTGCAGACAACTTGCAGCACCGTTTGCAGACTGGGACTTTTGGCGGGCTCAGCAGGGCGGAGACAGCCTGGACAATTCCTATTGGCTTTTGAAAGCCAATAGAATTAGACTCTATTCAAGAGAGTCTATTCTATTGGCTTGCAAAAGCCAATAGAATAAGAGGGAGTAGCACAGCTAAGGAAAAGGGGGGGAAAATGGCAGACTGCGTTGTTTGGCGACCCCCGTGAAATGGTCGTTCGACCCCAAATGGGGTCGTGACCCGCAGGTTGAGAACCGCTGCTCTAGGATGTTTTAGAGCAAAGAGAGTTCCTTAAAGGATTCTTTGCTCTCCCTTTCCCCAGCCCTGTGTTGAAGGGTTCACAAGATCTAGTAGCAACTTCATTTTATGACTTTAAAACAACTTTCCCCAGCTTGATGTGCTCCAGATGTGTTGGACTACAATTTTCATGGTTCCCACAGTTCTAAGGCTGTGTTTTCCAACACATCTGGAGGGCATCAGGATAGAGAAAGTTTAGCTAGGAATTTTCACGGACTGTGAAGCAGTAGGATGGCCAGCCATGTTGGAATCAGCTTTGGAAAGACTGGTGAGAAATTAAATAAGATTGCTTGGAAGCAAAGTTGGAGAATATCTGCAGCATTAAATACTACTATTGTTAGGAATATAGTGAACAGTGTGGCTTTCAATCCTGTGGAGGTTTTATATGTGTCTCACCTTTTTTGATCCATTGCATTTATCTCTATCCAATCTTTTCAAATCTCAACCTCTCTGCATATTTTGATTGACTGGAGTAGGGAAAATTTAATATGCACTCAAGCAAAGTCTCCCAAGAAGACATTCGCTGCTTTCCCATCATTTTTATCGTCACCTTTACCAACTGTTCTTGAAACCTGGTGATTTTGATAATTATTTTGTATTTGTAGCAAAGCTCAGTTCTAACAGTTTACTAATTCTAGCTAGCTTTCCCCCTGCATTTATGGAAGAACGTGGTCACTGGGCTTTCTAATAGTCCTTTATTCTGATACTTCTCACTCTTTCCTTAATTTATCCTGGCTCCCTTATTTCCTTCTTTTTGCTATGAGGCTAGTGAACTGTTTTCTTTCAGTTTGGGGGGGGGGCTGACTCCTGAAAACATGCTTATGTGTGATCTTCATTAAAAATGAAATCTTCATTTGATCCTTTTGTTTATTCTAATATTCACCAAGTGTCCTTTCCTTTTTATTTGAAGTTCTTGAAAGAATCATTCCTTTTCAATTCTCACTTCATCTTTCAATAGATAATCCATTCCATTTGGGTTTTCATGTCAGATAACCTATAGAATCTGCATTAGATTGTGTTGTTAATGGCTTATGGTGGCCAAGGCAAAGTGCCTGTCCTCGGTTTTATTGTGGTTGGCTCTATCTGCAGCTTTTGACATCTTGGACCACCGAATGATAAAAGCATGTTTGAATTGTCTTAGTGTTACCAGTACAGCATTTAAATGGTTTGAACCTTCATCAATGATTTGGATGAGGGGATAGATGGGGAACTCATCAAATTTGCAGACGACACCAAGCTGGCAGGAATAGCCAACACTCCAGAAGATAGACTTAAGATACAGAAGGATCTTGATAGACTTGAACATTGGGCGCTATCTAACAAAATGAAATTCAGTGGTGAAAAAAGTAAGGTTCTACATTTAGGCAAGAAAAACCAAATGTACAGGTATGGTATAGGTGGTACCTTGCTCAATAGTAGAAACTGTGAGAGGGATCTCGGAGTCCTAGTGGACAGTCACTTAAATAGGAGCCAGCAGTGTGCTGCAGCTGTCAAAAAAGCTAACACAATGCTAGGCTGCATTAACAGAGGAATAGAATCAAGATCGTGTGAAGTATTAATACCACTTTACAAGGCCTTGGTAAGGCCACACTTGGAATACTACATCCAGTTTTGGTCACCACGATGTAAAAAAGATGTTGAGACTCTAGAAAGAGTACAGAGAAGAGCAACAAAGATGATCAGGGGACTGGAAGCTAAAACATATAAAGAGCAGTTGCTGGAATTGGGTATGTCTAGTTTAATGAAGAGAAGGACGAGGGGGGACATGATAGCAGCCTTCCAATATCTCAGGGGCTGCCACAAAGAAGAGGGAGTCAAGCTATTCTCCAAAGCGCCTGAAGGCAGGACAAGAAGCAATGGATGGAAACTAACCAAAGAGAGAAGCAACCTAGAACTGAGGAGAAGCTTCCTGACCGTTAGAACAATTAATCAGTGGAACAACCTGCCTCCAGAAGCTGTCAACCTTATTTATCTCATGCAGTTTTCTAGTTTCACTGAATGGCCTTGTTTCTCAATCTTTGCCCTTGTCAGTAAGCATTCCTCAAGTCTCCTTGTTGGGCCTCTTATTATAAACACAGTAAACAAACTGACTACTACTACATTTATCAAAAGATTAAGTCAAATCTTATTCATGGGCTTCTATTTTAGCTTCTTTACTGACATCAAGCGCACTAAGTTATTTTGATATAATTTGTAAAAAAAAAAAAGTGGGACCACTGCTTCCCTGACTGCCACTGGCAATAGTGCTAAAAACTCATGATTAGCTGTTGGGCTTTCAAATTGGAAGCCCTAATTGGTTATCAAATAGTTGAGTCTTAAATGTCCAACTGAATTTGTGATAAAGAGTTGAATTTTTAGGCTGGTTGCTGAGAGTATTAAAACCCATGTGATATTCTTACGTTTCTAAAGTTATCCCCATAATACAGTATATAAAGAATGCTGTACATTAACTTTACACCTGATTTGTCCTAAATATTTCTGCTTTATCTTTACGCATTCTTAGAGTTTTGGAAGACATGACAACATGAAACCCTTTAAAGCATACATATCTTTTCTGCATTCTGAAGCTTTGACATGATTCCAGCCGTAGATATGGTTGTTTTAAAAGTTGCACACTGATGTGCTGTTGGCTCTGTCCCACATATATAGCAAATCACCTTTCAGGAATTGATTCCAAAGAATCGGACAGCTTCTTGTGTATGCTGAATGATTCCAGTAGAATTTTATAGGCTAAATATTTCATTTTGTTCATGACATGTACTTAATACAAATCCATTGCAACATCGCTTTAAGACATCCAGCAATTTTCTTAAGTTGCATGGACAATAGGCTAGATTAGTTACTATGGTGATAAATCCTTGGTAGTGATTCACACTGGATGTGTCTGAATTTGTACTAAAATTGGAAAGAAAAAGTGTTAAGCTAGAGTTGTAAACTGAAAGGAATCGTTAAGGATTACTTTTTAATGTATGCAAATATATATATATTTGACTAAAATTGTCAAATCCACTTTTGTAAATATGAGTTGTCGTTTTACTCATTTCAGATTTGCTTTCTGACCAATGAGTTTTTATAATTCTAATGAAATTTGAGATTGGGGGCCCATTTCATAAAATATTTTAACAATAGCTTTTTTTTCCCCCTTTCCTTTTCTCTATCCTCATGTATCCTCCTACAATTTTTGCAGGGAGTGTTTTAATGAAATATGAGCCAAAGCAGTTAAATAGGACCAAATAACCTGCGGTTTGGGTAACACAATCTTTTATGATGTTTTGTTTTCAAAACACAATACGTAGATGATCATCTTTCACCCTAGAGGTACTGTAGGCTTCCCCCCCTCTCTTTCCCATTTAGCTCTGAACATTTTTAAAAAAAGAAACAAAAAGGAAGATTTAGAGATTCAGATACTTTTTAACACTAATTTTTCTTTTCGACCAGGGGCATTTTAATTATTCAAATTGTATTCTCTTCCAGACTGGTACAACAAACAAAGTCTTTCCTTTGTGAAAATGTGTGAAAAATTCTGTGACCTAGGTTGTTATAAGAATCAACTTTATTTTTTTAAGATCATGGCTGATAGAAATTATGCAGAGTTTTTTGAAAGGTAACACACTGATGACACCTCAAAATATCAGCAATATGATGTATGTTAAGTAAATATAAACATTCAGACAGAAGAAAAAAATAGAACGTGATATAAAATAAATATCAGCACTATGATGTATGTTAAGTAAACATAAACACCCAGACAAGTAGAAGAGAAAAGTAGAACACAATATAAAATAATCAGCAAACTATAGGAAAGAAACAGCATCAGTGAAAAGAGTGCAAAAGTGTGAAAATAACAAGCAGAAATTATTTTACATCTAAAATAAACAACATTAGATAGGTTAATTTTGATTAAATGCCTCTAGTAATTGTAGTTAATAAAAACTATGAAAGACCAATAGTATTTTTCATCATATGGGGATTAATTTCCATATTGCGATGAAAAATATGATTAGAAAAAAGTCAGAGTTTAAATGAAATACTTAAACATTTGATATTAGATATTTAGGATTTAATAAGAAACAGGAAAGGTAGTATTTAGCAAAAAAAGGGACAACTTAATTATAGGATTTGGTTATCATTCTCCATTTATTTTATTTATTTACTAATTTATATGCCACTCATCTCACCAATAAAGTGACTTTATCTTTGTACTTACTGATCAGTTTTGTTGATATCAGCAATAAGGAAAACATGAGAATTTTCAGATTCCAAACTTTGTTTTCTTTACAAATAAGATTTAAATTGCACCTAGATTAGGGGTGGGCAACTGTGGCCTTTTATGACCTGTGGACTTCAACTCCCAGAATTCCTGACTAGCTGCTCAAGAATTCTGGGAATTGAAGTTCACAGGTGATAAAGGAAGTTCACAGGTCATGGTTGCCTACCCCTGACCTAGACCTGCATTTGGTTTATCTCTTTGCTGCTATTTGCCATTTTCACGGTGACAAGATACACACCCTTCTGAAAATTAGTACAGGTAGTCCTTCTACCATCATACATAAAATTAGAATTCTGCAAAGCTTGCTGAAGTGAAACTGGATGAAATTTAACTGCGGCAGTAATTCCATCAGTTATGTCAGCGAGAAGCACCTTTGATACTGTATTTCTAAAGCTAAGATCCATTTTTAGAACATTTTATTATGCAAAGTGTAATTTAATAAGCCTCCACTTTCTCTGCGGTGGCTCTAATATCAGGCAATGGACGTTTAGAGGCTGTTTTCTTACAGCAAGTAAGTGCTACTGTGCATTTTTTAAAAACAACGATAACAACCCCACAATTGAAAGGAATGGAAGTATATTATATACATTTTTATGGCACCTCAGTTTCAAATCAAGCTGCCTCTTATTTTAAAAATATTTCTGGAAAACCTGGCACCGAGAGGAAAGCTTTCTTTCAGATGGGTTTATGATTTAGATTGTCGGTAAAAGTTATTTCAGCTTGTTGATCATTCTCCTTGGAGTCCTTTCAAAGAATGCTGCTGTTTCCTAGCTTAGGCGTCCTCTCTGATGAAATTCTCACAAGACAAATATAACTTGAATACAAAATCAGGCTTGCAATGTTGGAAGAAACTTGAAGAATATTTGGCCCCAAACAACTGCTTTATGGCCTATTATACTCTGGGATTCGGTTCTCTAGGCCTTTCACAGCTGCATCACCATCACCTTTGGTCTGGCCTGATTTGGCCTCGTCTTTCTCCGTTGCAGGCTTGGCTTTTCAAGGGAGACAGAACCAAGCAACTCTGCGAAAATGTTTTTCTTTAGAAATGGCAGAAATTGTGGGATGTACGACCATGGTCTTTCTGTAGTAGCTGCTTCCTTTTCTAAACAGCTGGAATTGAAAAGAAATATATTTATAAAAGTTTATGTATTGCTTGTATGTACACTGAGAGCTTATGCACCGGAGACAAATTCCTTGTGTGTCCAATCACACTTAGCCAATAAAGAATTCTCTCCTCTCCTCTCCCCTTCCCTTCCCTCCCCTCCTCTCCTCCTCCTCTTCTCTCCCCTCCCCTATCCCCTGTCCTCTCCCCTCCCCTGTCCCCTCTCCTTTCCTCTCTTCTATCTCCTCCCCTCTCCTCCTCCTCTACCTCTCTTCCACTCCTTCTCTCCTCTCCTCTCCTCCCCTCTTCCTAGTATTATACTTTATGGACGTGGTCACAGTATTAAAGGATTGCAAATAAGTGATCGTACTGTATTTGTTAGGAAAAGAGAACATACAACATTCTGAACCAGTGAGTGTCTGCACAAATACCCGAGTTTAGTGCCCAGTTCTAAGGCAGCAAAAATGCAACCTGAAAAGCTAAGCAGAAAATACGACTTTCATATTCTCGTCATGCCTCTCAAATGATAGCAGGCAGCATTAGACAGATGCAATAAATCTTGATTTGAGTCCCTCTTAAAAATGCATTTCGTAACCCAGTGTCCATACTGCTTGTGGGCAGACGTAGAGGGAGAAAGCCGGAGCCAAATGACAACAGAAGTATCACAATGGAAGCCCTGCCCCTTTTTCTGTTTGTGCCATGATGCCATGTAATAAGAGTAGAGCTTGTGTTGTGCTATCTGATGTGTCATTCTGGCAAAAGAGTTGGAGTCTGTTCCTACCTCTGATAAATGCTAACTGTGTCAGGCCATTGTTTATTCTCACAGAATAAATATCATGTTTGGACAAAGTAAACAACAACAACAGCATCAGCAACAAAAATCCATGCTACGTGCATATGGAAGAGGGGATGTTACTAACATTCTATCTATGATGCTGGGCAAATCTTCATTATTCCCTTAGATCAGTGGTTTGATGTTGCCACAGAGTTTGTGTTTATTAATTACATTTATTGTCTTCTAGTTCAGGTTCTGAGAGGAGGGCAGCATGCAGAAACAATAGCACAAACACTGTATTTAAATAACTGCAGCATTTGCATTCAGTGGGAACATGGGATGCAGCTTTCTCAAGTGACCAAAAATACTAAACTGTGAGTTCTAGTCCTGCCTTAGGCCTGAAAGCCAGCTGGGTGACTTTGGATCAATCATGAGGAGATGGTGAGTTCTAGTCCCGCCTTAGGCATTAAAGCTGGCTGACTTATGTTGGGCCAGTCCACTAGGAAACCATGAGTTCTCTTAGGCATTAAAGCTGACTGAGTGACTTTGGGCCAATCACCAGGAGATGGTGAGTTCTAGTTCCAACTTAGGCATTAAAGCTAGGTGAGTGATGTTGTACCAATCACCAAGAGAGGGTGAGTTCTAGTCCCATCTTAGGCATTAAATCCAGCTGAGTGACTGGGCCAATCACCAAGAAATGGTGAGTTCTAGTCCCACCTTAGGCATTAATCACCACCTTAGGAAACTAATCAAAGAGAGAAGCAACCTTGAACTAAGGAGAAATTTCCTGACACTCAGAACAATTAACCAGTGGAACAACCTGTCTCTAGAAGCGGTGAATGCTCCAACACTGGAAGTTTTTAAGAAGAGACTGGACAGCCATTTGTCCAAAATGAAATAGGGTTTCCTGCCTGAGCAGGGGATTGGACTAGATGACCTCCAAGATTTCTTACTACTACTACTACTACTACTACTACTACTACTACTACTACTACTACTACTACTACTACTACTCAGTATTAGCAAGTAGTAGACGACTTTGGACCAGTCCTTCTCTCACGTTGTTGGGGAAAATAGGAAGAGGAAGGACTATTAAGTATGTTCCCTGCTTATTTATTAATACAATAATCAATCAATACACAGGCAGAAAGAAATGTAACTTCCTCCTTGTTTGGGAGACACACCCCTGAAGCTAACTGTACCTTGCTGGCTTATATGGCTTTCATTTCCCCAGATAAAGCATGTAGTGGTGTTGTCCGAGGGGGAAATCAGTGCTGGAGACAAGCAGTCCTGAATTACAAGCAATTCCATTCCCAAAGTCATTCTCTCTGACTTTAAAAAGTGGTGCCATTATGAACTCTTTCTATTTTTGGAATCTTTGTATTAACTGCAATTAAAGAAATAAAAAGAGAAAAAAAAGTGGTTGCATTTCCCGTGGGTGACTGATTCTCTGCATCAGGAAGGTGTTTGCTTGCAAGGTGAGCTGGCAGTAATAGGAGAAGCTTTTAAGGGCTAAAGTTTCAGGTGTCTCCGAACACAGCCATCCTGGGAAGAATGAGTGGGGCTGCTTGGTTTCCTTTTAAGATTCCCTCTGTCAGTCACAAAGCCCTTTTGTCCCTTTAATGCATTATGTGACCGGTCTTTGGCTGTTAATCATGTTTCTGTCATCCCCAGATGTGTGGCGGGGGGGGGGGAGGAGAGGAGAAATAGTCGGTCTGGTTCTCAGGCCTCTGAGGATAGGTTGCTTGGGGCTATCTCTGTCCCAGTTGCCTGGAATGGTTAGGACCGGGTCACCAACAATGACACACATTCCTGTTGGCGGCTCTCGGTTCCTTGATTCTGCTGAGAACAAGGCTGATGTTACAAGGGTGGTGATGGTAAACATTTGAATTTTATAGATTTGGTTTCTTTCTTTGCTCTCTGGGGTCATGCTACAGTTTAAAAGTAGCATTTCACCCTATACTTGAAATGCCTGGGAAGCTTTTAGATTAAATATCCAGTGCTGCTTTTTCAGGTTCCCTATCATATCTAAGTTTCCATAAAGCAAAAAATAAAATAAAATAGGGGCTTATTCTTTTTTCGCTACCTCTTGTAAACCTGACCAGAATTGTTGCCTTCCTGCTTGAAATTTCACCGCAACAAGAGGATGTTAATTTAATCACATCTTCTAAGATCCTCTCATTAAAATAGACACATCTTGTGGCAGTTCTGTTCTGGTATGCAGTTTTATGAATTGGCATCCTTGGGATGTGCTGATTTGGGAATGTACCTCAATATATTAAACACAATTTACTTATATGTAAATTTGCCCTAGCTCAAGATGCATGTTTATTTTTTTCCCCACTATAAAAATTCTTTTATTAAAACCATCAACATTGAAGATAAAAACATATTATGCAGCAATCATCATGGCACCTGATATACAACACTAAGTATTAGTCTTTGAAAACGTCTGAATTAGTAGGTCTTTTTCCCCTCCTCGCGTCTAGCCTCAACTATACTCCTGTTACACTTTATTTGTTTGGTGTTTCTCATATCTGGTTCAATATTAATGTGATCAACATTAAGCATAAGATCCTATTGCTAAGCAATCATCCTAGAACATAGCATACAACATTAGGTATTAATCTTTGTAAACATCTGTTTTAGTAAACGTGAAGCCCTTCTTCTTATCTTTACGCCACCTTGATTGCAGTTGTATATATGATAGCCAGGTACCTCCTATTCCTCTGTTTGCTAGCGTTGCTTGGGGTTTCAAGAGGAACCCATTTTCTTCTCCCAGTACAAGTTCACTGTAGGGCACCACTTCTTGCCCTTGGGATGTGTTCATATCCCCTGTTGCGTGTCCAGGGATCGTCCAGAGGGGAATCTTGTCGTGTAGGAGGTGCTTATATTTCTTCCAGACCCATAACAATGGGATTCGTAGTGGGTTCTCCTTGAAGTTCCTTTCTGCCTTTTTGTCGTATACTAAGTATGCGTGCCAGCCGAATAGTAGACCATGCCCCTCATCATTTCCCAGTGTAGGTAGTGTTTCTGGGATGTGTTAGTATTCCAATTTCTAGTATCAACAGAACATGGCTTCTATTGACAGATGGCCCTCAACTTAACAACCATTTGTTTAATAACTATTTGAAGTTACAGTAACACTGAAAAAAGTGTCAGACCATTTTTCACAGTTAATGATGGTTGTAGCACCCCCATAGTCATGTGATCAAAATTCAGACCCTTGGCTACCGGCTCATAGTTGTGATGTTTGCAGTTTCCCAGGTAATGTGATCACTTTTTGCAATCTTCTGATAAGCAAAGTTAATGGGGAAGCCAGATTCACTTAACAACCATTTTACTAACTTTAACAACAGTAGTGATTCACTTAACAATGGTGGCAAGAAAGGTTGTAAAATGGAGTAATGCTCACTTAACAACCGTCTTGTTTAACAGTATAAATTTTAGGCTGAATTGTGGTCGTTAAGTCGAGGACCCCTTGGCTACCGGCTCATAGTTGTGATGTTTGCAGTTTCCCAGGTAATGTGATCACTTTTTGCAATCTTCTGATAAGCAAAGTTAATGGGGAAGCCAGATTCACTTAACAACCATTTTACTAACTTTAACAACAGTAGTGATTCACTTAACAATGGTGGCAAGAAAGGTTGTAAAATGGAGTAATGCTCACTTAACAACCGTCTTGTTTAACAGTATAAATTTTAGGCTGAATTGTGGTCGTTAAGTCGAGGACCCCCTGTACATCTGCCATATGCTTAAATAAGCTTGGATACCGCCTAATGTCCAAACAGCTTTTAAAAAACTACATCAACCATATAATTATATAAAACTATCTTTCAGCAACATTAATCAGCAATACCAATGCCATTTTAAATTTACTGAAAGACAAAAGCTTTCTTTATCTTCTTCATATATTTCTTTCTTTCAAAACATTTGATTACAAAATTAAAATTTGACCATCATGATTTTGAAGTTCATCCTAAAGAATAGGAGCCATAACCTTGATTAATATATATATATTTATTTTTATGTTTAAAAAAAAATTAGATGCCAACCAGAATCACTGGTTAGAGAGATGGGCAGCATACAAACTTAATTAGATAGATAAATAAAATGTACATAACTGTCTTTGTGTTCATTTAGACCATTAATTCAAATATGTGTCTTTCATAGCATCATAATGTGAGTTCTACATAAATCTTAGATGCCACCCATTTTTGTTATGCAGTTATCTTGGAAACACAGTTTAAATCAACAGGTTTGCACATGTTTCGGAAAGCATTTGCAGGTTTTAAGAGATTACTAGAAATTAGTATTTCAGAAATATGTAGTATTTCAGGGCCACTGCTAAATACCTAGGATTCTGCTCCAGTGAGCTAACCTGTAAACCCAGGGACGGAAAAGAACAACTATTTTGTGGTTAGATGTTTGTGGTTTCCTCTTTGGGCACCTTGCCATGAGATAAGTACAGTACAAGATTATTGCAGGGTGAATTATATGAAAACAGCTAGTGATACAAAGCAGACCGTTTCCCACACATCTTCAAATTTGCCAAGTGATTAATGGTCATCTTTTACATTGCTTTTTTTTTTTCCTTCTTGTTCCCATGCTGACATGTTGAGATGTATCAGTAGGTTTATTACAGCAACTAAACTTGCTATAAAATTGGGGTGGGGGAGTCTTTAGTACATTTATAATGTACCCCACCCTAAGAGCCCTCAGGAATACCAGATGACACACAGTGAAATGTAACATTCCCCCTCCCCAATCAAAAACAATTTCAAGTATGCAAATCTGTTAACCCTTTCAGAAGGTTCCAAGCTTATTTATAGGAGGATTAAATGAGAAACTCTATAAATCAGGGGTGCCCAACCACTGGGCCGTCGCCTGTTCGAAACCAGGCTGTGGGAGAAATGGGCATATGCATGAGTGAAGCTCCATTTGTGCGAAGTTTCGCACACGAGTGCTCTCTGCTCGCCTGAGGGGAGGTTTGCGCGTGACTGCAAGCACCCTCTGCTCACACATGAAGCTCCATTTGTTGAGCGGAGGGAGCGGGTGTGTGCCACTCGCACAAATGGAACTGCACTTGTATGCCTGCCACTCACAAACGCACCACCCCCTGCCCCGGGGGCTGGGCTGCCAAGCTGGAAACGTTGCGCACCGCTGCTCCAAATGAATGAAATGAAAATGAGTTCAGCTCTTTTTTTCCCCACTATACTTATTATTTGAACCTGGCACACAAAAAGTATCATTAAGTAGCAACTTGTTGATTGATACCATATCTAAAGTGAAAAAAGCGAAGTTATATCAAAGTGTTGTGATGTACAAGCAAACTACGGTAATTTTCAATGTTTTTCAGAGATACAAGTATGTTTTTAAAATTGTTAACAAAGAAATAAGGGATTTCTGAGATAGCTATTTCGAGTTATTTAACTCTCTTCAGTCAGAACTCACCCTTTCCGGGATTCGAACCTGGGCAGTCTGCATGCTAGGCAGAAGCTTTAGTCTCAAGCCACAGGCTCTCTCCCGCTTTGTTAAAGAATGATTTCTTCCTCCCATATTTGGGTTTACAGGGTGCAATCTAAAAAATAACCACTTGACACACACACACACACACACACACACACACACACACACACACATGTTTTCTGAGGTTTTCGCGGGTGTTTGCATGTAGGTCTTTGGTTCTTCGGGTTTTCTCCCACGTAGAATTTGAAGTGTCTTGGCGACGTTTCGACGAAGTCTCATTCGTCATGTTCAGGCTGGTGCTTTCGGCTTCTGCTTCTAGGAGCAATGTGAGATTTTAGCTGTTTCTTCCTTTTAACTGCCAGTGGGGGTTTGAACTGATTGGCTGGGAGCTCAGCTGTGTTCTGATTGGGTGGAGGTGTGTTCTGATTGGTTAGGGGCTTGGCTGTGCTCTGATTGGATGGGGGAGTGTTCTGTTTGGGTGGGGGCTTTGTTGTGGTTAGTCAGTGTTACAAGGGGAGTAGAGATGGTAAACTGTATAGCTGTTTGTCTTTGCGTTCGTGGTCGTGCCTCATCTTCATGGTGGGTGTCAGTTTGCTTCGTGTATGGATTGGAGGGGTTTAAGGTGGCTAATGATGCAGCTGTGGTCTGGCTTCTGGTTTGTGGTCGTGCCTCCTCATCAGTGTGGGTTTGGGTTTGCTTTTTGCCTGGATGTGTGGTGGTGACATCCTGTGTGGTTTTTGTGGTTTTTGTGAGTGTAGGTCTGGTGTCATTCCCCGTGCTATGGACTCGTCTGTCAATAAGGGCGGGTTTCCAAATGGCTGGTAGGCGGGAGGTATCATCTCGTTTGTTCATGCATTTTTCTATCTCGATGGCTTCTCTGATTATTCTGTTATTGGCGATAGTTTTGGTCTTTTTGAAATCAATTTCATGTCCTGTGGCTTTGAGGTGTTGGACCAGGGAAGAAGTTGGTTCCTCTTTTTTGACTGAGTTTTTGTGTTCTTCAATGCGTGCACTTATTCTTCTGTTGCTTTGTCCAATGTATGTGGTGGAGCAGGCAGTACATGGGATTTCATATACTCCTTGATTTTCTAATTCAAATTTGTCTTTAGGGTTTCTTAGGATGGTAGATATTTTTCTGTTTGTGCAGAATGCTGTGTATGTATGTATGTATGTATGTATGTATGTATGTATGTATGTATGTATGTAGGTCTTTGGTTATTCGGGTTTTCTCCTGCGTAAAATTGGAAGTGTCTTGGCGACGTTTTGACGAAGTCCCATCATCTCGTTTATTCATGCTGTGTGGGCATTTTTCTATCTCGATGGCTTCTCTGGTTATTCCACACAGCATGAATACCTCCCGCCTACCAGCCTTTTGGAAACCTGCCCTTATTGACAAACGAGTCCCTAACACAAAGAATGACACCAGACCCACACTCACAAAAACCACACAGGATGTCACCACCACACATCCACGCAAAAAGCAAACCCAAACCCACACCGATGATGGGGCATGACCACAAACCAGAAGCCAAATAACAGCAATGCAGCTCACCATCTCAAATCCCCCTGCAACTCAGACTAACCTGAGCACAACAAAGCCCTCACCCAAACAAAACACTCCCCCATCCAATCAGAGCACAGCCAAGCCCCTAACCAATCAGAACACACCTCCACCCAATCAGAACACAGCCAAGCTCCCACCCAATCAGTTGATACCCCCACTGGCAGTTAAAAGGAAGAAAAACAGCTACAATCACACATTGCTCCTAGAAGCACGAAGCTGAAAACACCAGCCTGAACATGACAAATGGGACTTCGTCGAAACGTCGCCAAGACACTTCCAATTTTACGCGGGAGAAAACCCGAATAACCAAAGACCTACATACACACACACACACACATATACATACACACACACAGTGCTTTTTTATATCTATCTATCCATACATACACACACACGCATGCATGCATACATACATACACACAGTGCTTTTTTTGTAAGAAAAAAGATGCCTGAACTCACATCTTTTTAACCTTTTATTTACCTTTCGCATGTAATTAATCACTGTACACACACACCCACATGTCAGCTGTGTAACAAAACATAATGGTCGCCACCCACAGTAAGCATTCAGTGCGCGACCACACGACCAATCACAAACCGAGCAGTGCCACAAGCCGAGCAGTTGGATGAAGTACGCATGCATCAGATTCGACACACAAGCAGCCCGCACACACCTTTTTAATGATTTTGCCGCCGACCTGCTACGCTTGACAGGGCGATTCAAGTCATGGACCAGGGGTGTCAAACTGCCAGCCCGCGGGCCGGATGCGTCATCTGGAAGCAATGGCAAAACTGTCCCGATACGTTGTGCGACGTCATGTGACGTCGCGAGTTTGACATGTCTGACATGGACCAAACATCAAATTTTCAAAAGTTAACTTTTAAAACTTGGAAAATCCGTGAAAAAAAAGGTGCCGGAACTCCTTTCTGGTGAGTTCTATGACAAAAAAAGCACGGTGTATATGTATATGTATATAAACTTCTCTATAGTTAATAATAATAATAATAGTTGGAAGGGACCTTGGAGGTCATCTAGTCCAACCCCCTGCTCAGGCAGGAAACCCTATACCATTTCAGACAAATGGCTGTCCAGTCTCTTCTTAAAAACTTCCAGTGTTGGAGCATTCACCACTTCTGGAGGCAGGTTGTTCCTCTGGTTAATTGTTCTCTGTGTTTTAAAAAAAACAGTCCCAAGACACCTTTGGCTTATTCAGATACTGTATATATATAAAATTGTGGTGAGATTTGGGGCAGAAGTGATGTTTGTGGTTCTGGAATCCAGGTTTGTGTTGCGTGTTTGTGAAGTAGAGGGATTAGTCCTGTGACAGCAAGAAAAGGCTTAGCAATCATTTTATTGGCCTCCCTGGGACTGCTGTGAAGTTTATGTATTTTCAGCAGGAAAGAAGAAGCAAGATTTTACTTCCTACCAGCCCTTTCACAAAATAGAGACCAGACTGTTGACTTTAAAATACACAGCTAAATAGCAGTGGAAAATCTGGTTTCTAGATTACATTTTAAATTTCATTTCCATAGCCACTTTATTAAGTTATACGTGTGTTGTAATGTCTGAGACTTTTCTTCAGTCCCCTGATGGTTCGCTGTTTGAAGACAGAAAAGAGATTCTTGTTCAAGATAAGTTCATGCTGTGGCTATACAAAACATTGGATAGTTTACATAGAAGAAGCATCACCCGGCATTTACGGCAACCTGTTTTACTCTGTGAGGAATAAAAAAGCAATTTTGGGTGTCTGTGAAAAAGATTTTCTTTGTGAGGATGCCAAATTCATCTATTCCTGGACGTTATGCAGACCACCCAGGCCCCTAATTTCTTCTTCTGGGATATAAATGGCTCTAGCACTGGCTATCTTTGTTCCATCCAGTTATACTTTTTTGAATCTGGATATGCTAAAAATGTGGTTTTCATTTCTTCTCCAAAATGTTCTTTTAAAGATGACTATATATTGACTATAGAGTGATAGCTGGAATGAAAATCTCAGCAGCTCATTAGTTTGCAGTCATAAGCTACTTCACTGGAATTTCTTTGCTTCTGCAGAGTCAAGATGACGATTTGTGCTTAAGATGCTTGGCTTGGAATTAAGTTTGATACCAGGCAGTGCTGTATGTACTTTGATTCATTTTGCCAGGAATTTATATCTTGAATTGGAAAGACATCACAAGTGGCCATATGTACTGTCTTGGTGGTCTAGTATAAATTTAGAGCATATGAGCCAGCAGTGTGCTGCAGCTGCCAAAAAAGCCAACACAGTGCTAGGCTGCATTTTCAGAGGGATGGAATCAAGACCACGTGAAGGGTTAATACCACTTTACAAGGCCTTAGTAAGGCCACACTTGCAATACTGCATCCAGTTTTGGTCACCACGATGTAAAAAAGATGTTGAGACAGAGTACAGAGAAGAGCGACAAAGATGATCAGGCGACTGGAGGCTAAAACATATAAGGAACGGTTGCTGGAATTGGGTATGTCTAGTTTAATGAAGAGAAGGATGAGGGGGGACATGATAGCAGTGTTCCAATATCTCAGGGGCTGCCCCAAAGAAGAGGGAGTCAAGCTATTCTCCAAAGCGCCTGAAGGCAGGACAAGAAGCAACGGGTGGAAACTAATCAAGGAGAGAAGCAACCTAGAACTGAGGAGAAACTTCCTGACCATTAGAACAATTAACCAGTGGAACAACCTGCCTCCAGAAGTGGTGAATGCTCCAACACTGGAAGTTTTTAAGAAGACACTGGACAGCCATTTGCCTGAAATGGTATAGGGTTCCTGCCTGAGCAGGGGGTTGGACTAGATGACCTCCAAGGTCCCTTCCAACTTTATTAGTATTATTATTATTATTATTATTGTTGTTGTTGTTGTTAGGTTCTCTAGGAAAAGGACCTTTGTTGTGGTTCCAGCTGGATCTAGGCATGTTTGTCTGTGTCTGTGTGTCTGTCTGCCTGCCTGCCTGCCTGCCTACCTAAGCCACCCATCAGTATGAATATTTTTTGGATTGGGCAGCTAATAAATTTACATAAAGTAAATTCAATTAAGTAAATTGGCCTGCAGGAATGGCTAGATTGTTAACAAGTTCTGTTTAAAATTGTAATATTACAAATTTAAACAACCAAAGATAAATAGATACAAACATCTACAGCTATCGGAGCTCTTAAGGAACACGTGAAAACATAAGATATAAACATTGTATTATTTAATTGCTACTCCTTTTTACATTTACATGTGAGTCACACAGTAGAAACAACCACTCACAGATAATTCAGGTTGCTTGAATCTTTACGTCTTTTGAAATGTAGTTCCACCTAAACAAAGTTTTCTAAGTATATTATACAGTTGGTTACTGACTGCATAACTCTTATGAAATTCCAATATCTCAGTTGTCACATTGATATGCTTTCTGAATTTTGACATTAATTTGTAATTGAATCAGTGATCTTTCAAAAGATTTTGCCTGTATTTAGTCATATTAGGTGCACTGTCTCAAAGTAAATTTATATACGTTACCCATGTGACAGTGTTTATTTCTGAGGTAAACTCTTTATGTTTACAACATAAACAGTACGTTTGCTTTTTCTCAAGAGTAACTTGGCATCCCAGTGTGTGTGTGTGTGTGGGGGGGTGTTTCATGAGAGAACATCAGCAGTGAATTGTGTCTGTGTGCTTTCTCAATTACTGAAGTGTCTAGCAAATAATTACAAAGGTTTTCAGTGAAGGAGCCCTGTCTCTCTTGTGTGATTGATGTGAGGGTAAAGGTTGTGACCTTAGGGTTGAGGAGATTGTGGTGTGTGTAATAGGGCGGTGGTCTTATCAGCTGGTTCCATTCAATGTGTACTTTCCTGTTGAGGCTACAAAGCTAGTAAACATTGGTTACCTGGGATGTTAATGTTATCAGTGGGGTTTCTTTGTTTTTGTCACTTGTGAGGATCTGGGGCTTGAGCCTAATTCCTCCAAATCCCTTTTTTTGACATAATTCCTCCAAATCCCCTTTTTTTTAATGCCTGTGTGGCACTGGAGAATTGGACTGTGGCAAAACAGCATTACTTTATGTTTGATTTATTGTCTCTATTTAAGCTGGATTCCAGCTGCTTGACTGTCTTCGATTTGGGAAGCCTGCTTATGGGACAGAATAGCAGAACAAGATGTCTCAAAGGTGCTTTTTCAAAAGGCAAGTGGACCTAGGGTGTCTCCCCCCACCCCCCCTTTGACGATGAAGAAATCATTTCATTTCTCATCCAAGAAGTTTCATCGGTTCTGAACTGATGAAGCTTCTTGGATCAGAAGTGAAACATCATATTCTTCCTCAAAGGGGAAAAAAAAAAAAACCCTAGTCCAGTTGCCTCTGGAAAAACACCTTTGAGACAATCATGACCTGGATGACCAAAAAATCTCCATAGATAGTAGACCAAGATGAAGAAAAAGAACCAGATGCTAATTAAAATATTATTTTTTTCTGACTGATGAATTATTTTTTTTAAAAAAAGAGAATACAGATAGTATTACAACAGTTCATTTAGTAACCGTTCAAAGTTACAACAGCACTGAAAAAAGTGACATGACCGTTTTTCACATTTACAATCGTTGAAGTATCCCCATGGTATGTGATCATAGGTCGAGGACTGTAGTGGACAGATTTGGATTTCATTACTGTTGTAATAATTTGCATTCTTTTCAATCAAATTTTGCAAGATCGCCTTTACCGTTAGGTTGGGGATATCTTGAAAAGTAGAATATTTTGGGACATTTCTCCTATTTCTATCTACTCTACTTGATTGGAGGACAAACCTGAATAGACTGCATAGCTGTCTTGAGGACACTGTGTCATTATCAAAGTTGAGTTACATTTCTTCTTCCAGTCCTAGTTCATTTCTGAATGTGAGATGAGAACAAGCTGTCATTTTGTTTTCCAACAGGCAATACATTTTTCCAAGCTGCCTAGGGCTTTTTTCATGAGAGCTTTCTACTGAACTGTCCTTTAAATTGTTCTCAATATTTAAAAAAAGAAAAAAAATAGTGTTAAAGTAATATTTGTGCAGCCAGTTCAAGTTTCTCATTTTAAAATTATACCTTTTATTTGCTTTTGCTTAATGAAATGGTGAAATTCCTTACTTCAAGACTTAATTGAAGATATACGATTGTAGACATAGTTTGGTATTAAAGTAATTATGTGGTAAGTATATTTTCAGGAGTGCTGTTTCCAAAGAATGTTCCTAAATATAACTGCTCACTTGTTCAGAAATTAAAATGCCCACTTAGAAACACCCCCATTCACATGTCACAGATGATTTGTAACATCCTAATCCATGTTATGAATCCCTTCATTATTCTTGGTATCTCAGATACAAAATCTGCAAAAATAAAATAAAGGGGTTGTGTTACCTAAGAGAAATACATCCCTACTTGAGAATCCTATAAGTTTGAAGAAACAGGTTAAGAGTCAGCATAGTGTGGTGATGTTTGAGGCTTGAAGTTGGTTCAGATCTGTTCCCAGCCAAGAAACTAACTTTACTTTGTTTATCCAGTCTTACCAAAATCAACCTCGCAGGGCTGTTGTGAGGATAAAAGTGGTAAGAAAGAGACACATATTAGTTATCCTGAATTCTTTCAAGAAAGATGGCTGGGTGTAATAAATAGTACAGGTGTAATAAATAGTACTGATAGAAGAGAATATTTGTAGCTCAGGATTAAACTATGGTGCTCTCTGAATTCGGTTGTTTTCTTCTTGCAGGCGCTTCATTACAAAACTAGGTAACATCATCAGTGCTAGGGGGAAGTGGGATTTGCTGTCATTTTATATAGCAATGGCTTGCCTTGTCAGTATTGGTAGTGATTGATCAAGGAACTACCAGTGCAGACAAACAAGCTAAACAATAAACAACAACCCAATCAAGGAACTGCAAAGATCACTCCAACCAACACTGGCAAGGCAAAGCTACTAGTATATAAAATAAGGGCAAACCTCATTCCCTTGTAGCACTGATGATGTTACCAAATTTGGTAATGAGATGTCTGTAAGAAAACACCCAAACTCAGAGAGCACCAAGAATCGCCCAATAAATAAATATTTATGGAACATTACACTTTATAACATGCAGGGTGGTTTTCTCCAAAAACGAGTGGTCTTTCTCATATTTCATTGCAAGCATAGCGAGAGGATTATTTTCTCTGTCAGTTTCCACATCTGTTTGGAGCTGGCATGCATATTCTTTGGTTTATTTAATATTTTCATTTCTTGGGTTTTATATCAACTATTAAAATAGTTCTTTCAATCCGAAGACTTCTGAAAGCCATTAATAGTAAAAAAAAAAACAACTCTAAAAGAAAACAAGCATGGTAGGGATTTAAAATCAGCAGGAAAGGAAGCTAGTGTGTCAGAATTTCCTACAGCCAGAGGCCATTAAAGCTGGGAATTATGGGAGTTATGTCTTACATATTTAGAAGGTTCAGGTTAGGCAAGTCTCACATAAGATAAACACAGTTCCTTCAGAAGCAGCGAAGCTTTCCATGTAACCAAGATTACAGCATGCTTTTTGTTAACTTCAGGGACAAGAGGCAAACGCCATGTTGGATGGTTGATCTTGTTCTAATCCCTGGTTCCTGACCTCTGTAAGAGCTCTTTTGGTATCTTTACTCAATGCATTTGTCTGTTAGCTGACTAAAGCAGCTTTAGAGTGCTTCAATCTAGAATGAAAAACAGCATCTGAAAGATGTTTTTCACCCAGGGAGATATTTCATATTTGATAGGTAATTTGAGAAAGTTCCTTCGTTGCCCCAGTGGAAGAACAATATTTCAAAATGAAAAATAAACTGCAGCAAAATGTGAAACAATTCCTGTTTCTTTCTACCTATTTCCCTCTTTCGTCTGGATTCTGTTCCATCTTGCAGTTTGTGTCGACTGCTTGGTCTACGGTTTCTTTTCAAATCTTAAAAAAAAAAAAAGTCGGCAAGACTGATCATATTGGGAAAGATTCTTAATTTGTCTTCTTCGACATTTTTTTTCTTTTAATGGAGGACCTGGAAAACCCAAGCAAATCACTCTTGACTGGTTGTTTCCTGGCTCTTGCTATCAATGGTTTGTTTTGTCAGACATGTTTATATATGAACGTGAAACCACGAGGGGAAGGAATTGGATATATTTTATGTCACAATCATTTCATTGCAAACACAAATAGTTAAGAAGGTTGAAATAACTAATCAGAAAGCCAAAGACAGGGCAGCTCTTATGCGATGTTTGTTCATTTGAGGAAGTTTGTAAATAAAGTAATGTATGCCTCCTGTCTATAAAGGTACTAGCAAGACTGTTATATCCTGAAATGCTGTGTGAGAAGGCTGCTTTAGCTGGAGATTCTTGCTGACTCTTCATGCATCCATACAGATACTGCTTCTGAATGTCCATTTGAATGTCCATTTGTTGTTAGTTGTGAAGTCGTGTCCGACCCATCGCGACCCCATGGACAACGTTCCTCCAGGCCTTCCTGTCCTCTACCATCTTTAAGCTCATGCCTACTGCTTCAGTGACTCCATCCATCCTCATTCTCTGTCGTCCCCTTCTATTGCCCTCCATCTTTCCCAGCATTAGGCTCTTCTCCAGTGAGTCCTTCCTTCTCATTAGGTGGCCAAAGTACTTGAGTTTCAACTTCAGGATCTGGCCTTCTCAAGAGCAGTCAGGGTTGATCTCCTCTAGGACTGACCGGTTTGATTGCCTTGCAGTCCAGGGGACTCGCAGGAGTCTTCTCCAGCACCATAGTTCAAAGGCCTCAATTCTTTTGCGCTCAGCCTTCCTTATGGTCCAGCTTTCACAGCCAAACATTGCCACTGAGAAAACCATGGCCTTGACTATACATACTTTTGTTGGCAGCGTGATGTCTCTGCTTTTTAGTATGCTGTCTAGATTTGCCATAGCTTTCCTCCCCAGGAGCAAGCGTCTTTTAATTTCTTGGCTGCAGTCCCCATCTGCGGTGATCTTGGAGCCCAGGAAGATAAAATCTGTCACTACCTCCATTTCTTCCCCATCTATTTGCCAGGAATTGAGAGGGACAGATACCATGATCTTGGTTTTCTTAATGTTGAGTTTCAAGCCAACCTTTGCACTCTCCTTCTTCACAAGCCTAGCGTCCCTGATAACCACGATGGGGTGGTCACTGACCTCAAGCCAGACATCCTAGAATGTGAAGTGAATGTCCATAATATAGATCCAAAATGTCAACAGTTGACTTTCGTGTTATTTATTGAGAGGGTTGATGAACTCTGACATTGCTTTTAATTTGCATCTCCTCTACTTTCACCTTGAAAGCGTTCTACAATATGACTTTAGACTTCCTTAGATTATATCCGTTTATGATTTAAATGCTGTTGCCTATTTCTATAGCCCCACTCTGTGCTGCAAGAACAACAATAATTGTTGTTAATTAGGGTAAAAGAGTTCTGACAGCTAAAACATAATCTCCGAAATGGCATGTTTTAGAAGACATAGGAACCACTACCAAAACATAACAGAAAGTTCTCTCTTCCAGTAACATGCACCGTTCTTTTGAATGACATTTATTGTGAATTTCCCATTCCCTCTTTCCCAATCAGAACAGAATGAAAGTGCTTACAATAAAAGTAAAAAAAAAGGGGGGGCAGGCTTAGAGCTGCGCTTTCCTGAAAATAACCATAATTACAGCTTTCTTATAAGGAAAGTTACATTTTACTTTTATAATCGTTTCTCTAAAGTTACATTTCCTCTTACAATGCTTGTAATTTTCGCTGCGTGTGATGCTTGTTCCCTACTAAAGTGATTAAGCCTCACCAGAGGAGCTCTGCACAGTCACCCTCTAAATGAGAATTTTTGAAAGGTTTATAACAAGACACATTTTTTTTTAAAAAATGGAAAAGCTAATTGCTGACATTTAGCCCTACAAAGTGGTGTGGAGACCTCTTGCCTTCGCTCACAATGGGGGTGTGGAGAGAAGATTAGTACACCCACATTCCCAGTACAAAAGCAATTAGTTTTGGTCGGTGGCTAGACACAAAATGGTCAGATCTCATTGGCAGGTCGAAGTTACTGGAGGCAAATATAGCTCCTGTAATCAGAAATGTGCCATATACAGCAGCTGCAGATTGTACTTGTATACTTGTCTGTGTATCCTTTGAGTAAGGAGAGTTAGCAAATCTTTTCCAAGTTTTTTCCCACCCCAACCCCACTCCCCACTTCTCCAGTTGTGACTAAATTTAGACAGTATCCCTGTTGGCCCTGATAGCTGGCCACCACGGGAAGATAGCTTTTTCCGGTATCTTTCAGTGACGCTTACTTGCTTGGTCCATCTGTGTTCGTTGTAAATGTGCTCCTTGTCCTCCATTCACATCTGGCATAATGATACTCTTGGGAGAGGAAACAACTGTTTCTAAATGTAATGAAGAAGCAGGGACTTGGGTAATCTTCAGATAACTTACAGACATACAATTTTATAGCTGTTTTAAAATCCTGCTTTTTTTTTTTACTTTATTTAATACATGGTGCAACCAGAGTCAACGAAAAGAAAAGCAAGTGACTCAAGCTGGTTTAGAAACATCTCTTAAATCATTTCTAGGGTGAAAATCATAAATCTATTCTTAGGTAATCCTCGACTTAAGACCACCAATTTCTGTTGCTAAGTGAGGCAGTTGTTAAGTGAGTTTTGCTCCATTTTGTGACTTTACTTGCCACAGTGAATCACTGCAGTTGTTCAGTTAGCAACACTTAAGTTGTTAAATGGATCTAGCTTCCCAGTTGACTGTTTGTCAGAAGGTTGCAGAAGGTCATCATGTGACCCCGGGACACTGCAACCCTCATAAATATGAGTCAGTTGCCAAGTGTCTGAATGTTGACCACATGACCGACGGGGACGGTCGTTAAGTGTGAAAAGCGGTCATAAGTCACTTGTTCTCTTCTGCCTCCATATGATTCAAATGCATAATACAGTCACCTGTTTGACAGGTTTTTATGGTACCTGTATCTGGTTCATAAGCCAATTTTAGTTTCACCTTTTTTTGGGGGGAAAAGACTAGGGGTTACATGATAACAGTCTTCCAATATTTGAGGGACTTCCACAAAGAAGAGCGGGTCAACTATTTTCCAAAGCACCAGAAGGCAAGACAATGGATGGAAACTAATCAAGGAGAGAAGCAACCTGGAATTAAGGAGAAACTTCCTAACAGTGAAAACAATTAACCATTGGAACGGCTTGCCTTCAGAAGCTATAGGTGTTCCAGACACTGCAGGTTTTAAAGAAGAGATTGGACAGCCATGTGTCTGAAATGGTATGGGGGCCTCCTGCTTGAGCAGGGGGTTGGACTAGAAGACCTCCAAGGTCCCTTCCAACTCTTGTTATTCTGAAAGGATGTACTTACCCATGAGCAATTCCGCTTTTTCTACAGTTTGCCAACTGAGAACTTCACTTTTATGAAGAAACTGCTGGCAAATTAATTTGAACTTCTCTTAGTGGACAAGAGGGATATTGGGCCGAGGATACAACTGCGTGACTTTCTATAAAAAGAAAGTGGATTTTGGCAGGATTTTAAAAGATGATCCCCCTTACGGTACAGATTTCTTTGTCGATTTAGCAAGCCATAATCGTTATTTTGCTGATTCAAAGCATTGCAAGGCTAAGCCATGATTTCGGCTTCACTGTTGGGACTTCCTTGATATATAAGGGATTTTATCTGTAGGCAGTTACAGACAAAGCAATGTTTGTTAATGTAGTGATTGACTGTAGAGTGAAGCTTTTCATCTTGATTCTACACTTAAAATAAACTCAGCAGAAATGAGTTTTCCAGATGGGTTGGAACATCTGGAATGCGAATGCTAGATTGGAGAAGAAGACCTGAGAGGTGGTGTCAGCAGCCTCAAACAACTTGACAGGTTCTTTGGGTAATGCAAAATGGTGATGGGTTTAACAGCAAATTATAGCCTGATAAATTATTATTTGCTCAGGGCTTCTACAGTATATGTAACAAACATACTTCGCTTTCAATTCCACTGTCCTTGGGAAGAATTTTAGTCTATTCTTAGATATTCTTAATAGGACTACAAATTCAAAGTGTCTTGGCTTGAGAGATACAGAATAAAAATATCTTCAGGGTTGATCTTTTTTAACTGTCACTGACATTGTCAGAGCAAAAACCTTTTGACAGGTTTATTCTTCCCACATTGTGACATGCCTGGTAAAGAAATGTAAGTCTTCCTAAGCAACATCTGGGTTTAAAGTTTAAAGGGTGTTCCCTTTACAGTACTCTACTCCACAAGATATCTGTGGCTCAGCAGATGTTGAACTACAGCTCCTAATGTCCCCAGGCATCATGGCCAATGGAATTAAATTGGAACTGAAATTCAGCAACATCAACAGGGCTAGTTCCCATCTCAGCCATATGAACTGGTTTGTGCAGAAATGTGTCTCGTTGCGTATCACAGATTGGTTCACGTTTAGAAGGATATACCAAAAGCAGACAGCCATTAAGATTGCTAGCAGTTTATCTTAGACTTAGAGGATACAAGACTGGAACCAGTGCTAATCTGTATTAAAGTGAGAACAATCTGGAGTACATAGGGTTTTTTTCCCCTCATTTATAAGGGAAGTTAGATCCCTTTCGTTTTATACAGAAGTTTTGTTGTCTCCTAAATATTACTGTGTTTGTTTTTCAAGAACTTTCCCAAATCCATGTTCCTTTTGTTTATATTATATATTATACATGTATACATAATAATAAATTGACATCATTTTTGTACACACAGACTCAAGATGGCTTTGGTTTAGAAATTCCTCTCCAGATTTTAATGTTTGTCACATAAAAGACTTATTTAATTAATTATAAAAACTGCTGTTAATATTACACAATGAGGCAGATGGTGGTCCTTAACTCACATATCTGATTATTCATGTTACTAGCAGGCAAATCCCACAATAAGGGCCACAAATTGCACACTGCATGAACATATTCAAGTAACTTTTAAGTAACTGGAGCTCCCTCAGTTTACAAAATGGAAGTTCAATGGGTTAGGCTAGGGGTCTTCAAACTTGGCCCTTTTATAACTTGTGGACTTCTGAGAAATTCTGGGAGTTGAAGTCCATGAGTCATAAAAGGGCCAAGTTTGAAGACCCCTGGTTTAGGCATTCAAAGACATTTAGGGAAGAAAAACCAAATGCACAAGTACAGAATAGGTGGTATCTGACTCAGTAGCAGTAACTATGAGAGGGATCTTGGAGTCCTTACATATAGGAGTTAGTAGTGTGCTGCAGCCGCCAAAAATGCCAATGGCAATCTTAGGCTGCATTAACAGAAGGATAGAATCAAGATCACATGAGGTATTAGTACTTCTTTATAAAGCCTTAGTAAGACCACACTTGGAATGTTGCATCCAGTTTTGGCCACCAAAGTATAAAAAAAGATGTTGAGACTCTAGAAAGAGTGCAGAGAAGACAAAGATGATTAGGGGACTAGAGGCTAAAACTTAAAAACAGTTGCAGGAATTGGTTTTTTAATGAAAAAAAAAAAGAACTAGGTGTGACATAGCAGTGTTCCAATATCTAAGGGGCACCACAAAGAAGGGGGGGGGTCAAGCTATTCTCCAAAGCATCTGAAGGCAGGATAAGAAGCAACAGATGGAAATTATCAAGGAGAGAACCAACCTAGAACTAAGGAGAAATTTCCTGACAATGAGAACAATTAACCAGTGGAATGTCTTGCCTTCAGAAATTGGAGGTTTTTAAGAAGAGATTGGACAACCATTTGTCTGGAATGGTATAAAGTCTCCTGCTTGAGCAGGGGGTTGACTGGAAGATCTCCAAGGTCTCTTCCATCTCTGTTATTCATTTCTATTATTCTGATTTGTATTTACATTTGTATTCTTGCCTTGGTAATTGTCAGGGTGATTACTGAGGGTGAGTTATGGACTTTCTTTAGGAGAACACTCATGTACCATAGAAACAAAATTTTTAATGCTCTTGCAATTTCCCCTTTAAACTGTTGGCTCAACCCAACTCCAAAATTTATTAGATACAAAATTCAATTACTCATTGTCCCTCAGGTAAAATGGCCTTTAAAGAGGAAATCTGTATTTGAAGTATATTTCCAGCTCTCAGAATTGGTAGCTAATATACTAATGTGTTAAACAGCTCATAGAAAGCTGTCAGTTTAAATGTCTATCTGTACTCTGTCTAAACATTGAATTTATTAAGTTTGATGTAATTTTAAGATTAATTGCTGCCGATTAGAGACACCTGCTGGCAGAATGTTGGAACTATTTGGCAAATGTTGAGATGGAAATCAGATCAACTTTTTCCCCCCAAAGCTGGGCTTTGCAAAAGCTGGCTGAAGCTGCTAACGCAGTGTTTCTCAACCTTGACCATTTTAAGGCATGTGGACTTCAACTCCCAGAATTCCACAGCCAGCACATGCCTTAAAATTGTTAAGGTTGAGAAACACTGTACGTCATTTGGAATGTTTTTTTCGTCCTCCTGTTTGCATGACATGTGTTCTTGAAAAGTTATAACATATAATAAAAACCCAGTAACTGCAGACATATTATCCTAAGCTGACTGACTGGAAGTCTGTGAGAAATAAATTCTAAGGCTATGATGTTGTAAATTGCCTCTATAGTGAGGTTGTTCTTGGTTACTCATACCCCAAATTGTGATTTTTTATTTCAGAAGCAAGGATGGTTTGAAAGGATTTACATTCTCCGCACTAAAGTAAGCGAATCCAAGCAAGTCTCTTCTTAATAGCCTGACCAACACAGATGGAGTGAAATTCTGTGCAAATTTAATCTGGTGCACAAGCACCAACCTAACCCACATGGCAGAATGTGGCCATCCAGAAATGGAGAACCAGAGGCCTGGCAAAACCTATCCTCGAATTGTAATGTGAATATCATCAAACCGCAGATATGATGCTGATTGGGTTTGATTTAAATGAAATCAGCTTTAGTTTTCCAGCCGTGCGTATTTTTTTGATTGCATCTGTGTCACTGCACTTAGAGAACAAGTGGAGGCCAAGATTATGGTTGGGAAACGGGGAAAATTAAATAGTATGCAAGACACATATATTTAAGTTGCTTCTCAGAGGTGCTGAGGCTGCTAATAAATTTTCAAAAGACTAGGAAGATCTCTTTTGGGAATTCATTGACACTGATATTTGAAGATTGGCAATATCTAAATTTGACAAATAAATGTTTTGGTGGGTCAGGGCTAGAAGCCCAGAATTTCATTACAGGGAGTCCTCAGCTTATGACCATAATTTAAGCCTGGAACTACAATCCTAAATTGTGCCGCTCATTAAGTGTCACGGTACAACTGTCTCCTATTTTGCAATCTTTTTTGTGGCAATCATTAAGTCAATCTCTGCATTCTTTACAAACACCACGCTCATTAAGCAAATCCGTTCTTTGCAGTGAGCATTTTTTTGATGGAAACCAGAAGTAAATGCCAGTTTTGCCAAAATAAATCATAAATGGCAGTGATGCGACCACCGGATGCTGCAAAAAACCTTAAATACAAACTGTTTGCCAAGGTCCCAAAATGGGATCACATGACCATAGGGTTGGAAGCTTCAAAACTTTGAATCTGGCTTATAAGCAGCTCTTGGGAGGTCACTAAGTTTGAATAGTCACTAAGCGACAGGCCATAAATCAAGGACTACCTGCATTATGTTCCCACAACACACTCTCTCTTGGTTACCTCATTTCTGTATTGGATGGCCACGATATACAAAGTTGTTATGACTTCACACAAAGTGATAAAAAAAACCCAGATATTACTATTTGTACATGTTTCATTTATAGAGAAGTACATTCTTTTGTTACATTCCAAACTGTCCTGTTATCATCGGTGGTACATTTACAATAGAATATTAAATCTTGTAATAATAAGCAGGGTTTCCTATTTTTTAAAAAATAAACACATCATTTTGTACCTATGTAAATCTAACATATTAGCAAAAAGCTAATACGTCTAACATATTAGCAAAATGTTAAAAACCTTACCATAAAAGTTTCAAACTGTAAATATCCCATTTTGTTATATAATTAGAAACAGTTGCAATATATGTTATAAAAGGAATAATAGGTAACTAATCAATGTGTTCTGTTTTCTTATCAGATTCATTGTAGGGAAAGAAGAAATTCCCACCCATTCGTATGTACCAGAAAGCGCTTTTGTAAAGCGAGAAAGAAAAATAAAACACTGCAAAGATATAACACAACAAATGAATTTTATTGCTGCAACAAAAAAAATTGTGGATAACATGTGAGTGCAAAACTTTTATTCTTTGGAATGTCTTGTTTTATCTGTACATTATCTTGTGCAATTATAACCTTACACTGCCTCTTTTTTTATATTGACCCCAATATTTGTGCTGATTACCTGAAATATTTACATATCTCATTCTGCCACCGTTATATACACACAGAGGAACCCATTCTGTGCATGCGTACATCGTTCCATTTATTCATGTTTACTTCACAAATCTGTCAGGGATGGCCTTTTTTAGAGCAAGTAATGAGTGTATATTGCACACGAACAATTAATTGATTGATTTCCTGTTTTTTTCAGTAGTAATGCCTCAAAAGATCACATGTGGTTTTTAAATTCTTTTTGCAATTCTTCCCCCCCCCCTAGTTTTGTTTTATACTTGATTGTATTGGGGAGCTAGAATACAGTGAACTGCCTTGAAGGAAAAGAAATTACCACTCAATATTTTAATTAATGAACATGGCATTTAGTTGCCAGGGAGCAAGCAGGTGATTCATATCTAACCTTTCTATTATAAATGATGCCCAAAAAAGAAGAAAATAAAAGGCAAACTGTACAATTATAATTAAATATTAAAGCAAACACATTAAAACATATTTACAAATAAGAAATAGATAAAAATCCATAGTGAAACTTACATCAATAAAGGGATCTTAAAAACTGAAAAGGTGATCTTGCCAGGTGGTAGGAGATCGACAAATCTAATATAATGTGGCCCCTTTTTGGCATGAGATTTGATCAGATAGCTTTGTTCTCACATCTCATCAAGTAGTGTTCTGAAGATGTCTGGGCATACAGAGGGGTCACTCCCCAGAGTCTTACCATCCAGTTAAGGTCACCAAGATTTTTGATAGAATCACACAGCTCCAAGTCAGTGAGATTTTAGGTTACCACCAGCACTTTCAATTATATCAGAAAATGTGAGGTAAATGAAACTTCTGATATTCTCCCTTCAGCTGTTCTTAATTGAAAGTTGAATAGAATAGAACTGGAAGGGACCTTGGAGGTCTTCTAGTCCAGCCCGCTTAAGCAGGAGAACCTATACCATCTTAGACTGTCGAGCCTCTTCTTAAAAATCTCCAGTGATGGAGCGCCCATGATTTCTGGAGGCCAGCTGTTCCACTGGTTAATTATCTTCACTGTCAGGAAGTTTCTCCTTAATTCTAGGTTGCTTCTCTCTTTGATCAGTTTGCAACCATTGTTTCTCGTCCTTCCTTCTGGTGCTTTGGTGAATAACGTGACCCCCTCTTCTTTGTGGCAGCCCCTCAGATACTGGAACACTGCTATTGTGTCTCCCCTATTTCTTCTTTTCTTTAGACTAGCCGAACCCAAGTCCCGTAGCCGTTCTTCGTATGTTTTAGTCTCCAGGCCTTGGATCGTCTTAGTTGCTCTTCTCCGAATTTTTTCCAAACTCTCAACATCCTTTTTTGTGATATGGTGACTAAAGTACATTCTGGGCTGGCTAAAAATTTTCAAACGCTTCTTTAAAAATAGCCCCACTATTATAGAATAAGGGTAAGGTAGAGTGGATAGTGATAGGGACAGGAATAGACCAATGCTAATATAGTTTAATTATTGATCAGTTAACAGGTCTCTGGGAATGGGCCTAGCTGGCATACTTCTCCAAACTATGAAACCCTCTACCTCTGTATCGAGAACTTTGGCATCTAAGTTCAGGATTAAATCTAGAAGCCATCCCTACTCAAAAGAACTGGAACCTCTATTCTTTAGATTAAGTTTTAATTTCTTCCCCTTTGTTCACTTGTTGACATCAAGGAATGATTTAGATCAGACATCTCAAACACAAGGCCTGGAGGTCGGATGCGGCCCGCAAAGTGGTTTCAAGTGGCTTGCGAAGCCATCCTGGAAACAGTGAGGGAACGGCCCCCGCTGCCTTGGCCCTGGCCCAGGCTGGCCAGGAGCCAATGTACAATTTTGTGGTGGCTGTCTATGCTGAAACACATCCAGTCTTAACTCCACAAGGCCATCTAGAAACTGAGGAACCAGCCCCTGCTGCGTCGGCCCTGCCCCCTGGGTGCATGCTGGGGAGGTGTCACCCTTTGTGAGGAATGAAGAAATGGACCATGCCTTGGCACTTGCCCCGGTCCCACCCCCTTCTGCCAGAGACCTTCAGATCTGTCCTCCTCCTGCCCAGGCCCCCACAGGCATCCTTGACGCGAACGATGTAGAGCTGGCCACGCCCACCCAGTAGGCCACACCTACTCCATCCACACCCACCCAGTAGGCCACACCCACCCTGGCCACACCCACCCGGCTCCCCAAGGGCAACCGCAGTGCTGATGCGGCACTCAATGAAATTGAGTTTGATACCCCTGATTTAGATGCTGAACAGCTACTTCGGTTTTAGATGGAAAAATTAGGTTTGGGGTCAGGTCTTTTCAATTAAAGGACCCAATTGGTCTCCTATAAATTGAGAGCCACTTTGGTCTGGTGGTTTAAGGCACCAGGTGAGAAACCAGGAAACTGTGAATTCTAGTCCTGCCTTATGAATGAAAATATGGCTGGGTGACTTTGGGAAGTTACTCTTTCTCATCCCAACTCACCTCACAAGGTTATGGTTGTGAGGAAAATAGGAAGAGGACAGATAATCCTTGATTTATGACCACAATTGAATCCCAATTTTCTATTGGTAAACAAGACAATTGTTATAAGTGAATTTTGTTCTATTTTTTAACCTTTATTGCCACAGTTGTTAAGTGAAAATCTGCATTTGTTAGCAACATTGTTGTTAAGTGAATCTGGCTTCCCCCACTAATTTTGCTGGTCAGAAGGTCACAAAAGGTGATCACATGATCCTGGGACACTGCAACCGTCATAAATACATGCCAGTTGCCAAGCATCCGGATTTTGATCATATGACCGTGGGGATGCTGCAGTGGTTATAAGTGTGAAAAATGTTCCTAAGTCACTTTTTTCAGTGCCATTGTAACTTTGAATGGTCACTAAATCGAGGACTACCTGTATTAGGTACATTTGCCATCGTGTGCGCTCTGAAGTAGAATGGGAAACCTGAAGTAGACTGTCTCTAAAGCAGAATGGAGCACCAGCCGGTAACATCTTATTCTTGCTAGTTTCCGGAGCAGAAGAGAAAATATGTCAGATACATTTTACTGGCTGAATTCTCAAGATTCCTGGTTTTTCATGGTATATTTCCTTGAATGAACCAGCCTGTGACGTTCCAGAAATAAAAAAGACCCAGTGTTCCATTTTTAGTAGGCTGAGGAGCTCAATTTGGTACATATTTAGATTAATCCAGATAAGAATCTTTATTCAACAGCAAATTACCCAAAGCATTACAAAAAGCTATCGCTACCCAGTCAATAGCTCCATCAAGATAAAATGTAACAGGAGTATAGTTGAGACTAGACGTGAGGGGTGGGGGGGGGGGAAAAGGCTTACTAATTCAGACTTTTTCAAAGACGAATACTTAGTATTGTATACCAGGTATCATGTTGATTGCTGCATAATATGTTTTTATGTCCAATGCTGATTGTTTTAATAAAAGAATTTAAAAAAAAAAAAAAAAAAAAAAAAAAAGAAAACCTCTCACTGCTGAGCTTCAACAAAAATAAAAACAAAGTCCTGAACATTCAGCAAACAAGGTGAATAAACCTCCTTTGGTAGTTCTAATGTCCCATTTGCACATGTCCCAAAAAACCATTCAGTTCTTAATCCTAATCCTCTATCATATTTCTCTCCCATATGTTTCCTTTCAGATATAGCTAAGTCTAAATGTCTGTAACTTGATCATGTCCTCATTACCATTTTTGCTACACAGACGGACCCGATAGATGATTTATGACTAATACGCTTTTGCAGCACATAATTCAAAGCTTCCAAAAATATTTGGCACAGTATGAAGAATGAGTAATGTTGTTTTGTGCTGCAACTACAAATATTGGAATGCCAGAAAATTTCATTTCTCGAACCAGGATCAAATTGATTTCCTTGTAATTCCAGCTGATAATGTCTAACAACTGGATAGCCCTCCCTGAAGTATTTATCATTTTCAATTCCTCTGCCAGTTTTCTGCCATAAAACTGCTGGAATCCCACATGACAGATTTGCACAGTTCTAACGCTTATGGAAAGTGAAGTCCTGTGAACTTGGAAGAATATAAATTTGGCAGGCTATACAGATTCTCTGCTGGAACTGGAAAGGCAAATATATAATCTCCCAACTAATTTTGTGCCCTTTCTCTGTGCTATTTCTTCAGGGAGGTGTATAACAGTGCCAAAAACATTCCTGGCTACCTGCAGATCTCTCAGCTGATGGGGTCCCTTTCCCCCCCATAAAATTAACCTAGAAATGAAGATTGGGGTTACATGGTCTTTAGAGCACAGCTGTAAGATGTCACTGATATTTTTTTTTTCTGTCCAGGATGATTGTGTTGTTTGCAGCAAGGTTCTGATGGCCAAGTGAAGGAATGAGAGAAAGTCTTAGTCTATTTTTGTTGGGGGGGAAATGAACACATACATATTCATACATTCCTGCACTGCTATTTTTAAAAAAAGACGCAGAAGGAATTGATGTTGGAATTAGTAATATGGCTGAAAGCATAGTTTTCTGCTCATAGGCTGCATATCGGAGTCAATATACTTCTTAATAGCAATAGCACTTAGACTTTTATACCGCTTTACGGTGCTTTTACAGTCCTCTCTAAGTGGTTTACAGAGTCAGCATATTTGCCCCTTTCCCCCAGACAATCTGGGTCCTCATTTTACCGACCTCAGAAGGATGGAAGGCTGGGTCAACCTTAAGAGACTCGAACTGCTGGCAGTGAGCAGTGAGTTGATCGAATCCTGCTTTTCTTATGTCCTATAGATGGGTTTCTTTGTGATATCCCATTGTGGGTTCTCTAGAACAAAGCTTTTGCTTTTATTTGTATAAGTTGTGCTGCATTTTCAAAGCTTACCATTACAGGTATCTACATCTAAGTATCGTAAATAAAACCTTGGTAAATACAAAGAGTGAAGGACTGATAGGAGAATTCTTTGTAGGTGTTGGAGAAAAAAAGGAACATATATGGTACCTGTGGAATGAAGAAGAAATCTAGAGAGTCAACACTGTTTTATTTGCTTTTTCAGATGCAAAAATGGTCCCAGGCACAGATGCTGTAAGCACTATGAAGATAATTGCTTCTCATATTGCATTAAAGTGAGTCAACACTAACCCTTCCATTCGCAGAGAGCTATCTAAAAATTAACAGGGAAATTACAGAAGCTGATGAAAGTTGTGATGGAGTTGTTCCCGCTCTAAATCCTTTATCTGTGGTCTAGAAATGGATATGGTGACCTAGGAGGAATGTTAATTATACATGATTCCTGTCAGACAATCTCTCAAGCCATGTCCTTTTGGCTTAACAGATTAGGTGGACATCGCAGTTGTAGCTAGTAAACCACAGTTTATGGCAGAGATAGGCGATAGACAAAACACAGGCAGTCCTCTTTTATAGCTGATTATTTTTGCCTCCAATAAACACTCAATACTTAATTTACAAATTCTGCTGTACTATTAGTGAGATAATTGCATCACCATAATGCCCCCTGAACATATGGATCCATGTATGGTTCTAAGCAGAAAAACGGATGAATTCCTGGGATATAGTTCACTGTGTTGCGGAAAACCCACCAAATGCAGGCTCAATATCATAGTTGATTAAACTGTGGTATGTAAACCTCATCTTGGTATGTTAGCTATGCGTCACCTGCAGCACATGAGCAGAATATATAGACTAAAACTGCCTTGTGTGTGATTATCATCTTGGCTAAATGAACACATGATCTTTAATAGCTCTCTGCAATTCCCACGGATGTAAGTGGGGTTGTGCGGCCCTTATGGATGGCACTGGGCTGAAGTGCAAGACACCAGATGTGCACACAAATAAAAATGTTGTGTGTATTGCCCTGTTTACTTTCTTTTTTTACTTCTTTCTTTCTTCTACACAAAACAGTCTGATTCATTTATATGTTAGCTGCTTAAGAACGCAAGTTAGATTATTGCTTTGGTAAACTTCGGACAGCCCATAGATCAGGGGTGTCAAACTCGCAACGTCACATGACGTGTCGTGACTTTTTTCCCCATTGCCGGCAATGGTGTGGGCACGGTTTCGCCATGATGCATCCGGCCCGTGGGCTGGCAGTTTGACACCCCTGGCATAGATGCTGAGAGATGTGGATAAATTGGATTGCAATAAAGAGTTTGCAATAAGCATGCCTATCTTATATAGGTAATCCTTGACTTACGACCAGTTACTTAGCGATCTTTCAAAGTTATAATGAACCCCCCCCCAAAAGATATTTATGTACTGGTTCCAAAATTCCCTCACTCCCCATGGTCATGTGGCCACATTTCAAACCCTTGGCATGTGACCCACATTTATGGCCATTTGCACATGACCAGTTTACAATATTTTACCCCCACAAACAGGGTTTACTTCCAGTTTCTGGGAAAAGGGTCCCATGGCAAACAATAGCTTCCCTTAATGACTATGGTGTTTGCTTAATAACCACCACAAAAAAGGCGTAAATTCAGGTTGGCTACCTGTGTGACCCACTTTACAACTGTCATGATTTATGACCATAATTGGTAGGCTCAGTGATGGTTGTAAGTCAAGGACTACTGTAATTCTGGGTGCCTTAGCGATGCCTTTCAAAAGAATTCTTTTTCCCAATAACTGTCTCTTCTTTTAAGTTTTTCCTCCCAAAAACCCAGGACACATTTAAACAGCACGGATTCTCCAATCTCTTAGAGCGGGGTATTCAACCGTGGCAACTTTAAGACTTATGGACTTCAACTCCCAGAATTCCTTGGCCAGCCATGCTGGCTGGAAAATTCTAGGAGTTGAAGCCCACAGGTTTTAAAGTTGCCAAGGTTGGACCCCCCGCCTTAGTATAAGTTGAGTAGAGATTTTATCCCTCATAACACTATAGCCCCAGGACAAACAGAATGGCTTTCCAGCCTTGATTATTTTGAGGCATTTGCTTGATTGTTGTGGTGGAGAAAATACTGGATTGTTAACAATTGACTGTTAACTATATATTTTTTTTTGAAGTAAAGCATCAGGAGGTTTACACTAACACAGCGGTTCTCAACCTGTGGGTCGCGACTCCATTTGGGGTCGAACGACCATTTCACGGGGGTCCCCAAACACCGAAGTCCGCCAAATTTTTTTTTTGGTCGGCCATTTTTTTCCCCTTTGCGATGCGGACCATCGCGCTGCGCATGCGCGATGCGGGCCCGCCATTTTTTGGGGGGGGGTCAGCCATTTTTTAAATTTTTTTTGGTCCGCCATTTTTCCCCCCTTTGCGATGCGGACCATTGCGCCGCGCATGCGCGATGCGCCCATCGCACCACGCATGCGCGATGCACCCGTCACGCCACACATGCGCGATGCGCCCGTTGCGCCACGCATGCGCGATGCGGGCCGGGGTCGAGCCCCGGAAAAGGTTGAGAACCGCTGCACTAACAGGTACAGTGAACTAGCAGCTTCTGCAACTCTAGTTACAGCATTTTTTGGGGTGACCACCCTCCTTAAGCAAGCATCTTCAAAAGAATGTTGCTTTAACCAGCGACTTTTTCCTTTGGGGCTGCTGTTGCCTTGCAGGTGGAAGAAACAATCCATTAGTGTCAAAAGTAAACTCTTAAAGTGAGTGAAAAGCGAGAACTTGTGTGTGTTGACTAATTTAATCATGCCCAGAAAGTATGTAACAGATCCCACATACAACCGTTCCCTCCTATCAGCTCAAATATTGGGAATGTGCTGTGCTAAGCAGCTCAAGTTAGCAGCATCCATATAGCTGTGTCTCTCTACGCATTGGGACAATTGTTTTTTGAAGTCAACCTGTGAATGTTGTTTAAAGCTAATGGGAGAAAATCCATTGTTGCTTACAGGAAGAGCAATCGTTGTCCAGGGTATAAATTATTCTTGCCCAGAATGTGATTAGTAAGTGTTTTCTTTCCATAACTGCAGGAAAATTATTTTGGCTGGAATTTGATTAGGATAAGTGGGCACACCTGCTTCTACTCGCTTTGGTGGGACTCCAGCAGATTTTAAATTTGGATTTTGAAAGTAATATTTATTGGGCAAACTGGCTTTTGAAGGAAAATGTTTTATTTGCCCTGTTATTTCTTCAATTCAGAGTTAAGTGATTTGGTTTATCAACAGTAGGTTAAAAAAATAAACCAGCATATGGAAGACAAGATGCAATTCAGTAGTTTGCACATTTTGACAAAGTGCGTTTATTGAGTATTTGTGCTGAGCAAGTCTTTTCTACTTCCTGTGTGTCAGCTCTTGTACCTTAGCAGATTACAACCAGCCACATACCAGTACAATCCAAACATCTAGTACTCAACAGAAGAGGCTGTTGTTGATCTGCTTTAGTTGCAACTTACGCATTGACTTGGTTCACAATAGTCTGTTTTAAGTCTCACATAGGTGGGCTTAAATTTCATTGCATAGGCATATTTTCATCAATTACTTCCATCTTCGCTAGCAGCACACACTGGCCTGTTTAATCACACCCAAAATTCTTGTACCCTGACCCTGTAAAGTAATACACAGTAATCAGCACTATAAATAAATCATCAAGATTTTTTAAATGCTCTGTTTAAAAATAGAAGACAACCTCCCTGAAAGTCAAGAAATTGAAAGGGTCATTGTAAATGGTGTAGTGTGTTCCCTTTCTCACAAAAATCAACCAAGTCCTTTGGGAAATCTTGAGCAGGACGAGAGAGAGAGAGAGAGAGAGAGAGAGAGAGAGAGAGAGAGAGAGAATGAGAGAGAGAGAATGAGAGAGAGAGAATGAGAGAGAGAGAATGAGAAAGAGAGAGAGAGAGAGAGAGAGAGAGAGAGAGAGAGAGAGTCTACTCTTGTTATTTCTCCCCATTCATCGATTCTGGAGTTTATGTACCTCGTGATCCCTAAAAGACTTCATGATCCCTAAAAGACTTGGATCTTTATCTTTGAGAACTTTGCTGCCCGTCTGATTGTAAAAGGACTGGTAAACTTTGAGTTCCTAAGAGGTCTGTGCCACTTGTTCTAGCACAGTGGTTCTCAACCTTTCTCAGGTTGAGACCCCACTTGCCCCGCCCATGCGCGCTGCGACCTCGACCCGGGCGCGCGCGCGTGCGCGCACCTGCGCGTGCCGAAAAAAAAATTAAAAAAATAAATAAATAAAAAATAAAAAAAAATAAAAAAAAACAAAATGGCGGCCACGACGGGCGGATCCGCGCATGCGTGGATCAGCCCGTCACGCGCGCCACGCATGCGTGGGTCCGCCCGTTGCGGCCACCATTTTGTTTTTGGTTTTTTTTATTTTTTTATTTTTTTTGATTTTTTTGATTTTTTTTATTTTTTTTATTTTTTTTTTCGGTGCGACGGGTGGATCTGTGCATGCGCGGCGCACGCGCCAAAAAAAAAACAACCAAAAAAAAAAAACCAAAATGGCGGCCCACGGTGTCCGGCGACCCCCGCGAAATGGTCGTGCGACCCCAAATGGGGTCGCGACCCCAAGGTTGAGAACCGCTGTTCTAGCAGGTGATGTCATCAGACATTCATCTGTTTGTACACTTTCCTTGTTAGCTTGGAAGTGTTGTGAAGCACAGGATTAAAATTTCCATATAAGTTGGAAACTGGATAGTGCTTCTTTGTCCATGATTCTGGAGGCCACACCTGATACTTATCCTTTGAAGTCATCGTTCTTTTGGAGGCTGGTGTCCCTACAGTCCTGTCCATGGCCCCCAGGATCATTTGCAGCCTCCCTTTTTCCTTTAACATCTTCTCTTTCCTAGGAGTTGTTTTTCATTTCTTACTTCTTTGAAGACCCTAGAAAAAGCTGTGGTTCAGGCACATCCGGAGTGCCACATGTTGAAAGTGGAGTGTTTAAAAGGAAACCTGCCTGCTTATTTATTACTTAACTGGTTCAATGTATATGCTGCCCATCTCGCTGTCCAGAGTGACTCTGGGCAGCTTAAAATACAATAAAAATAGAGATATAAACACAATTATAAATATAGGAAGAAGTACAATTTATTTTATTTATTTATTTATTTTAATTAATTTTTTTATGCCGCTCCTCTCCAAAGGACTCGGAGCAGCTAACAACATAAACAAAAGAACATCACAGAGTTTAAAATCAAAAAGCAATCTACAAAACGTTTAAAAACCCCCGAACACATTCATAATTCACATGCAATCACAGTCATCCCCAGGCCTGCTGGCATAGATAAGTTTTTAGATTCTTCCGGAAGGCCAGGAGAGTGGGGGAAACGTGGACTTCAGGGGGCAGTTGGTTCCAGAGGGTGGGCGCCACAACAGAGAAGGCCCTCCCCCTAGGACCCGCCAGACGGCATTGTTTCGCTGACGGGACCCGGAGGAGGCCGACCCTGTGCGCTCTCACCGGTCGAAGGGAAGTATGTGACAGAAGACGGTCCCGTAATTACAAAAATTAAATAGACTAAGAGCCAAGGGCTCACCCGAAACAAGGGTGATGCCTTCTTCATGTTAGGGAACTTTAGCCAAAATGAATCCTGGCAGTGTTGGCCAGTCTGGATTAATGGCCTTATTTTATATTAATTGAGGCAAAAAAAATCACTATTTTAGGTCATTTCCTTCAGGTTGGAAACACGTGGATTGAGACTTTTAGAGGAAGAAAAGCAATTCTGATATTTTTCTAAGGCCATCTTTGGATGGAATCGGCAGCAGCTGTTTGTTAAGGAAAGCCTGATGTGGTTTTATTTTCTTAATGGAACACTTGCCTCTTTATTCTGGAAAGGACAGCTACTAGCAGTCTTTCTAATCTGTCATAGCTCTTCTTCCTGCCAAAGAGGTTGACTTGCCATTGCTGTACTTCTTTATGCGTCACATTTTTCTGGCACTCCCTCCTTCACTAGTGAACAAAATGGGGCAACCTATAATTGACCCCTTTCCATCTTTAAGTACTGGAGAAAATTTTGTTATTCTAGTTAACTATGACAAAATAAATACTATTTTAGAGACATTGGATTGGATCGATTGAAAAGAAATGTGTGGCTTTGTGTTGTTTTGTTTACTTCTGGCAACTGCACCTAATCAATTAACTGCATTTTTCTAATGCTGGAAGAGGAAAAGTACATTCAATCTCTTGGTTGTGGAACTGCACAAGACAACACGTTCCTTCCTGCCAGCCATTTAAAATGTCTTGGCTAGATGACCAAAGAAATAAAATCAGATTGTGCTTCACACAATCGGTAGATAGATCTGATGGCTCCCAGGATATCCAGGTTCTTCACCTTTAACTGCGTGCTAGTTGCGTTAAGTTGAGTGAAACTCACAATCTTTGTTCAGGTAGTTCTTGACTTACAATAGTTTGTTTAGTGACTGTTTGAAGTTACAACACTACTGGGGGAAAAATATGACATGGCCATTTTTCACATTTATGACCATTGCAGTATCCCCACGGTCACGTAATCAAAATTCAGATGTTTGGCAACTGGCTCATATTTATGATGGTTGCAGTGTCCCAGGGTCACGTGATCCCCTTTTGTGACCTTCTAAACAAGCAAAGTCAATGGGGAAGCCAGATTCACTTAACAACCGTGTTACTAATTTAACAACTGCAGCAGTTCACTTAATGGTGGCCAGAAAAGTCATAAAATGGGGCAAAATTCACTCAACTTTTTTTTTGCTTAGCAACAGAAATTTTAGGCTGAATTGTGGTGATAAGTCAGGGATTACCTGTATTCTGAATGAATTTGTGGTCATCCAGTACATTTAGATGGAGAAAAGTAGAGGTTCCCTCTGTCCAGTTGTGTCCAATTCTAGGGGTGTTGCTTGTCTCCATTTCCTAGCAGAGGGATCCAGTTTTTTTAGATAGGAAGGAAATTAACTCTGCAAAAATATTAATTTCTTCAAACTGTTTTTATATGTACAACTTTTATCTGCATTTGGTGTCCAAAAGGAATTTTCCTTGAAGTTAATGACTCTGAAATTGTTTTGCCTTTTTCTTCACTGTGTGGTTTGGCTCCGTTTAGTAGCTTGAGTCATCTAGAGCTGTTTGCTTTCTGATAAGTTGTACTATGCTCTTGCACTTAGCCATGTTGACACTAGTTTATGTGTGAGAGAGAAGGGTTTAGAAATCTGATTTGACAGCCTTACAAAGAACTCCTACAGATTCCCAAGAATCACATTACTTGACAGCTAAAAGAAATGTTCAGACTGGCAGGCCATTAGAAAGAGGACAGCAAAAATCTACAATGTTTTTAAAACGTGGCAACTTTAAGATATGCGGATTTCAATTTTCTAGACTTCCAGCCAGCAATTCAAGAATTTAAAGTCCACACATCTTAAAGTTGCCAAGTTTTTAAAATGCTGCTTTAACGCATAAGTAGAAGGTGGGAAGAACATTCCTAAAAAGCGTTATGGTGTATGGAAATGACATGGAGATACGTAGAACAAACAGAGGTAAGACAGGCAATTACACCAGATGGATGAGTAGACATCTATGATCTTGCCCACCCTTCTTAGTACCTGAGTCTTTTATGGCATTATTGTTTTTGCTACTTGCTGACACCACTGCTAAAACAGGTCTTTCTCCTCCTTGCTCCCAGAATACCAAATTTCAAGTAAATATGAAAATTTAGACAGACTTCCCCATTCTCAAACAACTTTACTAGCTGCCAAGGTACTAGAAGCAAATGTTCCTCTGTATTCTCAATGAGTTGAGGTCATACTGTGTGAAGAAATACTGTACAAGTAATAGTCACTTATTCTGACAGCTGTAAATCTGAAAGGCAGATGCTAGGTCTGAATAACAAAAGTAAAAATAAAGGTTTCCCTTGTCCAGTCGGGTCCAACTCTGTGTGTGTGCTCATCTCCATTTCTTAGTTGAGGGAGCCAGCATTGTGTGAAGACACTTCCATCATCATGTGGTCAACATGATTATATGCCAAAACACATGGAATGCTCTTAACTTCCCACCGAAGTGGTACCTATTTATCTTCTTGCATTTGCATGCTTTTGAACTGCTAGATTGACAGGAGCTGAGGCAAGAACGGGAGCTCATCCATCACGTGGCCCTTGGATCTTGAACTGCCAAGCTTCTGGTTGACAAGCCCAGCGTCTTAACCATTAGGCCAGCGTGCCCCCTTCTAGAGAATAGCATGTACATGTATTCAGACCTCTGAAAGTGGACTAGATATTGAAACAAATCATTAAATCCGCTAATTAGCATTGATTGGAACTCTTTACAACGCCTAAATCTCCTTTCGCTCTGGTGTATCCCTTGCAAAGTAGTTCCTGAAAGAACTGAAGACTTGAAAGTGCTTGAGTGTGAATTCTAGTTCCTATGTTTTCATAAATATCTTTGTGTTCTGAGTTTTTTTCACTTAAACATTGTGGTCTTGGTGCATTCTCGCCGATGTCTTTGTGCTTGCACAGACACCACCATTTTGGAACATTCACTAGCGAAGTGAAAGGTGAAAAGCCCACTGCCCCCAATGGCCTACATTGTGCCAGCCTGCCCAAATCCCCTGGTCATCTTTTCCCCCATCCCAATATTAACTTTGTGAGAAGACTGGAAGATCTTTCTCACTGTTTCCCTTTCTGTTTCACAACCCGGTACTGAGGTTTGGCCCACGGGAATGGTACTAAGGAGCAAGAGATTTGACTTTCTGTTTTGAGTGAAACTAATGCCTTGAACTTAAAAGGCCTCAGTTCCAGTAAGGCGAAGCAGAGATGAATTGACTGATAGAGCTAATTTGTTTGGACAAATTGATTCACAAGAGAGAGAGGAAATGTAACAGGCTGCTTTTAAGATGCCAGGGAAGGGTGTGTGATGAGGTAATGAGATATTCCTCAAGCTTCTTGTTTTTAATTTTTATCTGCAGTGCTACCAGCGATTCCATGCAAAGCTACGTGGTTGTAGGCCAGGAGTAGCTGCCCAAATTACTCCAAGAAAAGGAAATGCTCAAGGTCTACTAAAAATAAATAGCTGAGCTGGGAATCAAGAAGTTCATTCTTCCCCAAGGAGTTATTGAATGTTTGGAGAGTTATGATAGCCTAGAGCAGGGGTAGGCAACCTTGGTTCTTTTATGACTCGTGGACTTCAGCTCCCAGAATTCCTGAGCCAGCATGGTTCAGCTTGGAAACCTTTCCCTTTCCCCTCATCATGGCGGGCTCAGGAATTCTGGGAGTTGAAGTCCACGAGTCATAAAAGAGCCAAGGTTGCCTACCTCTGGCCTAGAGCTCTCTGTGTAGCACTGGGACAGAGCTGACCTAGGTTCAGATTGTTACTCAGTCCCAACAATGTCAGTTTCAGAGATCTCTTTGGGTAAATCAGTCAGCCTCTCCAAGCCTCATTGGCCTCCCAAGATTTTTGTAAAGGTGCCCAAAGAGAAGAGCCAACAACAATTTGGAGGTTTCTAGAGGAAAAGTAATGTCAGCCAGTAACTATTCTTTCTCCTAAATTGAAAACTTTGTAAATACAGCATGGTTTCAGATCTACAGTATGGCTTCCAGGTAGAAATGAAATCTGTCCATGTCAAGTCTTGACATTAAAAGCGTGCTTTATAGTGAAGCTGAAATCAAACCAAATCTTTATTTGGTCATAGACCAACAAATAAAACACAAAAGTCAGCCTTAAATAAGATAAAAGGAAAAAATGATAGTTATTTCAAAATATCTAAAAAGGGTTAGAGTTCATACAGATAGTTTTCGACTTACCGGGTCACAATGACGCCCAAAATTTCCATTGCTAAGCAAGGCAGTTGTTAAATGAATTCTACCCCATTTTACGATCTATTTTGGCCCTCTTGTTAGGTGACTCATTGTGGTTGTTAAGTAAATCACGTGGTTATTAAGTGAATCTGGCTTCCCCCATTGACTTTTTTGATGGAAGCCAGCTGGGACGGTTTCCATAAGGATCACATAACTGCAGGATGCTGCAACTGTCCTAAACTAAACTAAATTTGCTCAACTCCCAAATTTTAATCACGTGGCCATGGGGATGCTGCAGTGGTCGTAAGTGTGAAAAATGGTCATAAGTGCCGTTGTAACTTCAAACGGTCACTAAATGAATGGTTGTAAGTTGAGGTGTACCTGTACAGGTAGTCCTCGACTTACAACAATTTGTGTAGTGACCGTTCAAAGTTACAACGGCACTGAAAAAATTGACTTATGGACATTTTTCACAGTTACGACCTTTCCAGAATTCCCATGATCACGCGATCAAAATTCAGATGTTTGGCAAACTGGTTCGTATTTAGTGACCCTCTGCTGTGTCCCGGACTCACATGTTCCCCTTTTGCGACCTTTTGACAAACAAAGTCAATGGGGGAAGCCCGATTCACTTAACAGCCGGGTTACTAACTTACCAACTGCAGTGATTCACTTAACAATCGAGGCAAGAAAGCTCATAAAATGGGGCAAAATTCACTTAACAAATGTCTTACTTAACAACAGAAATTTGGGGCTCAATTGTGGTCGTAAGTAGAGGACTACCACAATATACTGTGCAGACTATCTGGGAAATGCAAATCAGACTGATCCAATAATAACATTTTGAGATAAAAACAAATAGGAAGAACAAGGGTATTTAGCAAAGAGCGGAAATAATAGTTCCTGGCGAGCATATATTTCAATTATTCCTTGTGAAGCTCATTTGTGGAATTCCTGATACTGTTTTTCCTTCAATGGCACCTTCTTAATATCTTTTCTAGGGCTTCATTAGGATGTTTAGCGTTGGATACTTGATCCAGTGTTGCCTTCGCATCCCATCCACCTTCCGACATCTGTTTACAAAACCATCCCGCCTTCTCTCGCTTTTCTACAACAAAGAAAATTTCCAGCTTGGAGCTTTCCTTGGGTCATTTGTCAGTATATACAAAGTAAGTTTCAAAAATGCTGAAAAATTAGAATGCAATTATGCTAAGCTTCCTCATCTGGCAGCAGCTGCTGCCGCTGTTGCAACCTTTTAGTTAAATACCTTTATTGTTCTGGAGCAGAGTATCTCTCGTTTTTAACCTAATACGGATAAAGACTTAATGCCCTTTAGTGAGCATTAGAGGGAAATTGGTGGGTTCAGTCAGAAATGCATAACCACCTTAATAGGGGCAAGGTGGAAATTGACAGGACTTCACTTTCTCTCACCTGTAACATTCCACTACTCGGAGAGGGAAAAACAAAGGCTGTAAATGAGTAGCAAAAATGTGAGAGTTAAAAAAAAAATAGTATTATCATGGCTCAGTAGAATAGGAGTTTAGTTAAGTGGTTATTATAAAACCACCCTTAATATTTTCAATTAGCTTAAATTTTAATGAATTAATGTTATCAATGAGATGGGTTAAAATTAATTTTTAATCAATTTCATTCATTCATTCATTCCCTGCCTCCATTTTTTTTACAAGTAAAATGGCGAACACACAAAATGTTCTTTCCTCCTTCTATTTTCCTCATGTAACTACAAATAGGTTTACTACGCAAGCAAGTCCCACTTTCTCTATATGCCTGGGTTGTTGTTTTTTCTCTAGCTCCAGTGCACAGCAGAAGCGTTGCTTTGTGAAGGTTATTTCTGTATGTAAAGATTTTATTGATTTTTTTTTCCAGCAACATATGTTAATTTTTCCAATCAACAAGTTGTCTGGAGTTTGCTATGCTAATACATGTTCAATTCTTAATCCTTCATTCTTTCCTCTAGCCAAGAATAAAATAGGTTCCAAATTTGATAGTAGTTTGTATCTTCTTTATCTTTCAACCTCATAGTTAATCTGTCCATCTCTGCACATTCCAATATTCTCCTGATTATTTCTTCCTCTGATGGCAGTCGTGAAGGTTATTTCTTTCTACAAGCTTGTATAGAAATTAAAATAGGCAGAACTGTCCACTCAGCTAATGGATTGACTGAAACGGTAGAACTTCAGACTAGAAATGCTGAAAAAGTAAGGTTCTACATTTAGGCAAGAAAAACCCAATGTACAGGTATAGTATAGGGGGTACTTTGCTCAATAGTAGTAACTGTGAGAGGGACCTCAGAATCCTAGTGGACAATCACCTAAATATGAGCTGGCTCTGCAAAGGCAAAAAAAACCCTCACGATACGTCAGGATACGTCACGTGAGGTGATCGAGTTTGACACCCACGATGTAAAATGCCTAATGGCACCTGCGTTCTGTTGTACTGGATTATCACTTTTCATCATTTATTTATGCGTTTATATCCCAGCTTTGTTATTTTTATAATTAACTCAAGGCATCAAACATATCCAACCCACCTTCCTCCTCCTGTTTTCCCCACAACAACAACCCTGTGAGGTGGGTTGGGCTGAGAAAGAGCGACTGGCCCAAAGCTGGTTTTGATGCCTAATGTGGGACTAAAACTCACCATCTCCTGTTCTAGACCAGCACTTTAACCACTGCACCAAACTTTCTCAGCCACCTGGCTAAAGTTTATTTAGTTATTTACATTGATTTGTGAAACAAAAGTTACAAATTCGAACGAGCAAAATGAAAAACACTTAACACATGACGGGGCGATAGGCATGTTAGTGCACTTACGTGTGTCCCCTTAGGAACCTCTTAAATATGGGGTGAGGTTCACAGAAGTGAAGTTAGAATTAAAACCGTGACAGTTAGTAGCTGAGACAACTGAATCGGGTAACATATTCCAGACTTTTGACAACTCTGTTACAAAAATCATTTTTTTTAATTTTTAAAAAGTTTTTTATTTATAATACAATTAAAAAAGAAGAAGAAAACATTGGACATGACGTAACATTCCAGTTTGAACATTTCTATCAAATTATTTCTTCTCTTAAATTCAATTCTTTATCTCTATAAATATATATAAACTTTTTATTCAATACTAAATACATTTTCTCTATTTGCTAAACTAAGAATATATATATTTCCATCTTATCGCTAATCTATAACCCCAACAGTTCTCCTCGATTCCCACCAATGGTACAATTTATCCCAGATTTCAAAATATTCTGATCCACTTTTATCTTTCAATTCCATCGTAAGCCTGTCCATTTCAGCACAAGATAGTATTTTATGCAGTATCTCTTCATCTGTGGGAGTTTCTTTGTTCTTCCATTTTTGTGCAAAAGCCAGTCTAGCAGCAGTCAAGATGTGCAACATCAAATAGACTATTCCCTTATCATATTTATCTGTGGTTATACCCAATAAAAAGAGTTCAGGTTTTAGCTCTATCTCCAACATTGATATTTCTCTCAACCATTTTCTTATCCTATTCCAATAATCACGGGCTTTAGGACATTCCCACCACATGTGGTAATAGGTCCCTATTGCTATTTTACATTTCCAACATATAGGTGAAAGATTTGGGCCCATTTTTGCTAACCTCGTGGGTGGGAAATACCATCTGTAAAACATCTTATAAAGATTTTCCTTATAAGAAGTGGCTAAAGTGAGTTTCCTGTTTCTTTCCCACAATTCTTGCCAAATATGTGAATCAATATTAAAGCCGAAATCCCTACTCCACATTAACATAGTTTTCTTGACCTGCTCTTCAAACATTGCCTGGTCTAGAAGGTAGTGAAATATTCTTTTAATCATTTTATCTTCAGTTTCTAATAATATTTTATCTAACTCTGTCGACTCTGTTTTTATAACCCAATCTTTATCTTTCCTATATCTTGATTGCAATTGGAGATATGCCCACCATTCCAGTTCTATCCCTTCTTCCTGAAGATTTTTCCTTGAACAAAAATAAAAATTTTTACCGTCAAGTTTAAAGCGGTTTACATTCAGTTTAAAATGGTGGTTCGCCTGTGTTACATTACGATTAAAACTAAAAAAATCATTTAGAGATAAGACGTTACCATGCACAGTTTTTATATGCAATACCTAAATGTGCGCAAAGGTGAAGCAAATTTTCCATAATAGAAGTTTAAAGTAGATAAGAAATATACAGGCTTCTTTGTGTGAGGAGGATATTTAAGATAACAGTTTGCTAATTATTAAATAACTGAATAATGTCTGTACGAGAAGGGATGAACACATACATTTGCATGCATGCAAACACTCTTACTAGCTCTTTGGATTTGGCTGAAGCTTTGTCCCGTTGAATAAACTTTTAATATATTCCCAAATACAGTGTTTATTTTATTTTATATGCATAGCATAGGGTAGCTATAAATTAGTGATCAAAGCTGAAGCCATAATCAGTTTTCTTTGGCCAATTAAATTTTAAGGCTTTTATTAGGATCTATTATGGGAACAATAACTTATTGTTACTAGATTATTGTGTTGCAATGACAAAAATGTTGCCATGATTACCTTTAAAATGCAGGGTACAAGCTGTTTCCTGCGATGGGTACGGAACCTGGACGATGAAGTACACGCACTTGTTGCAGGTAAATCTACATTTCCTCCCAACCGTCCCTCTCAGATTCCCAAAGTTAGTAGTTTCCATGCATCTCCCTAAGAGTGAAAAGCTTTCTGATACTTTCTGGAGAACAGTGTTGTGCATCTTATAGAGTGGAAGCTCCATGGATGATTGCAAGGAAGCCTTGATAAATTACGAAGCTAGTTACCATAATACACAAAGGTGGCATGGAGACCACGACTGGAACAGAACATTTGCAGTATTGAAAAATCAGGGGGGGTTGGGGGGCTGAGAGTAATGCTAGAACAGATTGTAAGAACAGAAGCAACCCCAGAGGGACCTCGGAGTCCTAGTGGCCAATCACTTAAATATGAGCCACCCATGCTGCAGCTGCCAAAAAGGCCAACACAGTGCTAGGCTGCATTAACAGAGGGATAGAATCAAGATCACATGAAGGGTTAATACCACTTTACAAGGTCTTGGTAAGGCCACACTTGGAATACTGCATCCAGTTTTGGTCACCACGCTGTAAAAAAGATGTTGAGACTCTAGAAAGAGTACAGAGAAGAGCAACAAAGATGATCAGGGGACTGGAGGCTAAAGCATATAAGGAACGGTTACTGGAATTGGGTATGTCTAGTTTAATGAAGAGAAGGACGAGGGGGGACATGATAGCAGTGTTCTAGTATCACAGTGGCTGCCATAAAGAAGAGGGAGTCAAACTATTCTCCAAAGCTCCTGAAGGCAGGACAAGAAGCAACAGATGGAAACTAACCAAGGAGAGAAGCAACCTAGAACTAAGGAGAAGCTTCCTGACAGCCAGAACAATTAACCAGTGGAACAACCTGCCTCCAGAAACTGTGGTTGCTCAAACACTGAAGGCTTTTAAGAAGAAACTGGACAGCCATTTGTCTGAAATGGTGTAGGGTTTCCTGCCTGAGCAGGGGGTTGGACTAGATGACTTCCAAGGTCCCTTCCAACTTTATTATTATTATTATTATTATTATTATTATTATTATTATTATTATTATTAAGAAAATATACTAAGAAATAAGAAAGAAAGGGGCCTAGGACACAATGGTTACAAGTCTTGAATATATGAGTTAACATATATATATATATATATATGTTATGTATATATATATATGTGATATGTTGATCATTGTGATACCTTTCTCTCTCCCCCCCCCTTTCTTCTCATGGTGTTAAAAATCAGCATTCATCCAACGAAGCTGAATGGTGAAAATCTTAGGGCAGGCCAAAGGAATCACTTCTTCACGCAGCACCTGACTGAAGTGTAACATTTTCTACCGGTGATGTGATATACCTAATTTGCAGTGGCTTCAAAACAGGAGTAGACAGATCAAGTTTTAAGTGACTCCTGACTGTCACAGTGATGTATTAGTCTTCTCCAGCATGATTCCCTGCAGCAAATCAGAAAGGGGAAGGATGATCTGTTTTACTTCAAGTACCATCTTTAAGGTGGAAAGATGTCTCAGTGGCATCAGGTTGTCCACAAGGATGAGGATGCTGAACTAGATAAACTTTTTTCAATCCAGCTGGACTCCCTTTCTCTCCATTTATTTGGGAACTGCTAGAGTAGAATTTCATGTGGTCCAGTATTCAGAATTTGGCTAATTTACTTTATGTATCTTTTTTTTAACCACACAGGGTCCCTAGCTGGATTGTCAATGATGTTTTACAGAAGCACATCTATTTCAATGTACCTGGCTTCCAAACTAGTAGAGGTGAGCCTCTTTGTGCTGTCAGAATGTTTTTTCCTCAGGAGTGGCAGAATTAGTTTCATCCAGTGATTCTCCGAGTCAAGCTCCCCAACCATGTATTTTCTAGATGAGTAGAAAGCACCGTTCAAAAATATTAGGATCCAGTTCTTAGCTAGTCTGCAGGGCTGCTTCTTAGAGAGGCTGTTGACAAACTCTTGAGGGTTTGAACTCCATTGTTATTGTTATTATGATTATGATTATTTTGTTGTTTTGCACGGGCACTGCGAGTTTATGCACCAGAGACAAATTCCTTGTTTCTAATTAAGAATTCTATTCTATTCTATTCTATTCTATTCTATTCTATTCTATTCTATTCTATTCTATTCTATTCTATTCTATTCTATTCTATTCTATTCTATTCTATTCTATTCTATTTCTTATTCTATTCTATTCCTATTCCTATTCCTATTCCTATTCTATTCTATTCTATTCTATTCTATTCTATTCCTATTCTATTCTATTCTATTCTATTCTATTCTATTCTATTCTATTCTATTCTATTCCTATTCCAATTCCATTCCATTCTATTCTATTCTATTCTATTCTATTCTATTTCTTATTCTATTCCTATTCTATTCCTATTCCTATTCCTATTTTTTTCTATTCTATTTTTTTCTATTCTATTCTATTCTATTCTATTTCTTATTCTATTCCTATTCTATTCCTATTCTATTCTATTCTATTCTATCTTATTCTATTTCTTATTCTATTCCATTCCATTCCATTCCATTCCATTCCATTCCATTCCATTCCATTCCATTCCATTCCATTCCATTCCATTCCATTCTATTCTATTCTATTCTATTCTATTCTATTCTATTCTATTCTATTCTATTCTATTCTATTCTATTCTATTCTATTCTATTCTATTCTATTCTATTCTATTCTATTCCCTATTCCATTCCACTCCACTCCACTCCACACCATCACACCATACCACATCACACTTCATTTTCTTGTTTCAATATATTTGGAGAGCAGCAAATTGGAAAAGACTCTCATTGTTCTTTCCTATCATGCATTCTACTGACTTAGCCTGGTCGAAGAATCTTGCTAATCAAATATTAGAATTCCCACAATTGGAAATCAATCAAATGCAAGTAGTCCTCAACTTACAACAGTTCATATAGTGATGTTCGAACTTACAATGACACTGAAAAAAATGATCTATGACCATTTTTCATAACCTTTGCAGCCTCCCCCTGGTCACATGATCAAAATTCAGATGCTTGGCAATTGACTCGTATTTATGACGGTTGCAGTGTCCCGGGGTCACGTGATCCCCTTTTGTGACCTTCTGACAAGCAAAATCAACGGGGGAAGCCCGATTTACTTAACAATTGGGTTACTAATCTAACAGCTGCAGAGATTCACTTAACCACTGTGGCAAAAAGAATTGTAAGACAGGACAAATGTTTCACTTAGCAACAGAAATTTGGGGGCCAATTGTGGTTATAAGTCGGGGGTTACCTGTAGTATATTTTATACCATCCGAAGAGGCTTTTTTTCTTTTCTTTTCAGCTCAGACCATTATTAAGTCCACAGTCTAAAGTAGTCACATCAGTGATCCTCATGAACTATGAATGAACTATGCACTGGAGGATGTACTCAGTTGATTCCACTGTTGCTTTTTAAAAAGCCTCGTAGGGTTGACTCCCCATA